>JAURVB010013675.1:0-397916 GCA_033002965.1 Piper betle | reverse complement strand
AGCGAATGCTCAAGTGTTTCTTCTCAAATATTACGTACATTAATGCACTTGAAGATTTGTAATAATATATAAAAATCTGGCTGCCTAGGCTCCACCCTGGTTAAAAATCATTTCGAAATTCTCGGGTGTCAAGACGTGTGATCATGACTATGTATCATCCTTGGCTTCTTCTTCTTTTAATTTCCCCCAACTTAACGTACAATTCATTTTTTTGCCTCTTTGAATAGCAAAGCACTGTACGTAGGAGGTCCATGACGCAAATGTTGATCTTTCGAAATGTGTTTAGCTATTGACTGTATACAATATGAGAAGGCAAGCAAAAAACGAGTTCGTACTATTGTAGCTAGCCATTGACTTAATGAGCTCCACATGTAAGTCTTCTGTAGAGCAGAACCCAATATATCTATATATGATCACTGATCAAACATTTTGGCCAGTTACGATCAAGATCGAAAATGGCTCTACTTGTAAAATTTCTCAGCTTTCGCTTCATCATCTTGGTTCTGGCGTTTCTAACACATGCTCAACAAGGTTCTTGATCGTCCACCCATGCACAATCAGTTTCTTCTTGTTATAATTTATTGTACTACAATGATCTAATCTACTAATGCATTATTTGATTCATACACGCACTCATGCATGTTATATACATTGATTGACTATGCATCATGCACAGCAGGGTTTCTTAGTCTGGATTGTGGAGCACCAAGAGGCACCAGCTACATTGACGAGGAAACAAGCATCACCTACACTTCAGACGCCGACTACATCCCCACCGGTGAGCCCAGGACAATCTCCCCAACCTTCAACACCACCTCCACCAAACGCCGCTCCCAAACCCTCCGAAGCTTCCCTACGGGAGGCCGCAACTGCTACACTCTGTGGCCAGTGGCGAGTGGGGCGGCCGCTACCTTCTACGTGCATGGTTCATGTATGGCGACTACGACGGGTAGAAGGAGATACCCAGCTTTGACGTGTACGTGGGTCTCACGTTCTGGACGTGGGCGAATCTCAACGATCGAGCAGGGTGTGGAGGTCGGAGATCATAGTGACAGCGGCGTCGAATTATATACCAGTGTGTATGATGAACACCGGCACCGGGACGCCTTGCATCTCCACCTTGGAACTATGGCAGCTCGATCCTGAGGTGTACAACGTTACCCATGTTGGGTTTATCCCATATTAGTTGTAGATGATGTTGGTAATTTGTATATATACTAATAAAAAGTTTTATTTCTTAAGCTAACTTTTAGATTAAAAGAGGCCAGTGACACTTATTGCGAGTTTCTTTTAGTTGTTTAAAGTCTTTTTAGGAGCCCAAAGGGCTCAATAAGTCCGGATAATTTGAAGAAGAAGAGTTTGCCAAGTGGGTGCCAATTTAAGGGGAGTGTGCCTGATGTATGAAGAGGAGTTATTAGGTTTATTTCAAGTCAGTCGTGGATGATATTGGTGACTTGTATATAAGCTAATGGGGAAACTTTATTCTTTAAGTTAACTTTTAGAATAAGAGACTCATGACATCTATTATGAGTTTTTTTGTTATTTAAAGCCCCTTTTAAAAGATTAAAAAGTACCCATGACATCTATTGCGAGCTTTCTTTAGTTATTTAAAGTCTCTTTTAAGAGCCTGAAGAGCCCAACAATGATTTTGGAATTTTGGTGGGGCCCAAAGGGCCCAACAACTGAAGCGAGTAGCTCATTGTAGCTCATGGTTCGATACAACGTCGGCTCTTCTGACAGTGATAAACGGTGAAGTTATCAAATTAGTATCTAATAACACCAAGAAAAGAAGAAAATTTTTAAATTTAAGTCATACATCCCCAACCCCTCTTGTGATAACCAAAAGGGTGCTAATCTACTCTGTGTAGGTCTTGCTAATAACATTTTAGCTGCTTTAGAAAAGCTGTGAGTATACTGTATAAGAATTTAGTTTGGAACCAAACATATTAAACCAAAGTGGACAAAAAACCTAGAAACTTAAATAATTTTAAATCATCTTATTTAATGGGTCAAAATTAGAACATAGATTTTAGTTATTTATACTTATTTTGTGCAAGTACAAATTTGCTTACAAATTAACTAAACCGAACTGAATTAAAGTCTTCTTAACTAAACATTTGCTTTGGTTCAGTTGTTTAGTTATAACCTTAAATCATGCAGATAAATTTGCTTTAAACATTGAGTTTGGTTTAGAACCATATCAACAAATTGCTTAACCATGATGGTAAGAGTGTGGATATTTAAAATTGATAAATATTTGTGTGTGATGTCTCTAAATTATTATTATTTTAAAATATAACCTCAAAAATTACATCCAATACCTATTATATTAAGATATCACGTAATAGTGAATAATATATAGATAATTTTTAACTTTGTTAATCACTCAGGAAGATTTAATTTTGCTTATTAATTTATACTAAGGGTGGTATCAAAGCCAACCCGAAACTATATTGAATAGTGGTATAGAATAGATGTGAACTAAGACATGGGCCAAAGCATCAGTTTGCACTAATTAAGTCAGGTTTGTTGCGTATATAAACACTAATTTTAAAGACATTAATACATTATAACATAACATAGACTAGATAGATAGAGGTGAAGACTTATGTGTATAGAGTATCATCTATATTTAGTAAATTTTATGTTCTAGTTATTATAGCTTTTGGAGTTGGCGTCTACAATATATCATTTTAGATAGGTAAATCTAAAATATTTGCAAAAAATAATCTAAACTACTGGGACATTAATTAGAATAATGAATTTATTAATTACCTCTACGATAATCAAGGTCTTATAGTCACAAATAGATATATGTTGACGTCTAAAAAAGATCTTCGTATCAATCTAACATGATCGTATAATCTATAACTACATATCAAGAATACGTACTAATGGAGTTTGATTGATGTACAGATACAGAGAAGATGTATACGATCGGCTATGGGCACCTCTGAACCGGACAGACTGGGTACGCACCAACACTACGTCGAGGATCAACACACAGTCCACTTACCAACCCCCAGAAGCTGCCATGGCCACGGCCGTCTCGCCGCTCGCTGGCGTCGACACCTTGTACGTGAACTGGACGAGCAGCGAGTCGACGGCCCGATTCCACGTCGTGCGATACTTCGCCGAGTTGGAGCTGCTAGGAGACGGGCAGGTGAGGGAGTTCAACATGTGCATTGAAGGCCTACCTTCATCCTGCTACGGTCCTCTCCGACCGACCTACTTGGCGGTTACCACCGTCTATTCCACCTTCCCCTTTAGTGGCCGCAACAACTATAGCTTCACTTTTCAGAGCACCAATGCTTCCACGCTGCCGCCCATCTTGAACGCCATGGAGATTTACTGGCTTAATGAGCCAACAGAGACGGCAACTAATGAACAAGATGGTGGGACGTATTCATACATTATATATATGGTCTATATGTCTTAGTAGACTGGTATAAGCTCATTAGCACAAAGCTTCATTCTCAATCGTGTCTCGATATTCAAAATACGAATTTCGAAGCAAATCACACGGTGGTAATATGAAGCAGTTCATACTAGACAAATTATATATATATATCTATATCTATATCTATATATATCTATATCTATATATATATATATATATATATATATATATATATATGGATAATTTTGTTATTAGCATGCATGGTGTCTAAGTTGATTCTGATTATTAAGTGTTTAAGTGTTAATTGAATGTTAGTTGAGGCGAATGATGGGCGTGAGAACTGAGTATGGCGTGGAGAAGAATTGGATGGGGGGATCCGTGTGTTCCTCAGAATTACACATGGGAGGGTCTCAACTGTAGTAGAGTTGGTTCATCTTCCCCGGGTCACTTCCCTGTGAGTGAATCGATTTCTTTCTGACACAACAATTTTTTAGCTGGAAAGAATATGTGTGTAGCCTTAGGAACTGCTAAATAAACATATAGTCTTTCTTGATTTTGGTATATAGGTGGGTTTCCAAGTTATGATGGTAACTTGATTTGTTATAACATCTATGTGGGTGCAGGGACCTGTCATTTAGCAGACTGAGAGGACCTATTTCTTCGTCAATTGCCCACCTTACAAGCCTTACATCCATCTAAGTACACATAGCTTTTGGTTCGCCTCGGCATCTGTCAAGTTCATTGCAATGTTAATTATACTGACCATGAATGAAAGTAAATATTTCAGAGACTTGTCTGGAAACAATCTCACGGGAGAGATACCCAATTTTCTGGCGGACCTTCCATCCCTTTCCATACTGTAATAATATCTTCATCTTTCAGTTAACTTAGATTCAATAATGTTGTAGCAACCTTCTTTAACTTATAGTAACTCCATTTGATTGATTTCCACAGTAACTTATCTGGTAACCAGCTCAACGAATCGGTTCTAGCTGCTATACTAGAACTTTCTCAGAGTGGTTCACTTCGTCTAAGGTTTATCTATTATCTTGTTCATCAACACTCCCCTTGTATTGTAGGAAGTTGAAATATTGTTCAGTTGTTCTACATCTGTTTCGAGACCAATCAGTGTACACTATGTCATTAATTCTCTTTTTTTCCATCTAAAAATATTAGCGTTGATGGGAATCCAAACCTGTGTACAAACGAGTCATGCAGTGTCCCAAATTTGTCAGACGCATGTTCATTAGACGATTGCAGAAGTACGCGAAATATTGTCGTCCCAGTAGCCATCTCTGTTTCTGACTTCCTGGTGGTCCTTATGATAGTAGCATTCTTTCTCAGACGAAAAATTAGAATGTGGAAACCCCTTTGGCCTTGGTAAGTCATTTTGGATCATATCCTTACAATTTCTCTTTTTAAATTTGACAATTCGTTATCTTTTTTCTACAACATACAATTTATGAACGTTCCTCTTAGGTTTGGAACTCGTTAAGGTGCTTCCATACCATATGACAAACATTGTTCTATAAAATTTCATAAGTGTCATTCAAGACTTCAAATTGAAGTTATAAGCATTGTTTCTCTAAGTGTTCGCTCGTTTTTAATTGTCTTCTTCTTTAAATTGAAATATAACTTCCCTACTAATTACGGCTCGGTTCTTTTTGCATGAACTGAAGGCAGTAGTCAAATCAAGGATGGTAACGAGACCATTAACCCAGAAAATAGACGGTTCACCGCTAGAGAGATCACGAGTATGACAAACGACTATGAGCAGGTCATTGGAAGAGGAGGCTTCGGGACTGTTTACCATGGTTGCATGAACGATGGAACACAGGTAGCTGTAAAGTTGCTCTCTCAAGATGTTGCAGATCCTTCGGAGTTTCTTACCGAGGTAATCCAAAGCATGTTAATTAGGCATGGATAGGAAAACTTAATTTGGCGAATTGATCATAAATCATAACATGGTATGGTCTATACAATTTCCAGGCTCAGCTGCTGATAAAAGTCAATCACAAGAATTTAGTACGCTTCATTGGCTACTGTTCTGAAGGCAGAATTAGGGCCATTGTGCTGGTGTATATGCCCAAAGGGAACCTTGGAAAGCTTCTATCAGGTACCAAACCCAGTAATTTGTTATGCAACTCTTGATCTTGAACACAACCAAATATATATGTTCAATTGGCCTGAATGAACAGACGCAACCGGAGAGCAGCTTTCATGGGCTCAACGTGTTCAAACAGCACTGGACATTGCTCAAGGTCGGTTTATGATTAATTTAGAATGTTTACGATGTGCATTTTCTTTCATTCGGGAGTTGGCATGTTACACTTTCAACTTTGTAATATCAGATTCTGAGGAGTTGAACTGCAGGATTGGAGTACCTACACATTATTTGCAACCCACATATAATCCACAGAGATGTGAAGCGAGCAACATATTGTTGAATGAGAACTTAGAAGCCAACATAGCTGACTTTGGTGTGTCCAAGGTATTCTTAACTGACCACTTCACCCATGTTTCAACTGTAGTAAAGGGCATTTTAGGACATGTTGATCCTGAGTAAGTTCTACCTACTTACACATACATGTCAATGAACTAACAGAGCTATTGGATATATTTTACTAACTATTATATCATTTGTGAAACAGGTACTATGATTCTGGCAAATTTACTGAGAAAAGTGATGTTTATAGCTTTGGGATTGTTCTTCTGGGACTGATAACTGGGAAACCAGCTATTATTCAATGTTCTAATGTTTCTGAGAATATGGGTTTATTGGAGTGGGTGAGTCCTCTGATCTCCAGAGGAGACATAGCAGGTTTGGTTGACCCTAGATTGGAGGGCAGGTTTGATGCTAATTCTGCTTGGAAGGCTGTGGAAGTGGCCATGGCATGTACACCACCGACATCTATACAGAGGCCTGGCATGAGGTTTGTGGAGACACAGCTCAAGGCCTGCCTTGCAGTTGAAGAAATTGTCTCAGTAAGTAAGGATAGGTCTGCCAATTTCCAACCGAACCCAAGGTGATCTCTGAAATTGTCTTACCACCATTTTAAAACCAAGGTATTGATCAGGAGCTGCTGTTCATTGGATGGTAGTTTGGGAATGATAAAAACTAGATTCGTTTTTATTAGAAAAATTCAATTGATCCATCGGAGGAGAGAATCTATCAATGTAATATAATCAAATAAAGGTTTCAAGAAATTGGATTATAATTTGTTGGTGAACTTTCAAATTATTATGTGGCAGATCATTTTGTTGATCTTCTTTTGGCCTATGGGATTTTTTGTTCTTTGTGAAGTAAGTTTTTATTGGATTGTTTCCAAACATTTCTCCCCCAACGTTTAGGATGGAGAAACAAATCTCCACATTCGCTTAGGAAACATTTAGGTTAGACCTATAATCAAAGTTATCAGATAAGGTCATTTGCTAGTTAGTTTTCTACCATTTGCTTGCCCTGAATATAAAAGCAAACCTAACCATTTACATAATAAATAGTTTGGTTTGCAAGGGTATCTTGTCGTGATTGTTTAAATTACGAGAAATTTACTAGATTTTACCAAAAAAATTGTTTTAATAGAACAAAACACTTGTAAGACACATTTCAAGTGAGAAGCATCTTGAAAATGTAATCAATTGTTGTCATGTTTCCCTATGTGATATTATAAGTTTATTAGAGAATTTTTCACATAATTAAATGCATCTTGAAAATGTGATTAATTGTTGTCATGTTTCCATATGTGATATTATAAGTTTATTAGAGAATTTTTCGCATAATTAAAACATTCTTACTCATTTGCCCAAATATATTGTCATACTTTTAGAACATTCTTATAATTAATAAAATATCCTTACAATGTAAAAAATGTTGTCTTACAAATTCTAATGAAAATTTGAGTTAAAACGTGACTGACTTGTAACGGGAAATTTATTCACAAAAACTAACCCTTTTTTCATCCTATCAACATCCACCATAATAGTCTCAAATTCTTAGTCGTAAAAAGATTTAATCAAGAGTGACCAATTCATAAACAATAACTAGTTCAAATCAGATAGATTTGAAATGAACATTACTCTTATCTTATTCTCATCCGAACTCTCTGAATTATAAAACGGATTTTTTTACTCAAATTAAATTCGATTTACACATACTAACAGATTCGAGCCAACCAATTAGCAGTACAAATTGAGGGAAAATGCCCCATTAAGACAGATTCTAATCTAAGGGGAAAAAACAGAGAGAGAGGGAGGCAAAATTCTTTTTTACTAAATAATAGTGTAAATTTCTCAGTTATTAAACAATATTTATTTTGTTAATTAATAATAATAAACGATCGTAGATGAAGGTCGTATCATAAATTTTATCGGATCGTAGATGAAGGTTGCCGGCATGGGTTGTTTGTTTTTTTGCTTCTATGAGCTCAATCTTGATTTTTGTTATGTTATATTGCATATGGTCGCCAAAGCATGATTCAATGCCTTCCCCAAAATCTAGACTCTGAATCATCGCATATCGTCATTTATTAGTTGTTTCCCCGTGTCTTTGTAATAATATTTCAACGTCTCTTACTGTTGGTAAATAATCTTGGACCTTTGTTTGGCTGTTACTGTTTGAAGCAAATGGTGTTTGTGAAATGGCCTTGCCTGCTTTTTCTTTTGAACAAAGCCATTTTAGGCCTGTTTTCGTTATTCTTTGTGGGGGGCTAAGTAGTCGTACGTTTGATGTGTTTTAGCTGATATAAGCAGTTATTGAAAAAAATGTGTTAACAGCTGATTGGTTGACTTTGATCCTGGGCACAGGATGGAAGGTTTTGTTGATGTTACTACTTCCTTTACAATAAGCCTTTGGATGAGAGTTGATGTGGCATATCTATTTTAGTTTGTATCATTGTTTCTCTTTGGTATTTGCTTTCTTGGTTGGGATGCATTAGGAAACTCTTTTTGATAAAGTTTATTTGATTAGGATTGCATCTAGTATTTTCCTTTACATACTCATCTACTTCTATGTAGTCACTTCATTAAGTGTTGATCATTTTCGTTGAATTCATCGCTTGCCCGTGGATGAGTCTTCCCTTTTTTGGCGCCAATGCTGGAAACCAACAATATGAGTGCAGATTCAATTGGTGATTTATCTATCCTCCTCAGTGCTGTCACTGCGGAAAGCCACTTGGTTCTATTTTGATTATCTGTCACTCTTTTTCTTATGTTGGATGAGTCTGTCCTTCATTACATCGTTGGAAACCTGGTGAAGATGAATTCTTGAACTTTCATTATCCCTGTGCAATCTTTGCCTACCTTCTCCTGGTTACTTCCACCATTGGCTGCCGCCATCATTGTTTCAAAGGCTCAGTGTTGTACTTGCCCTTGGGTAAAATGGCTACCCTCAAAATATTGCTGTAAGATGGTTGCTAAATTATGTAATCACTTTTCTTTTATTTCTTTAATTAAAGGTCAAAGCAAAATTTTGTTGCCCGTTTTGCTAATTAATTTTAAAATTCTTTTGTTGAACGCAGATCTGCAAATTTTTTCTTCAACAACGCTGCAGATTTGGTACCAACTGCCGTTTGTCTCATGGTATTTAGCTGATGTTCTTTATCATGTACACTGGTGCATTTTTAAAGTAGTCTTGCATTTATGAATTTAATTAACAATAAGTATATGTAGTGCTTTCTTGGATGTTGACATTTACAATGTATATTCATGCAAGTAATTCTATAGAAAAGGAAAATATAAGTTTGTATGTTGTGGTATATGAGTTTATCCATTTAGTTCAGCTTTGCAGGTTTGATATTTTTCTGCGATTTTTTTTAGGCTTTTAACTGAAATAATTTCTTTTACTGGCTGGGCAAGAGTTGACATCCCCATAACTTCATTGAAGGTTTATAACGCTACAGTTTGGCATGAAGCTCTGGTAGGATCAAATGTCTTGCCCAGCTTCCATAGTGTGACGATGGGCGGTGTGTACAAGGACCAGGTACGAATTCACAGCCGGAACAAAATTAACCGGGTTTATGATAATTCTTTCTCTTATTTTATGGAGTAGAAGGATTCCCATACTATTACAATTAATAAAGGTGAAGACAACCTTATGTTAGAACAATTTCCGTTGAATGCATGCAGAGTGAGTAGAGCATATTTGGTGTGTCCCTTTTTAAGTTAAGCAAGGAAAAAGTCGAGATTAGAAATTTTCATTATATATATTTTTCGTATTCTATATTAATACGTAAATAAAATTCTTTTATTTTCTTAAAAATAAGAATGAAATTAAATACTGGCCACTTTGACTCGCTTCTCTATAAACCAGTTGCCCGGGATTCGAACCAAGAAGAACTAGTATTGATCTTTTCCAAAAACAAGATTGTAGACCCGACCACAAGAACACAAACACGAAAAGAATAATTAGCTTATCAAATTATCTATTGAACCATCTAGCCGTAAAAAAATTCAACAAAATACAATTATTTTTAATGGCAAATTAATGAAAGTGGGCGGACGGATTTTTCATCTCTAAAAAACACTATTATCCTCTGTCAAAAAAATTCCCGATTCTCCCTTCGGGGCAACTTCCAATGGCCAAAGTGGAATCTGGAGGGAGGCAGAGACTTGAATCTTGGATGACAAGTTGCAGCAGGCCCGTGTTGTGTTTCGAGATGATGGTAGATCGGCATAGCTTGGGGCTGAATCCCTCAGATTATCTGAATATGGTGAGTTGACTGATGAAGAGAATGGACGATGATTGTTCAAGTTCAGAAAGTCCAGCTTCAACGTCTGACGACGATTCATCTGACGATGAGCAAACCAAAGGAGGACTTGGGTTTGAGGCCACAACATCGCACGGGGTACAGACAGAGAGACCGTGATGTTTGCCAAGTGGGAACATCAAGCAAGAGGCATAGCTTCCAAAATGATGCCAACAATCAAATCCTATAATCGCTTGGCACTTCATCAGGCAAGAACAAAGGTGGTGGTCTAGATGAAAAGAAAAGGCGTTGACGCTTCCCTTTCAAATGGGAGGAAAGGACACTGGCTGGTCACGTTAGTGATATCCCAGCCGGTCTTATGATTTGTGATTTTTCAATGGTCTGTGTCCAAAAATATCTCAACGTCCTATGGTAATTCGCACACTACATTTTGAGCCAATAGTAATTCAATTGGGCTTTGATGTTCACTTTCAATAACAATTGATTGCAAGTTTGCACCAGCCTCAAGCTGAACATTTCGTGAACAGGACACCTTTTATAGACATTATATGTTTAATTAAGTTAATAAAAATATAACTAATATGAGAAACAATAAAAGCACGAGTAGGTTTTAGTTCAAGAGAAAACTAGCCAAAACTATGGGCAATCGTAAGGAACCAAACATAACCATTGTTTAACAAATGACCTACATGATGCTTCTTTTAACCTAAAAATACTTGAAATAGGAGGACCATATATGGTACGTTTGTGGAGTAAACCCTTAATAAATATTCCTATTATTTATAAATAATAATATACAATGTAATTTCACATTAAAACACTCATAAAAAATATTCTATTACTCGTAGAAAATAAATATCTTCAAATTACAGTCTTATAATAGTGGGATCAAATACAGAAGATAGGAGAATAAAATTAACCACAGCCTGAGAAGCCCATGATGACGAAAAAAAGGCTGAATTTGAGGGAAAAAAATTCATGGTGACAATATTTTCGGTTTCGTCCTCTAGGGTAACTTTTATAGCTTTAAAAAAAAAATTAAAAAACACACTAAATTTATAAAAAAGAAAAGAAAAAAAAGAAGAGAGAGAGATCCATGATGGCGGGAAAGAGGCGTAAGGTGGTAACTCAACCCATTTGTCTTTACCTTCACTCTACTCTTTCACCCAATTGATGTGACATGCTCCGATTCTGATTCATCTTCCTCCCCACAACACTCACTTCGATTCATTCACTTTAAGCAGGTAGCAATCTGCTCCTGCAATTCTGATTCTCTTCCCGTCGGCCCTGGTCATCGATTCTGCGTCAGGTGTGTCGTTGAATTTTCCACAGATTTTGAGCTGTGTTTTCGTCTCTTTGATGACTGGTTGTGTTGGATTCTGGTAACATTGGTGTTGGGTGTCGGTAGACTCTGCTTCTTCAATAGATGAAGCTACTGATTTGACTTGCTACTGTGGAAAGTTTTAGTTGGATAAATTGGAAATTCTTAGTTGGATAAATTGGCTTTTTGTCTGTTACATATTGTTGGGATTTTAACAACCAAAATCCCCAAACACCATGTTGTGTGTGTTTTGACAAGGCAAACTAATACATGATAAAAGATATATGACACACAAATTTAAAGTGGAAACTTTCAAATTGAAATAAAACCACAACAAAAAATATGTGAGATAAGTAAAATTACTCCCAATTACAAATCATAGACAAAAGGTAGAGACGGATAAGAAATAAACTACAGTTGGTGCTTGTCGAAGAACCCAAACTCATGTCTTCTCTTCACAATGAACAATTTCTCTTTTTCTCTCACATGCACCACCAATGGTCGGATAAGAAATAAACTACAGTTGGTCTTGTCGAAGAACCCAAACTCATGTCTTCTCCTCACAATGAACAATTTCTCTTATTCTCTCACATGCACCACCAATGGTGACCCTGTCTAGATCTCTAACTGGAACACACTCCAGTTAGGACCACCAACCTCTAACGGGAACACACTCCAGTTAGGACGTCCTAACCTGAACCTCCTAACGGGAACACACTCCAGTTAGGACGTCCTAACCTCTAACGGGAACACACTCCAGTTAGGACCAGGACCACCAACCTCTAACGGGAACACACTCCAGTTAGGACCAGGACCACCAACCTCTAACTGGAACACACTCCAGTTAGGACCAGGACCACCAACCTCTAACTGGAACACACCATAGGAAGGCTCTCCCTCCTCTAAGAGAGAGAGAGAGAGGACCACCAACCTCTAACTGGAACACACCATGAGGAGAGGCTCTCCCTCCTCTAAGAGAGAGACCATGAGGAGAGGCTCTCCCTCCTCTAAGAGAGAGAGAGAGAGCCTCACTGTAAAACCCTCACAGTGAAGCACACAATGATACACTCAGTTCTATTGTACACTCTCCTATTCTATTCTCTCGCAATACAACTATATATATAGGAAAGGAAAACCAGCCTCGTAAATACCAAGAGCCAAAATACTAAATACTCATCGTTTTCAGCAATTCTTCTCGAATTCCTCATACCTCTTGGAATAACTCCATGTCTTTACGATTCCCCATATAGTTGCATGCCTTCTCACATCCATCGTATGATGAGGGACCCCAACACATATGCCGTTGATGCACTACTCAGGAATGGAAGTTTCTACTAGTAAATGTGGGTGTTCTTGTTCCAAAGTCTGGGGCATGTATAATCAGTTATTGTTGGTTTGCTGTGGATCTATCCGGATGTCTAGCAATATGTCTACTAAAATCTTACCCAAGCTGAATCAATTTGACATCATCACAGGACATGAATAATCACTTACTAACAAATTTTTTCATACCCTGATATTTTGGAGGAATATTGGCAATATTTGAATTTCAATGGCTCATTAAAACAAAGAAAGGGACAAAATCAGTATTGCTACAATTCTGAAACATTTATCACATCAGAAAGAGAGACGGTTCCTCAAGATACTGAAATTGTAAACTTTTCTTTCAGACCCAGAATGCGAAATGATGTGATAGATTGCTCAGGAGTATAATAAGTAAATTTGTAATCTTTAACACCAGCCTTGAATCCAAAGGGATTTTCAGTTAAGCGATTGAGTGAGATCCACTTGTAAACAAGAAAGAAATCGAGGAAAACATAATAGGGTTTTCCCTAGCAAACAGGCGAGTCTACAAGCAATCATGCGAGTGTAATGTGCCATTTTGTAATAAGGATTTTCCTAACAGTGGAAAATCCCAAAAGTTTTCTCTCTAGTGGCTTTCCCTTCGAATAAACCTCTTAGCGGTGTATATAGCTTTTCTTGGTCTATACTTGATATTGTACTCTGTGGTTGGTTACAGATATTAAAGACTGGTTTCTTCAATGCTGATTCTCATCCAGGAAATCTAGCTATAGAACGAGATGGATCACTCATTTATTATGATTTTGGGATGATGGGAGAAATCAAATCCTTCACTCGTGAACAATTGATGGAATTATTCTATTCTGTATATGAAAAAATACAAAAAAGGTAAATCATTCAGTGCTTTTTGTTGGATGTTTGATTGTAGACTCTGATACATAGATATATATAACTTCCTTGAACAGTAATCAAACTACTTTAGACTGCCATACCAAAAAAAAAATGTAGAGTTGAGAAATAAGAAATTACCCTTTAGTTCAATAAGATGATTCTTTGTTGTATCCTTGTGGTGCTTTTCTGCCTCAATAGTTACTGCAAAGAGTAGTTTAAAGTTTCGTTTTTGAAATTTTCCTTTAAGTTGTCTTCTAAGTCAAGTCACAGCTGTATTTCTAATAGCCTCAACAGTGAGAGCACATTGTAAAACAGAATGGCATAGATTGACTTGCCATACCTAGAGATGTATATGCTTAAACATATCTATCTGTTATTTGTGGACTACTTTCATACCAAAAACTTAATATGAGAAAATTGAAATTAAAAGTTAATTAAGATTGAGCTATGTTGACTTATTGATAGGCACTGTAATCTGAGTCCTCTATACTAGGTAGAAGTCCCCATGCTGTCCTGAGGGATGACTTTACGGGTTTAAATATTTGAATCTGTTTTGTATATGAACAAATGTTCCTCTGCAGATCATGAAAAGTCTCATTGACCTTGAAGCACTTCAACCCACTGGAGATCTGTCATCTGTATGTATTTCTTCTTACATAGAGCAAGTTGTAATGTATTCATATTTTTTTATTGCCTGTCCTCAAATTTATAACAACCTCAGTTCCGAAGATCAATACAGTTCTTTTTGGATAATTTATTGAGTCAGACTCCGGATCATCAGCAGGCATTAGCAGCAATTGGTGAGGTATTCTATTTCAGTAAAAAAGAAAGAAATCCCTGGCTTAAATGATATAATTGTTGTGAATGGTGTGTGAGCGTCTCATATATGTTGAAGAGTAATGATCACTGGATTTTGACTTACAGAGAAATAAGCTTAATTACAGTATAAATGCTCTACATCCTAACCACGGAAGTCACTGACCATAATAAAGAGCAATGCATTTACTTAAAATTTTAATCTCAGGATTTGTTTTCAATAGCAACTGATCAGCCATTTCGGTTCCCATCAACATTTACATTTGTGTTAAGAGCATTTTCTACTCTAGAAGGTATAGGTAAAATTTTTTGTTGTCGATTTCTGTATGCTTGCTTACTTGTGCTGCTTATTCATTCCAAGATTTTTAACTATTTTTTATTTTATTTTTCTCTTATGGGTGTAAATGCCTTTCAAAATTTATGTCTTAAGAGCCAGACCTTTTACTCTCTAACATTATGTATTCTACACTTAAATAATTAAGACTTGTGGCAAAGATTCTTACATTTGGTAATTGTGTAGGCATTGGTTATACACTTGATCCAGACTTTTCCTTTGCAGAGATTGCTGAGCCATATGCACAGGTCAGTGTTGTCTAGGATTAACCTTAATCAATGGGATTCCTTATTCATGACTGCTATACCTCACTCTCCTTGGTAGTAACTCCAATTTCCCCAATATGAGGGAGGCAACTTAGAAAGAAAAAGAAAAAAGCAGTGCTTAAGAAAGAGTTAGTCTCCTTGACAGCTTGATCTTTAGCATTAGTGGCTTGCAAACATGATTTCAGGGAAGTGTTATCTTCTGTGCAGTTGTTTCCCAAAAGTATTTTTCACTTTTTAGAGTGAGTGGTCTGATCAGTTTAGGGGATTAATATTTCTACAAATTGGGGGCAACATTGAGCTTTGATGAATAGTGAGTTTAGGCTTTTTCCCAGCTTAACTTAGTCAATTGTGTCCAAGCTTGGACCAAGAATGATCAGAGTGAGGCCTATCATGCGTAAACTGGTAGAGTTGTACCATTTATAACAGATAAATGGGGTATATATCATCCTTCCTTTCAAACAATTAGTTTTCTTCATGGACCTTGCCCGTTTGGGTGATCCAAATGTTTTACTTTTTATTAGGCTATTTCCCATACATAAATCCACTTAAGCCTATTATATAATGCTAAAACTGTTTCAGGAGTTGTTGGACATCAGGCAGAAGCAGCAAACTGGAGCTCAGATTGTAGAGAAGATATGCAAACAGGCCGATGATGTAGGCTGCATACAAATGCTGCTTTCCTATTTGTTGTTAAGTGCCTTATTTGAAATTCAATTATTTTGGTCTGGCATCCAGGCTCGAAGCTACACAATTTCTATGCCATATAGAATTCAGAGGATAAAGGAGTTTGTCAAACAACTTGAGTGAGCGGACTTGAAACTCCAGTCAGAGTTCTTGAGGTACTGTTTTTACAGCTCCTCTCCTTCACCATTCCCATGCGAATGTATTCATTGTTTTTTGGAAGTTTGATTCCATTCTCCAGTCAGAAAGAGCAGCTCGAAAGGCCACAATCTTGCTAATGTGCTACCATGTATAGTGTTGTAGGGGGCACACTGCTGAATGTGGGAGCTGCATGTAGCAGCCAAGGCAACCAAAATATTGCAAACGGATCCTACATGGGTGCAGGTGAGCAGCTATCTCCACAGCAGCAGTCTTACATTTCTTACATACTCTCCCATCATCAGAGGCTGTTGGTATCCTGTGCAAAGCTTTTCCCGCTAACTAAAACATAAATTGAAAATGTGTTTGGAGTAACTTGGAAGATTGCCCCTTCTTACATTAAAACATTATGGTACCACCTCAAGTCATCCATATACATATTGAAAATCAAACTCGATGATGAGTCTGTGCTACATTAATTCTCAGTTCTCACGTCTCTGTTATGTTATTTCAGGCATATTTATGGCATTGTTTTTAATGTTCATGAGGAGAGTGAAGAGGTTAGAAAAATTTGAGACAATGATCTGATCTCTATATTATGCTTATATATCTATTAGATTGTAGCTTTGTCCATTTGATTATCATTTATCCAATATTCGTCCAATTTGAGCACGTATATATATTCGTTATAGGGTGAGTGTCATGCATGCATGCATGTATAGACACGGCCATACAAAATGTCACGGCACCATCTGTAAGTAATTTTTTTACTGAAGAGAAAATAAGATATTGTATAGTTCTTTCATATATTTTTGCGCAATGGTTAATATGTAAATTAATAAGATGATCTGTTCTTTAACCGCTAACTATTTGCTACATTTTAGTTGCAAAATTGCGTAAGATGATATCGTTGAATAATTTCCTATCCAATGTATATGAACATTGTTGTATAGATGATAAAAAACTTGAGCATGTAATTACAACTGATGAGTAGATACTTCGTCTGGATCACATATGAACATTGTAGTATAGATGATAAAAAACTTGAGCATGTAATTACAATTGATGAGTAGGTACTTCGTCTGGATTACAGACTCAACTTACATAGAAGATCAGTGCTCAAAGCAAGATAGGGATGATCACAAGGAAGAAACTTGGGTGAGGCGGTGGCGGTTCTGGCGGCATCAGCAGTGGTAGAGCGACAAGCAAAACTGTAAGTATAACCATTAAACCAATCTTCCAATGGTTCCAGCTGCAGTGCAGGGCATTGTGCTCTTCCCAACTCATGTCTCTGCCTTCGTTCCCATTTTGCCACAAGCGGAATGGGGTCTTCAAGATCTTCAAAACGAGTGCATTAACTAGTAAAATACTGTTATTTGGTATGCTGGGTCGGAGTGTCAATGCGCTTGAAATTCGAATTACTTCTTGCTTGATTTGAGCTGCGCAGCTGCACCAGTTAATGAATTGCAGCAATTATCATGTTGAAGAGTCATTTGTAGCAGATCACCTGTTTTACATTTCGATCCTTCTTACTATAAGTAAATGCGCCCCTTATTCCTAGTCACCGAGAATAAGGTCACCACATGTTTCATATCTTTTAATCCTTTTGTCACCCATGCTGAATATGATGAGTCAAAGTTGCCCTTGGAACATTGATTCCATCTCACTTAATTAAGTAGTTATTTATATCACAAAAACTATTCTAACCTACAAATTCGGCTCTCTAAACAAACATCCTAATTAGTTTAGAAGAATTACTGGCGCAATCTCCTCTAACGAACAAGAGAATGAACAAGAGAGAAGAGGGAGAAGGAATGTCGCAAGAAGAAAGAGAAGGGAGATCGGTCATCCATGACTCGTAAGACGTAAACTTCAAGCAAACTTAATACTTGCACCTCTTTTATCCCCAACAGACAAATTTAAGCCTTGCATCATTTCATGATTTCATCCCTCTAAGTATGTTTATACATGTACCCTTTCCAAAGTGATTAACTCAAGCATACTAACCCATACATGGATCACCGACCAAGTGTCCTTCCTACTAGGTGCAAATAATAACTCCAAGCACAAAAACGAGACTTCACTAAGCTCATCCCCACCAACAGAGTGCCATCTATAGCTGAATCCAATTCGTCGGCCTGGGTCAACTTAGACCTAAGGTTAGATTGCACCAAGTCAAGTCATTAAACCTTAACCAACAAAATCCTAATTTTTAACGCCGGCAAATAGTGCAATAGATGCATGAAGCATCACAAATTTTTTGAAACTTTATTTAATAAAGTAAATATAATTATATTTAATTGTTTTGGATAAAATATTCATTTTTAGCAAAAATATATCCTTCATAAATTTTCTGGGATTTTACACGGTTACTCAAGAAAAGCTAGAAATGGATGATTCCATGCTCTGCATAGATAAATTGTTTTGGCTAATTACAAGAATATCCTAAACCCAAACCGCTTGAAGAACCCTAAAAACCCTAGCCAGGTCGAGAGAGCCGCTCGTTTCCAAAGCCCTCTCTTCCGGCCAGCCATGGCGGTACTCTCTGTGATCTTTCTCTCATCAATCTCTCTCTTGTTATTTATTAGGAAGGGTTGTTTGTTCGTAATTTTATTGTTTTTGATCTGTTAGCCAGTATATGGTGGTTACATGTACAACCTGTCCATTTGTTGTTGGCCTGCATCTCTGTTGTTTTTGGTGTTTCGTGTTCAATGATTAGTTTCTCGATATGTTGTTGTGTCTCCATGCTGATAGATTTGTGCTATGACGATGTAGTGCATGTATCGTTCGTTCTGTGCTTTTTTGCCGCATTTGATGATTATTGATCAGTTTTTATTTTTATTTTCAATAATGTATTGTTTATCTGTGGTAGACCCCTGTGAACCCCAAGCCGTTTCTGAATAATCTTACCGGAAAGGCTGTAATCGTGAAGCTTAAATGGGGGATGGAGTATAAAGGTATTTCTTGGTTTTTCTTTCATTTTTCTTTTGTTTGTGATCAAAGCATTGGGTGCATGTCCGTGACTTTGTTTGGATCTTTCTTGCGGCAGGCTTTCTTGTTTCTGTTGATTCGTACATGAATTTGCAGGTAACATCACAATGCATTCCTTTTTGGGTGATTCTGGCTTAGTTATACTGATTACCTATTGCTATAACTTTTCCTTTGCAGTTGGCCAATACTGAGGAGTATATTGATGGCGAGCTCACTGGGAACCTTGGGGAGATTTTGATCAGGTAATGCATCATATTCTCTATTTGTTTGTGGGTAATGGATCATTGTTTCATTTTTTTCACTCCTTGAGGATATCTGATAAACTGCACCCATAAATTCCCCCTTTTTAAATTTTGCGTTGCAAGCTACTCACCTAATAGGGTGTTTGTTTCCCTTAATTTCAACAATTGTCTTCTTGAAGAAATAATGATAATGATAACCACCCCAAATAACGTTTGGCAGACCGCAGATCAAAACAAATAAGGTTTCTGCCTGTTTCATTTTTTCTTAACGTCTTCATGATTGGGCTTCCCTCTATGTGAAGCACAACACCATCCGCATACCTTGAGTAAACGTTTTTGGCGTCCTTCGCTTATCATGGTCAGCCCCATCAACCTGTTGCCCCCTTATTCTTGTACGTTTTCCAGCTTCAGTTTTGTGACTTTTTTCCCCCAACCTCTTTTGCATTGAATGTCTCCCTTCCATTAAAAGCAAAATAAAATTGGGTGATTGGTTGGTCCTCTTTGCTTTGAGGAGCTGTTGGTGAAGGGGGAAGGATTAGATTTTGAGTCATTCCCAACTTTACAAGATGGGAATTTTCCATGAGACGGCTTAGTAAAGGTTGAACTGATATCTATGCTAAAAGCCTAAGCATCATCAAGGTCATAGTCGAAAATGATATATATTGACAGTTTTTTATTTTTCTCTTTTCCATTGACAAACAATATATTTATCTCTATGTTATTTTTAATAGTTTTCTTATAAAAAATTCTACGCCAAAACTATGACAAAGATTTTATAAAATAAATAATTGCATTAACAACGTCTATGTAAGAAAGGGGTAAAAGAATTTCAATGCTAAGTACTAGGTCATTCATTTTATTTTAATTTGGCAGGTGCAACAATGTTCTCTACCTTCGGGGTGCACCAGAGAATGACCTTGACGATGCTGATAGAGACTGAGGAGAGAACTGCAGCATTTCCAGATAACTTTTCTCTCATTATCTTATCCTTTATGTGATTGTAGCGGCAATTATTGTTCACTCTTCATTGATTCTTAGAGCCGCTTAACCTATCTAGATTACCCCAGGTCTTTTTTTAGTGGTTAGAAGCTTATGGCTGGTACAATAGATTTTTTTCCCTGTGTGATCAGGCGCCTATTTAAGTGTGTGCAAGTGTTTATTTCGATGGTAAAAATCACTGCACTTTGATTTCGCGCTGAAGCTAAAAAAACAGTTGTTAATCTCATTAATCAGATGATCAATCTCTTGAACGGAAAATAGAGATAAAAGTGCATGCATACTTCTTTGGATCACAGATGAGTTTTGGATCTCATAAAATCCAACACATATTGGACTTCTAGCAAGTATTGAACTTATTAACCTATAAAATATGTATTTCAAACATTAGATAAATATAATATATTTTAAAAAATGAAAAGTATATAAAAAATAATCAATATTCATATGTAGTTATTTTTTCATCAAAATTTATTGTTCATCTATATATAACTTTAGACTTAAAAATAAGATTATAAAGTTTAACTTAAAAGACAAAAGAGTATTTATTTCATTTATGAATATAGAGTGCAAACACTGGTGATCTTGTTTTATAAGTGGAGGTTATTCACTTATTCACTTATAAGTGGAGGTTATTTAGCTTTTAATTTTATGAAAAGAACGAGACATAACATAGTAGGGCCTGCTCTCTTACAAAATGTAATATCGGAGCCGACGTGGGAGACATAGACTTTTGATAGCCTGATATAAGTAAATTAAATAACAAAATTATGTTTTTAACTGTTTTTATTACTTTAATTTGAGAATCAAATGGGATTAATTTAATCATGAAAACTCATCCATTTTGCTGTCATCCATGAAGCAGCTCAACTCGGGAAGGTGTACGCACGTAGCGGACTGAATCGAGAAGCTGAAGAGTCAAATTAGTGGAATTTTAAAATTATGAACTTCTTATAAGACTTAGCTAGGACATGGCCTAATGGTAGATCTCTAATCAAAATGACCAGGCGCTATCCTTAAAATAAAATTTTAAAAAAAAACCAGACCCCACATCCAAAGAACAAGGAGATCAGGGCCGACCTCGTTAATTATGAAGAGATATTTACAAAAAAAAAAGATGTAATAATAATATTACAATTTAAATGGAGAACAATCCCCATCTACAATTTAAGAAAAAAACTATTTTTGAAAGCCCCAAAACACCCTTGTCAACACTATCATGGTCTCCTTTGTGGTGGCAGTCGGCGACCAGACTAAGCTGGCTGCTTCGTTTACAGGGAGGCCCAAATCTGTACTCTGCCTTTAAGTTAAGTATTATTATTAAGATACCACAAAGCTTATTACTACGTATATTAAGAATATATATTAGTAAGTCTTTAATTAATTTGGCATAATAATTTGTGTTGGCCTGGGTTCTCTACAAATGAAAATTACAGCTCAATCGTTCTGAGTGAACATGAGCAAGTGGGGCACAAACTGGAAATAATGCACCGGCTCGAAGTTTGGATGCAGTAGATCGATAAGTATTAGTGGGATAGGGCACAAAGGATTCGTTCAAGCCTCTAGGTGGAAAATCAAACACTCATATGTTATATACGCATCCAAATATCCTCAACCCTGCCTTCTGAATCTTATCTTGCCACTTGTGGCAGCTGTACCGGGTGAATCTACTAAATCTGAATGGTTATCTTGGCCAGAAAGCTGGTATGTTTCAAGTTAGGTGTTTATGCTTATATAGAGAGTTGATTGAGAATCACATAAAATGACGCAAAATATATGTTTTCTCCATGCATGGCCCATTCCATGACTGCATACACAAGGGCATGTCTTTATATCAGTAAGGGCCATGGACCATCGCCGGCAACGTCCTTAACACCCAAAATGGATCTCTGCCTTTCTAAGAGATCACATTTAAAGTTTTATTAAGTACCCATCTTATCAATTTGCTAATCAATTGCCTACAATTATTAGAGAAAGGCTTCCATGATATCGAAAGGCCTACGACAAGCAATGCCCAAGGTCAAAGAGAGTCGGAGGAAGCCAAATTCTATCTATTATTGTTTTCAGTAATATAATTGCCTCCATCCCCAAGGGGATGGTGCGAACTGCCAAATGCTAAGGCCACATGTTTGAACTATAACTAGAAGATTTTAGGTATTTGAACCCCTTGCCACTCGCTTATGGCCATGCAAAGAACCTTTGTTGCGTGGACAAAAGAAAATCTTTGCTGCGCGCGTCAATTTCAATATATAACTCCATCTATTTCGAAATGGCTGATTTTGATCATGGAATATCCATTTGCACAAGATTGGCTTGCCTGTCATGCTAACTTATCATATTTGTTGATAGAGGAGGTAAAGCTAATACCAGAGGAGTTGAGGTCCAAACTCTACTACTCCTTATCCTGGCTTCTAAATTAGCCATGCCCCCTTTTCTCGTGGCTAAAGGTGGTCACTTGCATATATGCACGGGACAAAGCTTTTCTGTAGCCGGTCATTGTGGATATAGAATCCCAAACCCGTTTTTATTTAATAGCTACTATATATATATATATGTATATAATCGACCACCAAAAAGTTAAAGAGATTACTTAATTTGACATCATAATCTCCTCCACATTTTACTTAATATTAACATTTTTTTTAGGAAGATAATTGAAGCCGTCACATAAACCTCATCTCTTCTCAAACTGAAGTCATGTGTAGCCATCCTGATCGCCTCTGAAGGTGGCTCTTGTGGAAGCATCAATACTGAAGCCCCCTGAAACTGATGTCATTCATGAGTTCGCCTGCCATGAGTGGACATGAGTAAAACCCTCTAGACTCTCGATAGTGTTGGAGAATATTCATCATATTTAACTTTTAACTTATTAACCGAGCTGAAATACATGTTTACGTATATACCTTATCTAAAAAAACAATAAAAAGAATCTACGTTAAGGTACGGTCATTGCTCAACTTCATAGATGCCGGTATGAGAATTTTCGAATTCTATCTACATCACCAACAACAACCACAAAATGAGGAGTCTAATGGCTAGTACAAAATGGGCCATCCACTGGGCCTAACCTTGAAAAGCAAATACTTACCTAGCTCGTTTCTCTTTGTCCAAATGCGTGACATGGATTCCACCGCCGCTTGAAGACGGCAGACGACCACCTACCCAATATTTGGTATATTACAGTGATGGCTACTTGGATCACTTGTCTCACTCGATCTTTCGCAAACCAGCCATCGAAACGATAATTTTTGGCGGCTATAATCTAATCACGCATATCTTAATTTCATGGATTATTTTCTGATTAGAGACATCGAGATAGAAAATAAAAAACACACACACACAAACGTGACAAATTCACATACACTTCTTGAAACTCATTCATTACATTATCACGAGTGTTACAGTGTTATGCTAATGCTTGTGTTACTGTTCAAGTTGATCTTTGTTAGTATTATACTTAAGTGGGCCTTATTCTACGGGCTAACTTAAGTGATACGTAGGCCCAATGGGATGTTAACTTTAACCACGAGTGGATGTCATTCATATAAACATTTTATTTTATATATATTTTTGCTCTTGTAAATCTCAAATTTGAAATATTCATTGCAATATGGAAAAACAAATAAATTAGAAGAAAATATTCATCAATCAGATGAGAAAAATCAAAATAACTCGATATGGGTTAGGTTTAAATACCTTAAAGGAATTAACGCCTTTGAATCTATAATCTATGTGTTAACTAGCGGAGAACGAACTCTCATTGTGCAATACACTTGACGCTAATTTAAAAATTGTTTGTACAAACTCGTTTTTTTAATTATAAATATTAAAAATACCAATATTTAGAAACATATTCCATTCGAATATTATACACCTCCAAGACTAATCAAGTGAGTTGATAGCATCCTTTCAGGCATCAACTTATAATTCTTCTGCCTTTGCAAATCTAAACTACATCATGAAAAGATTTATAAAATGAAATATTTTGTAAGCATATATAATTTAAGAAGATTGTTTAATTCAACCATAAATCTCATGATTGGACTACAATTAAAAAAATTATTTTTTTAATAAATATGAGAAATAAATAATTTTTCCGATTGGTCTTATCAAGGCAAAATTTGAGTTGGCAGTAATCTCTTTCTATTCAGACAATACTCGCCCCCTGCTTATACTACCACAAAATCTCCAACGAGTTAGCCTGGAACATAAAATGATTTAATTATTGAATATTTCTTTCCGTAACGACGTCACAGTCTAGAATGCAGAAGAATTAAATGTGTAGGGTTGGATCACTCCCGAGCTACAACTGGTTAACCGATTTATGTCTTATTTCTAATTAAGTTAAAATAAATGATAAAAATTTTTTATCATTAAAAATAATTAAAAAATAATAAATTGAATTGCACCGCTTTCATTTTAAAACGTTAATAACATAAGCCTATACGGCTATACCATTATTATTTTGACAATTTACCGCTTTATTAAATATACTTATTTATTTTTTTGGGAAAAGTTTAGTGTTATTGATCTATATAAATAATAAATATTATTATTAACATACTTAATCTAAGTTTTATACTATTATATTTTTTAAAGGTTAGTTCAATATAAATATATAGTAAAACTTTCGTGATTTTGACATAGGTATTATATTATCAAAGAGTTAAAGGTTTAAATTAAAAATTACCAATTATTAATAATTTATCAATAATTAAAATGATCAGAATTCGATAATAACATATAGTCAAGGAAGCGATAAAAAGATAAATAATTAAGAAAGTGAAAAATGATAATAGTAAATGTCTTTAATAGCACCGTAATTATAGTGCTTCCAACCTCAATTACTCTTAAGGTTGCAATGAAAGATTAAATTATGCACTATCAATAAAGATAAAATCAGTTTAAAAAAATTAAATATTAATTGAGGGTCCATTAAAAATAAGAGGACTCGAGAATCAATCAAATGTTAAAGTAACTATAATGTAGTTGTAGGACCCTATCAATTATAAGCAAATTACTATGCATTTAATGTCCTTTATGGCAGTTTTAATTTTTTCAATAATTAATAAGTGCTACATCTATATATCACTACTTGTTTATCAGATCACCAATATTGACGGTAAGACATCCTAATAGTTATTATCATTCATCGTACTTATTGTGATGAATTTAATTTAGGAATCAATTAAATGTCAAAATTAATTATATTTATTGTGGTCAATCTAATGTGTAATGAATAGATCAAATCAAAGTATCAACCATGTAACCACAAATTACCATAAGTAAATAAAGACTAACAAAACAAATTTAATAAAAAACTATTAGGTTTTCCCAAACACAATTGTTTTTTTAATATATATTGGATTATGACAAGAAATTTTTCTTGGTGCCAAATTAATTTAGACTATCTAATTATAACGATATGAGATTAAATAATATTTAAAAAAATTAAAAAAACACCAATCCAAAGTCGTTGGTGATTGACATGTGACCAGTCTAGGGTGATGGGTAGGTCTACCTGGCCCAAATCTAGCTACGGCGCCAAGAAGGAAGGGGGTTGAATTTTTTTTTTAAAAAAAAGTAAATTCAATCTCATAGATGTTAAATTGATTCAGGGTATTTGCCCCAACTTTTATATATATATATATATAATATCATAAAAAAAGGGTGGAACTTTCCACAACATTGACGAATGGTTTGGGTAGTAGAGAAATAATATGACAATAATTAAGCAAGGACTGTCAAAAGAGTAATCGGTCGAATTGGGACGCCCGTTTCTCTTCCAAGACAACACAACCTTTCCCCTCCTCTACCCCGTAACCCGTCCAAGTAAACGCCACATCTCTGATCGCAATCCTCCTACCATACACAAAGACAAAAACACAATCTCTTTTGTGACGCCACAATCCCCTTCACAAGCACAATCTTTCCTTTTCCTCCCTCCCTTTCTGCTGGGAACACACCCACAATTACAGCATTTTATTCCGAACACCCAAACTTACGCAATATATATATATATATATATATATATCTTCTCCCTCACTCCTATACTACCTTCTCACTTTGAGCCATGGACTCCAAGGTCGACCACGACGACGACGCCGAGAGCCTCTCTCTATGCGAATGGAGCAGACCTATCGACCACGAACAGCCACCCGCCGGCGAGGATCAGACGTCGGCGTTCGAGTTCTCAAGCGACCTGAGCTCGGAGATGTGCACGGCGGAGGAGATCTTCCTGGGTGGGAAGATCGCGCCGTATAGCTACAGGCTGCCCTCTCTCCATCGCCGGTCGGAGTCGCTCGATGGCGCCAAGAACCGGATGCTGCTGCAGGCCCGGCCACCGGGGAGGCTGCAGAGGGCGTCGAGCGCCGACGGTCCGTCGGAGGCCGGCGGTCGGCTCCGGCGGTGCGGATCGTGCGTGATGGTGCAGAGCCGGCCGGCGTACTCAACGTCCTCCGCTTCCAGGTCGAAATGGTGGTACTTGTTGCCGTTTGGATCGGTGAGGCCGCCGGAGATGGAGATGGAAGATATCAGGAACCGGCAGAAGAGGCAGTGCCGGCCGGCGTCGGCAGGGGACGGGAACAAGAAGAGGTGGCAGCTGTTGAGGGTGCTAAGCTGTAGTAGGAAGGAAGCCATTGCGATTCGGTGAAGTATATGTTTATGCTACCATCGACTCAAATTCGTAGTTTAATATGTTTTGCTTGTCCGTGAATTGAGTTGCATGGTGGAGAGGAGAATCGATCAACCAAACTACTTCTTGGACATTGCATGATTTGATCATACGTACGTATAATGATATCATATATCTTTCCTATAGCTAGAAGTCCTAAACCATTTTCCGAATTCATTTATGAAGACATGAGCTTATTGGTTTGAGAAGATTAGTTTTCATCTGCCTATATATCAAACCTTCTAATTTGGAATTGTTAATCTAGATAATTAATCAGTGAAATGATTATTATTATTATTATTAGAGTTGATTTAAACTGCGGCTTTTTGTTTTAAATTACTCAGGGGAATTGCTGTATATGATTTGAGCATGGTTGTTAGACTCATGAACAACCTTACTAAATGTTTCCAGAAAGAAAAATAAAAATGACACAAAAATGGAAGTTCTGCATTATTTTAAGCTATAGATGGCGTTAAGAGCTGAGCCTAGGCTTTTCGCAGCTCATTAGCCCCTAAGTAGACTGGAAATGGAAGTTCCTTCAAATCAGGGAAAAGGGTAATGTGTATCTTGGATGGGTTTATCAAGTTTTCCTGATTACAATGTGTATCTACGAGAAATTAATAAGTGGGAGAGAGGTCAGAATTCATACGCATTGGAAGCTTTGGATTGAAGACCTAGCGATTTTCCAAGACTGTCAAAGAAGCGGTGGCAAGAGTCCCGTGAGAAGCAATTAATTGAGCAAGATGAAGGAACAGGAGCGGTACTGAACATGACAAGGCGAGTCACTTTCTTGCGGTGCAACCCGCATCCCACATCTGTATTTTCAATGAACCATGCCACAGACACGGAGCAACTATCAGGTGATTAGATTAATTGACATTGACGCCTACGGTTACGGGTACCTCCGGTATACTTAGGCCGGATAGGTACTGATTTAAGGCAAAAAATATAATCTTAAAATCGACCCTTAGAAGCTTGCTTTAAATCTTTGAATACTGTATTATTGTCTGCTAATATTAATTTGATCTCAAAACAAAGAAATAACAAGAACTCCTGCTTTAATGGAAGGCATCAGATGGGTAGCAGCTGGTGACCCATTGCTTACTTTGAAGCATCGCAAGTTCTCAACCAGTCGAAGATTATATACGTTCTTGGCCAGTAATGTTCGGGTGAGAGAGGGAAAATGCTACTGATGGATTTCGCGACCCACCGTGGGATGAGACGTATAAACTTTTCTTCTCAGTTTGTATTTTAATGGACACGCCAAGAATGCATCCAAGCATTGATGTTGTTTCCTCTACATTTGAATCAAACTATATCAACTTTAGTTATTTATTTATTTATTTTTCTTAATTTGGCAATTTTTCATTCACATCCACCTAAAGAAGATAATAAAGGATTGATTAGCTAATTATGTCGTTGGTCGAAGAAATTAAAACCCTAGTTGTCCTCCACAAGGAAGGAGTATTAGCAGGCCAAACAGCTGGGCCACTCCAGGAGACGAATGGTGAAAAATTGCATCCAAAAAATGATCAACCACTTTCAAGGACTTCAATCACACCTTGATCCAGTTGAGTCAGAAGTTAGAATTCTGTAAATTAACATTCTTTATCGTATAATCAAGGGGGTGAAGAGGAATGTGATCAGTGCACCATTGTAGATTTAATCAAATTTAAAACTTCCCCAAGGAGCAAATATCTTACTTATCATGTGTTGTGCATTTGGTAATTGGCCAAGTGTCTTCTTCGTATTCCCGATCGATTATCATCGATCCTTGCTGCTGATTCTCTTCTCATTCTTTAGTCATTTTGTGAAGCCAATTGAGCAGTAAGCGTTGCTGAAACGGACCATGGAGAGACGAGGATGGCTATGGCTATCCCCGGCAATGCCATGATTCCACCATGGATGGCTACTGGCTAGTTAGGAATGAGCTGAATTGGTGCTAGTTATGGGCCTGTTTGGGGCAATGGTGGATGGGCGAAGGGCCTATAACCCATTGTAGGGATGGGCCATGGACTAATTTCACCGGTTGACCACACAATGATCTGTTTTCCATACCTCCGCTGCAATTTTTATTTAGCGTGCACTTCTTAGTGTTTTCATAATCATATATAGAAGCCCTCCTAATTATATTAATGACTACAATTGGACTATTATTCTTAAAATAAATGAAAAGGGTTTCATTTTTCAATTGAGACATTTGGAGAGTTATGAAAGACGTGATTTTGAAAGTTAGCAATAAAAAACCCAACTTTTGGGTAAAACAATCAAGGGCATTGGAGATCGCAGATAGGTAAAATCTTTTATGAACTACAAAATTTTTTTAATTTTTATTTTTCAAGATGAACTGCAAGATTTTAGTGGAAGCTCTGCATATATATGAAACTAGCTACAAGCTCATTCATTCATCTGAAGTACGTAGTATTGAAGCTGTAATTTGTATGCAATAGAAGAAGAAAACCTAATGTAGCAGATTGTACGAAAGAAAATATTGTAATAGATGATTACCCTATAGTACTTGTAGTACAACGAGAACAGAGTAAGTACATGTCATGTACACCCACTATTTATCTGTCGCTTGTAAATTGTAATTAATTATATATCTGTAATAATTAACACAATCCCAGTTGGCTATATCCAATTCCCCCGTTTCCTTGTTCTTATGGATTAATTAACTAAAGAATTATTGTTTTAAAAAATTGTAAAATTGTAACTTTCATATGAGCTTCATCATCTATTTAATATGTTTTAAAGCAAACATCGTAAATTTACAAGGTTCCGTCATAACCACCTTTTTACAGTTTTTCGTCAGTTAAACTATTAATATATAGTTAAATTTGCACTATTTTATATATTATAAATTAAATAATATTAAATTAGTTAAAAATTATAATTATCTAAAATATTTTCTCACTCAAAAAAGATAAAGTGTTCCAATCATCTAAACTATAGTAATGTAGTATCATAAATTAGGAAATAAGTAAATAAATAATATAAATTAATTAAATTCATTAAAGTGAAAATTTGACAATTAAAAGTTTTGAGATTAATATTGAAATAAAAATGAGCTTTATCGTCATATATAAAATAACTAAATAATATTTTATAAAATTGGTAAGTTAATTACAGTACAATTCCTCTTCTAGTTAGTGTTTATATTTAAAGTTAGTTCGACTTCGGTTAAATTAATTAATCAAAATGTTTACCATTTTTTTATAAGATGAATAATTAAATTCTTCACTCTTTTTGTTCCATTTGTTTAAAATGATTGGTTAATTATTGTTGGGTTAATTTCACGTTAGTTGTGAATAATGTTGGTGAGTTGTATATAAGCTAATTGGAAAGTTTTATTTCTTGAGTTGCCTTTTCGATCAAGAGAACCTGTGATACCTATTTTAAGTTCTATTTTGGGGCCCATAGGGCCTAACACTAGTATCAGATTGGTCTTTTTAATGTCTCGGTTTGCCTCATGCTATCTCTACCAACCCGAACTTCATTTTAACACGTGGACGTAGCATGTGGTGAGGATCACTATAATATGTGGGCCTAACATATGGTAAGGGAAGATGATTTAGATGGTATAATTTTTTTGTTATCTTGGTTTGTTTCATAGTATATCCCCCAACCTGAACTTCATTATAACATGTAGACTTAATATGTGGTGAGAGGGGATGATTTGGATGGTATGGCATGTGAGGAGGAAAATTGTTGGTTAATCTCACATCAGTCATGAATAGTGTTGGTAACTTGTATATAGACTAATGAGAAAATTTCATTCATTAAATTAAGTTTTGGAAACACGTAGACCTATCATCTGGTGAGGGGGGATGATTTGGATGGTATGATTTTTTGTTGTCTCGGTTTGCCTTATGGTATGTCCGCCAACCCAGAATTTTATTATAACATATAGATCTAACATGTGTTGAGAGGGAATAATTTAGATAGTATGATGCACAAGGAGGAAAATTGTTGGGTTAATCTCATATCAGTCATAAATAGTGTTAGTGACTTTTATATAAACTAATGAGAAAATCTTATTCATTAAATTAATTTTCGGAGTAAGAAAGACCCGTGATACAAGTTTCAAGTCCTTCTTAGGGGGCCATAAAGCCCAATAATTATTAAATTAGATGACAGGTTACAACCCTATTTCATAGCTAGCATATTGTAAATTAATTAGTGGATAAATTTAAATACTTATTTAGCACGGGTATCTTTTCCTCTTCGTCACCTTTCTGAATAGTTCGACGTATGCAGTACTTTTGTATTTAATTAGTATATTCATTATTTGGGAAGAAAACTCAATTATATATGATGAGGAAAAAAAGCTGCTGATCGTGTTGGACTTGGGCATTCATGTAATACACATTGTCTCGTGCCCATCCTTTGTGAACGACAATAATATAGACCATAATAATGCCATTTTTTATCACGCGAAAATAAAAAAGCAAACGAGGTTACGCAAAAGAAATATAAGCTCGAGCGTTAAAAGGAATAAGAAAGGACAAGTAAGGTATGCATTCTGATATATTTGGCTGTCAAAGTTTTAATATTTTGTCGGCTAACCAATCACGCTTCGTCGTCTCTCCGCTCTCCCTTATCCGTTGGTTGGCATTTGTCACTTTCTCAGTTTCCTAACCAATGATGCCCTTCGTCATTTTCATTTATTTATCTTCATCCCTTCTCCTATGCGCACTCAAGTCTCCACTCGCCCCCAATGTATATTCAAGCAGCTGCCGGCGCTTTGATAGCACAATGTTGCGGCATGCACCTATATGTAGTCAATCCATATCATGATATATGCGTCAATAATCCCCTAGTCTTGGACTTATATTTACTCGTTCTAACAATTTCGATCTCAAATATATATTGACGGAACCATTTATGTCATCGTACTAGCGCGAAAATGCTTGTAAATGGCAGGCATTGAGGATCAATGGCCGCGTGGGGGAACAACATGATCCATGCTTCCCATGCAATGGATGCCATTTCCTATCATCTGATGATCACTTGATTCATTAACTATATATATAAACACCCGGTATTCAATTCCCATGAGTCGCAAGATCATAAAATTAGCATCTTACGATAACATATATAAAGGTAATGTGTTTGTTAACCAGGGATTTTCTGCCCGAATTGATTTGGGCCATCCGAATACAAGGACGGCCCATATCTTTCTTTTTTAAAAAAACTAAATTCCTCCCATGGCCTTGGCCACCACCCTGCCGCAGCCACCCCTCCTCTAGCCCGTTCCTCCCCTCCCATGCCGCGGATGCCCCTGCCCTGTCTCGTCGTGGCCGCAGTCCCGTTGTCGGCCGCCCCGCCTCTAGCCTGCTTGTCCTTTCCCCCATTGCGGACATCCCCTGCCCGGCAGTGGCCGTGATTGAGGATTGAAAATTTTTTTCTTTTTGTTGGGTGGCCAGATAAGGCCGCCCGTGACGAATGGCGGTCAAATCTGGCCGTGGCGACAATTTTTTATTTTTTATAAAAACATAATAAATTAGGTCGTCTTTATAATCAAACAACTTAAATTAGAGCCCGGTTAAGCTCACCTTAGCTCTTCTCCATATATAAACATATCTATATATATATATATATATATCATATATATATCAATTTACCATAATTAATAGTACTGTATTAATATTACAAGCAAATAAACCATTGATATCCAGTTTTTTTTGTTTTTTATTTAGACATGATTATACTGGATAACTAATTTTAATTCACATTAATGAAATAATAATTTCTGACTTTGAATGTTCAAAGATGCTGTTCTTGGTAATTAGTAATAACACTAATGAAATAATGTTGAAAAGTAGCACTAATAAACATGTAGGCATGACAGGTACATATCTATAAAGATATGTAGGTGGGGGGATCAATCGCAGCGCATATTATAATGTGTAGCCCCCAGCTGCTAGAGTATAGAGAAGAGGATACCAGCTCTATCCGATCTGGTGGAGCCAATAGTCGAGAGCCTGATTGCTTTGCAGCTTTTTTAAGATTTATCAAAGTCTGCATCCTGTAATGAAAACGAGAAGGCGACGTCGTGACGGCGAAAAGGAAGAAGATGGCATGCAATGCAACCACTCTTTTTCTTTGTCTTTATCGTCTTATAATATGTTAATTGGAAAACCTTCCCATTAGAATGCCCTCGTTGTAAATTTTGAAGTTAAATAGTTGAATAGTCAATACAACCTTCGTAAAGACTAGTGTTATGCTTAAGCAGTTTTTTCTTCTTCTATTAAGTGAAAAGTCGTCATAGACATATATATATATATTAAACTTTAAAATGTTTTACACAATTATTGGTAACTGAATATCTTTTTTATGTCAATTATCATCTTTTAGTTGGGCCTGAGATTATCGACGTCCATATGTAAACATTGACGGAGTTATAGGCAAAAACATGCTCTAACTCATAAATTATCATGTAATCAGGTGAAAATAGCCTTGTGACCGTATTTTTTTAACTATTAGCACATGATTAAGTACTCTCAAGTCTCATCTCGACTCAACTCAATATAGTTATCAGACCAAAATCTCTCAACTATTAGCACATGATTAAGTTCTGGTTTTGGCTCCTCCTAATGGGGGGATCAACGATCCCATTGGCATTCTAATAGGGAAGAGCAAAGAAAATTTCCACACTAAAACTCCCGATGTACTTAATCGTAATTTATGAATCTGAATAATTAACATTCTGCTGTGATTATGAACATTTTATTACTTGTTTCATCTTTCAATATATATATATATATATAAATTAACAAGATTTTGTGATTTTCAATCTCTTTCTCATGGTAAAATTTTAAAATTTTTATTTGGAAAAAAAATATTTATACTTTTTTATATTCCAAAATACTTTTGTTCAATTCCATTGAATCTAAAGTGGAAAACAAATAACATAAAATACATTATTTTACAATTGGATCCCTTTGTTAGTCAACTCCTCCTAATATTTGTCATGAGTTGCCGGTAATTTTTACTCAAAACAAAAAAGAAAAAAATGATTGCGATGATGTCAACGTGAGTGCGTGTGAAATGACAGTATTGGCCCAGCATGGTGATTCCCGCATTTTTATTACCTGAAAATCCGTACATACCTTCTCTCTCTCTCTTCTTCCTCTGCCTCTTCCTCTCCCTCTCCCTCTCCCTCTCCCTCTCCTCTCTCTCTCTTCCACCGTCGCCTCGCCGGACGTTCCGCCGGCAATCACCTCGCTGGCCCCGACTCTTCGATAAAGTCGCCGCCTTTTGTGCCTGCCGTTGCTGGGAGCGCCGAGTTCCGGTGCGACCGTGGACGTCATTGCTGTAACAGACATGGCTGTTTCATTTTCCGGTACCCAGCTCTTCGTTTCTCTTTTGTCTCCTTGCTCCCTCGTCAACTCTTGGCGTGTATCAGTGGTTTACTGGGAGTATGTGCCCGCCCCTGGTTTGATGCTTTGTTGTTTTGTTGCAGGCGGCGAAAAGGCCTGTTCTTGGTGGTAATGGTAATGTGGATTGCTCTCCCAGGTTGGCAGCCATGGGGTCTCCTTTTGCAGGTGGGTCTCTCTCTCTCTCTCTTTTGTTGCTTTTGTGGGATATAGGATTGAAGGGGGTGTTGGGTGGTCTGCTTTGTTTGCCGGATCTTACCTTTTTTATTAGCTGAAAAGGAGATGGATTATTGTGTTTAGCATCCGTTGAAGCTTGGTTTGCAGTGGGCTCTGTAAGAATTTGGTTTGCTCCGATGTGAAGATCTGATATCCTTGTTCAATTTAGGTGTTGTTTGAAGCTTGTTGCTTATTTGGTTCTGGGCCTCTGTTCATCTACATCATTTATGCTAATCGAACTTGTCATGGGTTAGTGCTACAAGCAAGCTATTGAATTTGGACGAAAATGGTCTGTCCTTTCTTGTTTTCGTCAAGATTTATTTTTTGAGGGTGGAATATTGTAATAAGTGGTTTTATTAAGTCTAAATAGGGAACATGCAAGATGGGAGTTAGAAATTTTTGGCCACGCTGCACAAGCTGCGCCCCTACACACGCCTGGATACTTTAGGCTTAATGAGTCGGATGCATTTTTTATAAAATAACTCACTTATTAGTACTATAAAAGGTATTCCACTTATTAACCTTAAAGCATCCCGGGCGCCTGTAAGGTTGTAGCTGGTATGGCGTGACGGAAAATTTCTCAATGGGAATGTGCTTTTGGCTCAAATTTATTGGAAAAGAACATGAAACGAAATGTAATTTTATGTGTAAAATTACCGTGGATAGAAAAAACGTCTAATGTGTACAGTGTCAATATTTTGTCCGTTTTGTATTATCTTTACCGTCTCTCTATTTTATCCATGAATTCTTAGTTGGGTTAATCAGTCATTTTCATTCCTTTATGCACGTCCGATTATTATTATACTGTTATACAATTAAAAAAAGGCAGCCCTGAGTGCACAGAGGCTCCCCTGCACGTTGAAGGTCTAAAATTTGCTGGCCGCCTTACCCTAGAGTTTGCAAGAAGCTGTTTCCTCGACTCTTGCTAGGAGTGGGTTGGATTATAAAGGTTTATAATTTAATATATACAACTTTACCCTGTGCATTTTGTGAGAGACTATTTCTTCAACTCGCAACTAATTGCACTCAGGCTGTTTTGCACAACAAATGGAGTAAAATGCTTAATGTAATATGTTGACTTTTTCGGAAAATTTTTTTCCGAAAGAAGCTGTCAAGTTGTATTTTATTACTTAAAATTGTGGGCGCATGAATCAGCCCTTGGATTTGTATTTTCTGTTATTTGATTTGTCTTACATTTCATGTATTTTCAACTTCATACCTTTCCTACAGGATTTGTGTTTGATCCACTGAAGTGTAGTAAGCTAACTTTGGAGGAAAAGAGGGAAATTGTGTACGAACTGTCTAAATCTTCTCAAGGTGCTCCGGAATTGTTGCAATCATGGAGCCGCCGAGAACTTTTAGAAATTCTGTGTGCAGAGATGGGAAAGGAGAGGAAGTACACTGGTGTGACCAAAATGAAAATGATTGAACATCTTCTTAAACTAGTTTCGGAGAAAAGGTCCTGTACAGATGCAAATTTTTCAGATAGGAAGCTGAGACCTTCACCAAATACTGATAATCAAGTTTTTCCAAAGAGGCAAAGAAAAACAGATAACTCATCACATTTGATAGCAGTAACAAAACAAGGTTCTAATGGTTGTCAAAATAGCAATGATAGTGATATTGTTTGCAAGAATTCTGCCTGTAGGGCAGCTTTGCGACTGGGAGGTACATTTTGCAAGAGATGTTCATGCTGCATCTGCTATAAATATGACGACAATAAGGATCCTAGCATTTGGCTTGTCTGCAGCTCTGACCCTCCTCATGAAGGGGAATCATGTGGATTGTCATGCCATCTTGAATGTGCTTTTAAAGATAAGAGAGCAGGAATCAAGGTGGGTGGAATCTTTCCAAAATTGGATTGCGGCTTCTACTGTGTATCTTGCAAAAAAGTGAATGACTTGCTGGGGTAAGCCTTCTATAGTATTCACACTTCACGAATGACATGATGTTTGCTTTATGTCATGCTGATTTTGTTTCCCTGTTTGTATGGTTGTGCTGGGAAGGATTGCAGGGAGTTTGTGATCACATAGGCTTGTTTTTATCAATTTGTTTGTATGATATGAACTCTTCGTTTTGGATTCAGCTTAGCTGAACATTGTTTTTGGTACATTGATCTATATTTTTTTGCAAAATATTGAAGTGCTAGCTTGATCGATTTGGATAAAATTTTGTCGATTAAGAAATTAATTTCTCTTCTATTGATCAGAATGGTGTGAACTTTTTTGAATCATTTTAGTAACTGCACCTAAATGCCGTCATTCAATTGTAAAAGGCAACTCTGTGAGATTTCTTCTTGGTTGACTATTAGTCCATCTTTTTTTTTTTGGTAAATTGCTACTGTCTGATTAATCTTAAATATGCTGCGTATTGTTATCATTATAACTATATTTAGTTATATAATGTTGATATTTAAAGTTGTGACAAACAATCTCGTATCACTTATTTGGTGCTTCTATATTTTTTCTTTCATGAAAATTATTCTCTAATAAAGTCATTAGCATGCTAAATTGTATCTCTTAAATTTTTGGATGCAGGTGTTGCCGGAAACAACTAGTGATTGCAAAGGAAGCTAGACGATTGGATTCGCTCTGTTATCGCATCTTTTTAAGTCATAAGCTTCTCAATAAGACTGAAAAATATATACATCTAAAGGAGATTGTGGAAGTTGCCGCCAACAAGTTAGAAAAGGAAGTTGGTGCTCTGGATAGCTTGCCTACTGAAATGGCTCGAGGGATTGTTAACAGGCTCTCTTGTGGGTCTGAGGTCCAGAAATTATGCGTTACTGCTCTACGGTCGCTAGATTCTTTGATGGCCAGTTACTTGCAACCACAGCCATCTACTGAGCACAAAGGTTTGCATCATTTCTTTTGTTGGGCTGGTGAATCCGTCAATTATATATGATGACTGATTCATGCACATTGATTGTATATACCTTTAATTAATGCAAGCACTTATATAAAAACTTTTACATTCACAATTGGAAAGGGCATGGTCCTCTAGTAATCTCCATGCTTTACTAATTTTAGTATATATGCCTGGTCATGGGTGTGAGGGAAAACAGAACTTTGTGCAAATATAGGTTTTAATTTATGGATATAAATGGAGACAAGTAGCATGTTTTACTTTGTAATTTTCCCATTCCTAAGTACACTGGAGGTGGGTCTAAGAGTATTTATATCTAGACAAGGTGATGTGAATATGTGAAAAATTGAATATATACTAGTGTTTGTGCTCTCATTTAATGCATCTTGAAGCCATTTTAAATTGAACAGTTTTGAGTGGTACCAATGTTTCCAAGTTAACCTAATTTTGTGAGCTATCATTGATGGTTCTCCCTTGCTCACATTATTGATTTAACATTAACCTAATGGAAGTTGTATACAGAATTAATCTCTGCCTAGGTAAGAGTTTTTCTCTTGTATTTTTAGTTGTTAGATAGCTGTGAATGGAAACCTGAATCTAATGAAATTATGTTCAAATAAGATGACTTATATCATTTGAATGACTACCTATTGGTCTGTTGAATTTGCAGGCACAGCACTAGAATCTCCTTTCTGCGTAACTGTTGTTGATATATCTACCACATCTGCAACTGTGGTGCTGAAGTCTGTTGAGGCCGCTTCACTGGAGAAGGCTGTGTGTTTCTCACTTTGGCACCGAGAGGTTGAAGTAGATCAATATCCTGAAGAGCCAACTTGTACTTTGTCTGCATCTGACAATCAATTTTCAATAACAGACCTCAGTCCAGGCACTGCTTATATGTTGAAAATTGTGTCTTCCAGCAACAGTTATGAATTGGGGGAGCGTGAAGAGAATTTTTTTACTTTGAACTGCAATGTAAAGTGTCTGTCAAATTCATCTTCAGACGGGGATGAATCTAAAACTGCTGGAGATCAGTGGCCAAATAATTCACCACAAAGTTCTGAATTCATGCATGAAACACCCCACAACGGAGGATTGGCACCTCATGTCCATGAAAATAGGACTCATTCAATCCAGGTGCGTGAAGCTTTCAATCTAGGGACAGTGGGTAGTGGCTCTGTTTATACCTTAGACAAGACTGGCGGTCCCATTTCAGCTTCAGATTTGATAATACAAACAGAGTCTCAAAGAGGCTCAACTAATTCTATTGAAGAAAACCAGGACTTAGTTGTGCCAGTACCAGAGAACAAAAACAATTCAGAATCTGTTGCACGAGAAGATACTAGTGTTGACAATGAATCCAATGGAAATGAAGGAGAAGCAGTCCAAGCTAAGCAATCTGATGCAGTCCTACCATCAACGCCCTGCAAGCAAGAAATGCGGAAGGATGTATTGAGGGTTACAGAGAAATGGCCCTTGGAGACTGAGAAGGAGCCACAAGCTGGAAGTTGTTCAAAGAAGAGAACTGCAGTAAGGTGCCAACCGGATAATACTGCTCGAGATGGAGCTGTTGAAATGGATTATGAGTATTGTGTGAAGGTTGTTAGGTGGCTGGAGTGTGAAGGGCACATGGAGAAGAGTTTCAGAGAAAAGTTTTTGACGTGGTTTAGCCTTCGGGCGACGGCACAAGAAAGGAGGATTGTGCATGTTTTTGCTGAGACGTTGATCGATGATCCGCCCAGTTTGGCTGGACAACTGATGGATACATTTTCTGAAGGCATCTGCAATAGAAGGCCTGTGCCTGCCCCTACCGGATTCTGCATGAAGCTATGGCATTAACGATGGAATATTCCCTCCAAAAGATTTAATATTTGCGCGCACTGGGTCAGTAATATGGTCATCTAAATGAATAGTTTGTTCTTGATTAGTTGTAACCCAAACAAATTATTCAATGAAAACTGCAATCATTAACTCCAGATTTACGTTCTTTGATTGTTACATATAATTCTTTAAAAGGGTGTAATTAAGATGACTTCTACATATTTTACTTGTCAAGGTATCAAGGTTCATATATGATATTTAAAACTTTATGTTGCGTTGTCATCTGATGGCTACCTTCTTTGCTTTGGTTCCTAGAATCTGATGATACCCTTTGTTTACGTGTGATTTCTTTTTTCCTTGGGAAAAAGACAACTTCTATCTTAATGCGTCCTCCCTAAACATAAAATGAGATACAGTAACTAACCACATTGACTAGAAAGGAAAAATATATTCAACATCACATTTTTCTAAGTAACCATACATGCATATTTTGTGATTAAACAAGCTGGCTTGTTGTGGCGTAACGCAACAGTACACCGGTAATTTAAGCACCTATGATTGGTAGTTAGCCAGTGCAGCCTAAGTAGACTCTCTTTTTCAAAAAACATGGATGTCCTTCGATGTATGGATTATGTAGCCGGTAAAGACACGAGTTTTTTTTCATTTTTTGTTTGAAGAGAAAAAGAAAGACTTGACTCAATATTTAAGTAATTGGATGCAGCGGGGAAAAAAACGCATTTTACAATAGGAAAAATTCATTAGGTACTCTTTGTTACAATTTAGTTATCGCTTTAATTTTGAGTTTGGTAAATGTAAGCGTGAAAATAATTACCAAAAAGAAAAAAATTCAATATAATTTTGGGCTACAGATAAAGTGAATAGTTTTGTACCTTTCATTCCGAACTCCCAAGAAAGCTAAGACCACTGCATTTCAGTTTTTTCTACCGGTTCTTTACTAATGGAGGCCGATCGGCATTATTTAAACACAAGGTGCATCAAACGGTACCATGTTTACACCGGAAGCAGTCTAAACAAATAAACAATAAATATGAACGTCTATTTTATGTGTAATTATATATGCATAAACTACGCTAACAGTACATTTTGGTATAAAACACAATTCAAACTAGACCCTTACCTATTTTAGCTTTTAGAACCCACATTCACAACAGTAGTGTCATTAGAGGGATGTCCTTATCCTCTTCTGTCTTTCATGTGTTTCTCTGTCAATCACTCTCTAGCCAAACAACAAACGTGTGTCAAAAAGCTTCGCATATGTTAGTTTGCAGCCGTGGAAAATTTTTCCAGTAAGAGATGGGGGTTCAATATTTCAATATTTCAATATTTCATGGGATTGTTCAAGGTTGATATTATTTTTTGTGTACTAGGTGAGAGGGTGTAAGTATGGGGGTGTTAAACTAAAAATTATCTTATATAAATATATATATATATTTGTAGGATATACATCGAAAGAGTGCTATTATACAGTAGAGTTTTACGAGTAACAACTATTTTATACTCAATCAGCTAACACCAACTAAATTATCTTTAGGAATATTTCCTACATCAAAAAACTGAAACATTGTTAATCACAAAACTTACCGGCGAGGCCGACGCATAGAGATAAAGAGTGCTTAGGAAGAAAACAGTATATTTAGATCATGGATATAGCTACACTTAAAAATTAACAGATTTTGAAACAAGAAAGCAATCTTTTACAATTGTCTTACCAGCTGGATTGAACCAAATAAGAAGTGGATATACGATAATTATCCATCTGTAATAAGCAGAATTATCCATTCGTTTATTAATCTGGATTTTGTTGAGTAGATTTTTCCCAGTACGGATAAGAACTGGCTGGGCTACGTAAGAGATATATATGTATATAAATGCAATGCGTTGACCGGGACCCTTGTGCGACTCATTCCTACTCTAACTAATAACAAACTCCCTTGATCTTCTCATCAGAACCCCTTAATCTTCTCATCGGATCTTATAAGATACATTGCTTGCTTTTTGTTTGTTGCCTGTTGGGAAGGAGAGTTGGAGTTGGAGTAGAAAGCAAAAGCAACAATGGCGGGCGGCGGCGGCTTTGTTGGGGAGTCCGGCAAGAGAGCAGATCTCTACCAAGGCGGGGTCACTGCCTACTTCATCGTCTCTTGCATCGTCGCCTCCATGGGCGGCTCCCTCTTCGGCTACGATCTTGGTGTCTCTGGTAACTTAGCTACATATACCAAAGACTATGCCAATAGAATGATCTATCTATCTATCTATATATTTATCTACGATGGTTTATAAGCAACTTGTTCGAATGATAATGGTGTTTTTTGATAGTAAGCAAAAAGTAATATCCAAAAATGATGGATGCATGATTGGAACTCGCTCAGGTGGGGTGACTTCCATGGATGACTTCTTGGTCAGATTCTTCCCGGAGATATACAGGAGGAAGCAGAAACACCTCCATGAAACGGACTACTGCAAATACGACAGCCAGCTGCTCACCCTCTTCACCTCCTCGCTCTACTTAGCCGCCCTCGTCTCCACCTTCGGCGCCTCCTACTGGACGAGGACCAGGGGAAGGAGGGCCAGCATCCTCGCCGGAGCTCTGAGCTTCTGGGCCGGCGCCGTCGTCAACGCCGCCGCCGTCAACGTCCCCATGCTCATCATCGGCCGCCTCCTCCTCGGTGTCGGCATTGGCTTCGGCAACCAGGCGGTCCCGCTCTACCTGTCGGAGATGGCTCCGGCCAAGTACAGGGGAGCGGTGAACCAGCTGTTTCAGTTCACCACCTGCTTCGGCATCTTCGTGGCCAACATCATCAACTACTTCACCGAGAAGCTTCACCCGTGGGGGTGGAGGCTCTCCCTCGGCCTGGCCGTCGTGCCGGCCGTCCTCATGTTCTTCGGGGGGCTCTTCGTCCCCGAGACGCCCAACAGCTTGGTGGAGCAGGGGAAGTTCGAGCAGGGCAAGCTAGTGCTGCAAAAGGTGAGGGGGACGCCGAACGTCGACGCCGAGTTCGCCGACCTGGTGGAGGCCAGCGAGGCGGCAAACGCGGTGAAGCACCCGTTCCGAAACCTGCTGATGCCCAAGAACAGGCCGCAGCTGGTGATCGGGGCGATGGGGATACCGGCGTTCCAGCAGCTGTCCGGGATGAACTCGATACTGTTCTACGCGCCGGTGATCTTCCAGAGCTTGGGGTTCGGGTCTGGTGCGTCCTTGTACTCCTCGATCATCACGAGTGGGACGCTGTGCTTGGCCACCTTCGTCTCCATGGCGTTGGTGGACAAGGTTGGGAGGAGGAAGCTGTTCCTTGAAGCTGGGGTTCAGATGATCATCTCCATGGTTAGCTTCTCTCTCTCTTTGTTTTTTATTTAATCAGCAGTAATATCTACGTAGATGTCTTTTTCTTTATGATTGTTATTATTGATCACAAAGTTAAGCTTTTAACGACCAACAAAAGGTGTGTTTTATAAAACAGACTGAGTTCAAGATTTAGTAAGAGGACGAAGCTTGTAGTCCAATTTCATAAAAAGTCCATTTCTGATTAAGGATAGGATTAGAGAGTTAGATGTATGAATTAGAAAAATTAATTAAAGATCTTAGATTTTTATCCACAGAACTTAGAATACATAATTCTTAACACAAACAACCCCCTCTGTCCTTCCAAATCACAAAGCTATGCATCCTCTTTGGATGGAAGGTATTCCAAACCTTCTTGTTGGATTTTTAGGATACGGATATGGACATATATTACGATGACATAAAAATGTTAATAAATTTTTCTATATTTATAATTATACTATCAAAATAAAAATAGTTACTTAATAATATATATTTAATTTAGATTTTTACAGATTTTATTTGTTCATTTATTTGCATATTGTTATTTATTATTTTAAAAAGCTTAGAGTATAATCCTATTTGAATTAAATAATCTTTTAAAAAATAAATTCTATTTAGCTATTAAAACTTTTTATTTATTAAAATTAAAATTACTATTAATATTTGTATATAACTATATTTTTTATTAAAATTCAATAAATATTCATTGTTTTTATTTAAACATTATGTAGTAATAATTTTAAAATTAATTTTATATATTTTTAATATATATTATTAATAAGTTTTAAATATGCACAACAAACGTGTGTTGCATGGGTCTTTTGCTGATGAACATTAAAATACAATAATTAGGATTTGGATTTTACCGGATCATCTCTGATTCGACTGGTATAACACAATTGAACAATTGCCAATTACGTGTTGAAATATGACATGTTCTTCTTCACTATGTGTTGAATTGCAGGTGGTTATAGCCAGTGTCCTAGCAGTGAAGTTTGGCCATGGCGTGACACTGTCCAAGTCCTATGGCATCTTGCTGGTCATCATGACGTGCCTATTCGTTGCGGCCTATGGGTGGTCATGGGGACCTCTTGGATGGCTGGTTCCCAGTGAGATCTTCCCCTTGGAGACAAGGTCAGCTGGGCAAAGTGTAGTGGTCTGTGTCAACATGTTCTTCACCGCTGCCATTGCCCAATGCTTCCTGGCCTCCCTCTGTCATCTTCGATACGGCATCTTCCTGCTGTTCGTGTGCTTGATCATCATCATGTCCCTCTTTATCTACTTCCTTCTACCGGAGACGAAGCAAGTGCCCATTGAGGAGATGCATTTCCTGTGGGAGAGTCATTGGTTCTGGAAGAACATTGTGCCATCCAGCAGGATGCCAACGGACTTTGGTAAATAGGGGAATCGATAAGCTGTTATGCGTGGCTTACCTATTATCAGCCCCAAGCCATTTGCATGAGCCATTAGATTTCACTATTGATATGAAATGCCCTATTATTTGACGACAAATTGGTGCCTCCTTCGGAAGTGTTACTCTGTAAGGTCAAGAATAATCTAAATTCCCTATTAAAAAGTTAATTACTTAAATTTCCTAGTACGGTTTTTGGAGTCGAGTAATTTTCTGGTGGAGTGGATAGTTGGCCTAAGTATGTGATTTTTTTCTAATTACCTGCATATCAGCTAGCATTTTAATTGTGAAGCTCAGCCCCAGCAGAGAAACAAAAGTCCGGATTGAGTCATCAAATTTGAGAGCCACCAAAAGTGTAAAGAGACGACACAAGCTTTAAGATCAATTACCACGCAATGGAATGGAGGGAGCAAAATAAACAATAATAAACAGAAAATCTGGTTGTTTCACGATGCACTGACGACCGGACTAACAATCAATTGTCTTCAGAGTATATCAAGATGAAACATTTCAACTTTCCTAGAAAAGTTGGTACCAAGCCATAACGAACAGTAAGCAGTACAAGCCCCGCACCTTGCAAAAGAACTCGGCATATTTTTTAGCCACAAAATAATTTAGGATCGATATTACAGCCTTCAAAATTTCAAATGAAACAGGCAGGACAGGGTTATGTAGCCCTCTTAAAGTAAAATGATATCCTCATGGCATACCTAAACTCATTCTCGATTAATGTATTACAGATAAATGCTCAACAGCACAAGCTAGACATTACATTAAACACCAACATATGATCAATGGCACATGCTGAACAGCCGACTTCCCTCCAACGTACACTCCTACAGGAATATTTCATTTGCATTACGAGGATATTGAGTCATCACTAACTAAAATCTACTACTCCAAACTTCTCCTAAAGATCTCACATATCTTTGCACTTGCAGAACAGCCTCGTTTTATGCAGTGAAAATAATCATCCACTGCTCATAAGTAACATACAAACATTAGGACAAAAGATACCATGCAAACAATAATTGGCAACTGGTTTGAACATGTACATGTGAAGCAAGATGAACATAGATTTCCCTTTCAGTGAGATTCGTGGGTTAAAAAAATACTTGTATTTATATAAGGAAGTGTCTCGTCCAGTCTTGTAGCTTAATTAATCAAAAAAGGTGAAGCGCTCTTTCACTAGTCAACTAATTCATCGATATTACATCTAAAAATAAGAATCAACGACAGTAAAATTGAAAGTACATAGTTCAACAGATATCTATCAAATGGACATAAGCTACAACTTTTTTTAATTATCTTTCTTTATATCCCATACTACCCGTTTAATCGTTTCAAATACGAAAGTTCTGGAAATTTTAGACTTTAAAAGTTTTGACTATACAAAACTTTGATAGTTCAAGATCATAAATTCTTTGTCCAGTTCTGAAGTGAAGTTGTATCCATATGCTTACCTCGCATGAAACCTTGTGATATGGATGAGATGATTCCATGCTCTATTGTTTCATTGTCATGTAATGACTCTTCAGGAAGGACAGACAAAGGTACATTGGAGAACGCCATTTACGACAAAGCTGAAGGTTCCTGTCATATCAAATATGAAAACAAAATTTGATCTGTAGCATTATCTAAACTAAGACCAGTTAAAGTGCTTTTAAGGAAATAAAATCACTATAACAAATGTTGGAAGCCACTAGCATCCAATCAAAATACTATCATTAATGAGGTGCATTATTGTGATAAAACTTAAGCTAACTTGTGACTTGTTCATTTAGCATATTGTGGGGATTAAAAACCATGGACATAAGGTGAGTAATCACAGGCGCAAAAATACAGGAAAAGAAGAACAACTTCCTCTTCTCTTGGTGGGATCAACATCAGTAGTCCCACTTTTGGAGAGGCCACAGCAAACTGCAACTGCACTTGGGAAACATGATTATCAATAAAATGGCATCTCAACAGCATTTTGGTGACAATAAAATATATCTCACCAGCAAGATGCTTCAAAGGAATGCCTGCATCCACAAGAGCAGCGGATGATGCGTTTATAGCACATGCAAGAAGCTAGAAAACAGCATCAAGATCTTCATGCACATGGGCGACAAAATTGAAAACCAACTTTCACAAGATAATTATCGCTCATCAGTTTTTTCATAAAAAATTATGAAAATGGATTTACATTATAAGTTCAGAATCATCCACTAGAGGCAATGAAAGTTTATATAAGCGTAGAACAACCAATCGAAGACACAGCACCATCATCATTAACAACCTGCAGAAAACAGCACAACTGACATTCAGATGAATATGCAGATTAATCTACTGCATATTGCATTTACTTAAAAAAATTAAAAAGAAAGAGATACATGCCTCGTTCTATCTACATCACCCCTTCCTGTCTAACAACTGTTGTAGTTCTTTTAGCCAAGACGTAGCAAAACAACCAAAACAGCAAGGAATTTTACGTAAAAAGTAAAGTTTTCACCTTTCAAGTCATACACTAATGTAGAAGAATTTATTCCTTTTGCGTTAGAAGTCCTCATTTAACTTTCAGTTTTATTATGAACCCTCGATCAACAATCACCTCATGTTGCCAATATTATGAACATCAGCTAATGGTTCAGATCGTGTTGCACTATCCGCTCTTTCAACAGGAAGGAAGATAAGATGGAAAGGGCCTCCAGCGTAGAACTTTGCCATTTTTCTTTTGCATGGTTTTGGTTCATTGATATGAATGCAAAAATAATCAATTGATGACAAAATATCCATGCAGCTGACCAAAATCAGCTAGGATAAGTTGTATATCATAATAAGATAACAGCGATTTTGTTTACATTATTACAGCAAAGTTAAGACTTCCCTCAGTTTTAGATTTTCTTATAAATGCAAAAATAATCAATTGATGACAAAATATCCATGCAGCTGACCAAAATCAGCTAGGATAAGTTGTATATCATAATAAGATAACAGCGATTTTGTTTACATTATTACAGCAAAGTTAAGACTTCCCTCAGTTTTAGATTTTCTTATAAATGCAAAAATAATCAATTGATGACAAAATATCCATGCTGCTGACCAAAATCAGCTTTGTATACCATAATAAGGTAACAGCGATTTGTTTACGTTATTACAGCAAAGTTAAGACGTCCCTCAGTTTTAGATTTTCTTGCGTACCAGAACCTTTTGTCATTGTATTCAGCCTATTTTGGAACTGATGAAGTGTGAACCTGTAATTAGGTTTTTTCCGTTTCTTTGCTATTCGTTTATTTAAGGGGCTTTCTTTGTAATTTGCCAGTAATCATTTGGGCGGGTAACAGAGTTAAACACAAAAAATATTCACGAGGAAGTCAAACTTAGCACCTACTATGTCTTGAGCTATCCCAAACCTAAATCATAACCACTAGCTTTCCCAATTATTTAGAGATACTTAGGAAGCCGGTGTGGTTCAGATATTGTTAACTACTCTAGTTGACAATATTAAACGGCTTATGTTGAAATCGAGTTAGAATTAAGACGCTTGAAAGACTAAATATATGACTAATAATTAACGGTTGTAAGACATAAACAATAAATCTCTTCAATGATGGGTAAGCACCACATGGACAACAAGAGAGCGCTAACATCTACTTAATCAATCACGGACGTGGTTGTATTGGGATTTACAGTCAAAATGCAGACTCTGCAACGTCTTCATCAGCACCATTTCAGACTCTCTCTAATTTACCTACGACAACAGGAGAAGAAACACAAGCTAGTTTTTTCCCCAACTAACAAATCATGAAAACAATGCAAATAACCATGCAAATAAATATGACCACGGTTGGCAGAGCAACTCATCTGCCCTGTTTTAGGCTTCCAAACAACTTCAATACAAGCTCGGGGCTTTCGTTCTCCTTCACCCCTGCTTTCGGACCGTACACGGCAGCCTGCACGGTAGTATCACCTGCATCGCCAAAAATTGTTGGAAAAAATATACATCTGTTCGGGTGCAAATCAATGGGAAGAAATGAAGGCAGAGAGAAGATGAGATTTTTTCCTTCTTTTTTTAAAAAAATAAATGGATTCGTACCGACCTTAGGACCAGCGGGCCGAGCCATGAGCGCAGTGGGGGAGAGCGCGGGTGCTGTCAAAGCCGGTTGGGAGACCGCCCATCCGCCCTCTCCACCTCCATTAATGGCTCCTCCAAAGAGACTACAAGAGGAAGGGAAGGGTTTAGGGCCGAGTTCCTAAAACCTTAGTACGGCTGTAAATAGTTTTTTTTTAAAAAAAAGGAGCAGCGCTGTAAATAAAACTGTTTACCACTGGAATTGGCATTAAAATACTTAAAAAACAAATGAAATAACAATAATTTTACATTGAAATGGTACTGGTAAAAGTTTTCACGGTTGCCATTTTAGCAGCCCATCAAATTCTTTTCATTTTCTAAAATTAATTCAATAAAAACTTTCAATTTTAGATTTTTTATAAATCATCTTTAAATGATAACATGTACATAATCTTGAATTTATATTAAAAATAAGCAGAAATCTGAAATTCAAGTAGGTATTTCAAGTAAGATCTACATATTTAATTTGAATTTATCAATCTTCAAATAAAAATTAGAATTATACTGTAAACCCTGGACTATTCGCCTGAAGGTTTTTAGTGTTGGTTTTGGTTGTTACCTGAATTGAGTTAGTAGGGTCCGGCCATTTTTGCCGTGGTTCGTATATAATATGTTGTAAGTTATCCCGCCTTAGCCTCCTTCGTAGTTTGGATCATGCTGCACACCTAACTTTTTAATTTTAGCCTAATTTAATCATGTATAATTAGATGTTAGGACCATATTCCTCACGTGTTTTTTGTGTACTTGCCATGTATTTGATAACCTTTCAGACCGTCCTAACCCCTTTGGGGACCTGCAATGTAGTTTCTTAGGTAGATCCGATCGCTTTAGAATAAAAACTATAAGTTTTTGGGTTTAGAAATAACACAACTCATACCTCTTTTAGCTAACCCAACCCATACTTGTTTAGCTAACCCAACCCATATATCTATAAGTATGACATTCATACCCTTATAAGTATGACACTCATACATTTATAGGTAGGACACTTGTACCTTTATAGGTATGACACATAAACATTTATAGTATAACATCCATACCTCTATGACATCACCAAGCCAACCCATACGTCTTTAGGTATGGTACATCACCAGACCAACCACCTTTCTTCTATAAAATCTACCCCTTCCTTACCTTTTCACCATTTCTCCTTCCCTCCTCACCTCCAACAACTTTCTTCCATTCTCTTTGGCCTTCTTCTTCCTCCTTGGAGCTCCAAGCAATCCCCCTCCACGTCCAAGCATCCTAGGGTAGTAGGCTTTGAGATTGAATGCCTCAAAAGACCTCTCCTTGGTCTTCACTCGTTAGCCTTAGGATTGGGCTGCTTCTGATGCTTGTTCTTTGATGTGTATTGCTTGTATGAGCCCATGAAATTATTTTTAGAACATTGTTATCTTGTATATATGAATGTTAGGAGAATTTTAAGTACACATTCATCTTATTTGGCCATGTAAATAAATAGATATGACTTTTATAATGCATGTAGGTCACTGATATGTACTGTTTCAGTATATAAATCATATCTTGCCATTTGATGCTCCATTTGCATTGAATATTATTTTGTTGCACTCACAACATGTAGATATATAACTTTTTTGTGGTGTGTTTTACCTACCATGCCCTAGAATTTGCATGTATGAGGATAAAAAGTGAGGAAAGGTGTTGACTTGGACTATGATAGTGATATAAGCCTTCATTTCTCTAATTTTTACTCTCTGACCTTGTAGGATTTATTAATGCACAACATGCCATATTTTTCATGGTAATTTTATGAGTTAAAATTTTAATCCTAATATAACTACTAAATAATCATGAACATAACCCATAAGTATGCCTTGTATTTCCTATGTGTTTATGATTATGAGCAAGATTTGTGATTATGTAGTATTTTCAACCACTAATTTTAAACTAATAAAATCTTATAAAATTATATGATACTGAACTGATTGTCTACTTGAAAGATGTAAATTTTGGGAATGGTTAAAAATCACCTAGGTAAGTTTTAGAGGTGTTTACCGGATAGTGTAAAGACGCAGGGTGAAAACCGCTTCGCTGGTGCTCTTGCCCCTGGCTCCAGCTCGATCCGGTGTTCGATCGTCCTTTTGGGAGGTAACCCGTCTGGCAATTCAGTTGGTTCTCCAGTTGTAAATTACCTTCAAATAGGTTAATAATGTTGGATTTTAGTAAAACTTGGTCCATACCTTAAACGATGTCTTAGTAAAACTGTGACCAATTTTGGGACCATTTGGGTAGGTTCCCAATTTTATTTGTAAATTTTAAATATATTAGTGTCCAGATAGCTCCAGAAATATCACATTCAGTGACCAACTTGTAAAATCCACTTAGTCCCATTTACAAACTAAATTTGTCCTAGCTCTTATTTGGATCAAGCTACCTGTATTAGCTAATTAGGCCCACTGACCCAAACCCATTTGAAGTCATTTAGCCCATGAATAAATAGTTACAAAATTGGTGCGCAACCTAGGAATAATGTTTAAACACCTTAGGCCGAGCTTAATGGGCCTTGTTCCCCTTGATTGGCCCATTAGCCAGTCATGGTGGAATTTACCTATGAATATTAAAATATAAGGGACAATACATCTAAATTTCAGCCCATTTAGACATTGTTAGGCCCATTTAAAAAATTGTCTGGTAAGCCCATTCAATTAAAAACCTACCCTAGAATTGATTAAAACCCACTACATGAACATGAAACCAAAACTTTAATTAAGTGATGTTCAAGTGTTGAGCTTGTGTGAAGATTTTACCTCGTTTTTGTGTGCCGATGTGACCCGATTCTTGTTCGGCTCTATCTCTGTGTTAGGTATCGGGGTGAGCTCACCCAATTAGAATACAGATCTCTACTCGCTCCAGGTCATGTAAGACTGTCCCTTGTTGAACTTTGCTTGACTCAATGCATGCTGCGAGTTTAACCGTATTTTAGATGTAGGACGACATCGTCATTGTTCATCAATCCCTCTTATGTCGGGCCATTTAGTGTATTTTCTATACATGTTTAATAAAACTATAAGGATGAGACCCTTTACTAATTTTCGAACTAAAGCTCCAAAAATATATGATACAAGCTTCTTCCTTGACCTATAATATAAATACGTGTATTTTTACGGATTTCACGAATAAGAGAGTGAGCGGTATGGAGATATGTATGAATCGAACTAGTACTCTTTCAAACCCTGAGGTAGTGTGGTGTATGCGGGTACTGCATAATGCAGCATATTTTTGAAACCTATGGTACTAAATTAATTGTTCATGGCCATTCGAGTACCATGGCGGGTGATATGGAAAATATGAGGGCATAAGCGTTGTATGTATGAATATGATTATGAGCCGTGCTGTAACACCCCAAATCCGGTTCACGCTCGTGAACCGAACCGGTATGTTACAGGCCCCGGTTAGGTCGGCTAACCCGAACCTAACTCATACGGATCCAATCTCGGCGTCTTAAGATGAAGATACAACTCTCAAAGCATGGATGAATGCACAAACCCTAACATGGTACTACATGAATGACATGCAATTCAAACACACACCAATACAATTACGATCAAACTCAATGAAAATTCTAAAATAAAACGGACAGAATCTCCCCTAAAAGTGCAATTAGGGTCCACCCTGTCAAAACAATATACACCAATATATATGCATATATCAACAATTTTAATCACACATAATCTAATATACCGTATATTCATTATAAAACTTGGGCCACACTTCTGCTGCGCACTCTGATCACATCTCACCTCTTGTCATCATGTCTTAGCTTTTCATCATGTCATAACATCATATTTTAACAACTAATCACGTCACATCATCATGTTTCAAGCATTTATTCACACCATATAATAATATCATAACACAATATAAACACTCAATTGACTGACATGTGTGCAAGCGACAACAATGCTCCTCCGTCCAAACTGGCTCCTCCAACTCGTAATTGTTACCTACATATAGTATAAAAACACGTCAGTAACAAGTGTTACTGGTCCGAAAAATAAAATAACTATAACAAGCTGGCTATGAGAGCAAACTCTCATATGAAAGAAAACATCATATACTCCACGTGAACACTCTGAAGGGCACTACTGAGGAGCCACTGGGCTGCAGACCCAGTAGCATCCCGAACTTACTGATCTGCTGCTGGTACTGTGCCGCTCTCGGCACTTCTTTTTCAGTACTTCTCATGAAACTTTATCCTAAGCCCTCTCCTTACCTCCATATTTCTCTTGGCCTTGAGCACGAAGGCCGAGTACTCTCAGGCAGTCGCCTTTAGTACCCTTTGAACCACAAGTCCGGACATACGCTGTACTAAACAGTACCCGTTAACCTCCACGTTCTCCGGGTGTGAGGAACTCAAACGCGGAGTTGTCAGGATCCCTCGGGAATGGAACAGTCCGCTGGCACTAATCCAGAGCCCACTTTGACTGTCACGACATCCGCTCATGGTACGTGCAGTCGGTTTCTCCATCTCTCGTCTCACTGAAAATGCGAAAACTACATATATATAGGGCTGGGTAGGGATTTATATAATAGGCCCGAAGGCAACTTGTGGTGGATCTTGTTTTCGAAATCATCCTCGAGGGATCTCATCCTCGAGGGGTTATTAATCCGGAAATCTGTTCGGCTAGATGGCCCGAGTTAAGTGGGATCCAATAAAACGCCACTTAACCCGTCCTGCAAATGATAAGATAAACATACAATAGAAAGACGTAAAACAGAGTCGAGTCCTAAACGGACCTGGTAGAAGCTCCAAGCGTGTCATCGCGCCTAGGCGGCGAGCTCCTATTCCGTACCTACACATCAAAACTAAATACTAACGCCCGCTAACTAAATGATGCATCAAACTCAACACAATTAAACACAAAATCATCAACCGTCAAATAACCATAAATATGAAAATAACTCTAACTCATCCTATTCATGACAATTTTATTGTATTTTTCCTAAGTTACATCATACACGATTATCATGCTCAATTTACTTACTTCATTAGATCACTTAACCTCCATGAACTATCAATCACATCATGTAACTTATCACTTCATCACTTATCCTCCATGCACTATCAATCACATCATAAATCAACCCTAGCATGTTGTGCTAACAATCATCATCAATTTTAAATAATCAAATCGGAGGTAATTATACCTCACGTCGTCGGCAATCGGCGACGGCTAGGGTTCCGTCGCGCGTCTCGGAGCTCGAATTCGGCGCTCCTCGGCGTCCGACGTTCGATCGGGATCGACTAGATGAGCTCCGCGGAAGATCCGGTGAATTCCGGCGAATTCCAGAAATTCCGGTTTTTCGACGGTTTTCGGCGGTTTTCCGGCAGCTTTCCGAGTGGTTTTCCGGCGACAGTCGCCGGCGGCGTCTACTGGCCGGAAAGTGGTCGTGTTGGGTACCCTTGGAACCGGCTCGGCGAGCCCGACTCATCTACGAGGTCGACGTGGCCAACGGAGGTGGCGGCTCGCCGAAAAATGCATAAAACAGAGCCGGCGGCGATGGGTGGCTAGATCCGGCCAGCCACGGCGGCGACGGCCTCCGTTCCAGTCGGGAAGGGTCACTGGGTGGTTGAGGGTGCTGAGATGACCACCTGATCGTGGTGACGATGGTTGCCAGTGGCGGAATTGGCGACCTGACCGAAATGTAGCCACGGCGCTAGGTGAGGCGATTCCGGCGTCACAGCGACCGGGCTGGTCGGGGCGGCACGGCAACGCCGTGGCGGAGTTGGGCGGCAACGATCGACGGCCGGGCGGCATCGACAGCGGCGACGGCGACACTGCACGAGGGCGGCTTCGGGGAAGGGTTTGGGCGAGGAAGAATGGGTCGGGGTGAGAAAAATAACTGAGTGGCAATATCGTAAATAATACTTGACACGTGTCCAGCTCGAGTCAAAAATAATAACTAAGTCGTAGAAAATCCTAAAAAAATCCAGAAAAATATGAAAAAATCCCGTAAAATCAAATAAACACCAGAACATCATAATGATATGCTCTAGAACTATCAACCCACCCAACTACCTGTAACGCGTCCTAACGCCGTAAACGGCCTGAAACTAATTTTATGATCTACAATATATGAAAATAAAGAAAAACAACTGGCATACTCTTATATATTCTGATAACTCATTCTGTTCTACCGTATTCATGACGTTATCATCATATACTTGGGTACGCATGACCCTCATTGCTCATACACGCGACTAGCGTCGGCTCAGTACACGTGTTCTGAAACTGACTCAACTCAAAAATAAAGGTCGAACCGACCGGTTCTGAATATAAAACCCTGACTCGAATCGTGGGTTTTACACGTGCATGCGAGCCGACACTTGCTTTAGTATATTTGCTTACTGCCTAGTGTAAGGCAATGCTGAAGTTTCATAAGTTTTCGTGGGTAATGGAATACCTATTTGCCAGCTTGTTATTTTAGCGGTAGTTTTCGGACCGGATTGCTGATGTGGTTTCTATTATATGTAAGTGAGGTTCCCTGGCATTGGCCGGCTTAGGTGCATGCATCAAACGACTCAATGGCGATGGTGGCGGGGGCCCTGTGTTATGTTATTTGCTTTAAACCATGTATTTTGTGTATGACTATATGACAGATGTATACTATGATGGTTGTGCTAGCATATTTTAACTTTATATTATTAGATTTTACTGTAGAGTTATAATACTTTGGGGCAAGGTTAACCATCATCCCAAAGCCCTAGAACATGATGAGGAGCTATATCTAGTACACAAAATATATTTGGCTATAGTTGTTTATGTGTTCGAGTAACGTGGGTGGAGGAGTTTATGGTTCACACTACTTGAAGACCCACGTGAAGTTCGAGTATTAGGGTTTAATGCCTTGATACTCGATGATGCTGTGTAATTCTCTGACGCTTTAATTATTGCTCGCGTAGGGTATATTGAACAAATAACCATGACCCTTGTTTAAATACTGGCATCATCTTTATGTAACTAATAAGAAAACCTAAGCTAACCACTTGAACTAAGTAGTAAGAATATGATACACGCAATAACATGCAACTTCAAAACTGTAACGGGGGTGTGCTTTTTCTACAGTTGGGAGTGTCATCACATTTTTAAAATCACCGCTTATAGTCGTTGGGATGGCTCTACCTTTGTTACGACTAAGGGTATTTATATAGAAATCCTTTGTGCCGAAGATCTGCCTTTGTAGTATGAACTTTGCACGTATTCTATGAAAACCAAACTTGGTGTCTATTTTAAGCCTCCACGGAGGGTTGAGATCCGCTTGCATAAAGTCTCTACGATATAGCCTAATGAGTAGCTTCTAAATTATAATATCACAAGTCAGTCTGTTCTTTCAGGCTGATTTAGGGTGTTACATATACCTAGCTAAGTTATTGAAGAATTTGCAGATTAAAAATTTTAAGTTAAGTAAAGATTAATAAAATATGAGAGAATTTTATTTTTATTTTTTATTTTATTATAAATAAAGAAACAAACTTTACTGTATCTATATTGTTAAAACTAGATTGACCTTGCCACAATGGTGATTTTTAATGGGATAGAATTACAATTTAAAACTTGTCTAATAATGATTAAAAATAGGTGAATTAGTTCATAGAAATAGTAAATATATTGTCGAGTTAGAATCAGCTAACCTAAGAATGCCAAGTAGAAGATTACAAAACCATAAACACTCCCACTTTAATGTAAACTACCCATAGACATGCAGGATACATTTAAAATTTATTGATATAATATATATATGAAGAATATAGAAAATTAATTTCAAAATATATTATATTATTTTTAAATAAAAATAACAATTGTTTATTTAATTTTATAAAAATATAGTTGCATATAAATATTGAAGATATTTAATTTTAATAAGCAAAAAATTAATTAATTAAATAAAATTAAAATTTTAAAGATTTCTAAATCAAATAGAATTATACTCGTGATTAATAAAAATCAATATACAGTTAAATAAATAAATAAAAGCAGTAAAAATGTAAATTAAAACATATATTAAATAATAAATTTAATTATAATAGCATAATTATTAAATTTATCAAGACTTAAAATTCCTAATTTAGGTAGAACTATGTTCCAATGCTTTCCTAATAAATAATAATAATAATAATAATAATAATAATAATAACAAAAATACATATATCAAATGACAAACTTATTTTGTGTGTACGATTATAAATATATTAAAATTTATTAATATTTTAAAATTCCTAATTTTGCTAGAATTATATTCCAACATTTTCCTTTTAATAAATATTAATAACATGTATATTTAATAACAAATTTAATGGTATAAATATAAATATATTAATATTTGTTAATATTTCTAAAATTCATATTTTAAGTAAAATTATACTTCAACAATAAATAATAATTTAAAAAATTGTAAGCATTAAATTTATCAATATAGTAGAATAATGCTCCAACACTTTTTTTATCAAATAATAACAATAATAATATTCATATTAAATAACAAAATTAATTTTTTGAGTAGTATAGTTATAAATATATTAAAATTTATAATTATTTTTAAAATTTCTAATTGGGATAGAATTATACTTTAATATTTCTCTAATCATAATAATAATAATAATTTCAAATTATTTAAGTATTAACGAATACAATAAAACTGTTATGAGTTCAGAGTTAATTAGACCAAAAGAAAGGTTGCAATGCGATGAGAACAAAAAAAGAAAAAGAAATTCTAACATTTTAATGTAAACTAACTAAAGACTCGAGAGATGTGCGGAATCTGTTTAAAACTAATTAATAATATATATATTAAAAATATATAAAATTAATTTTAAAATTATTATGATATTTTTTTACATAAAAGTAATGAATATTTATTTATGTTTAACAAAAAAATATAGATACATACAAATATAAAAAAAACATTAATTTCAATAAGTAAAATTTTTTAATAACTAGACAAAATTTATTTTTAAAGACCTTAAATTTGATTAGAATTATATTATTTTTATAATTTGTAATTTAAATAGAGTTATAGCCTAATGCTTTCTTGATAATAAATAATATTAATCATAATTTAAAATTAAATAAATATTAAAGGGCACGTAAAATTATTGGAGGGTCATAATTAACCAAGACGCACGGATGGTTGAAATGTGACGAGAGCCAGAAATATCCCCCGTGGCTTTAATTTCAAGGGGTGCAGGTGTTATGTAAATCAATAAAGGGCCTACAGAGTAAAAAGTGGATACGCCAATGGATGATGGGCCTGGAAGCCCAAAACTATTGATGGGCCTTATTTCATCGAGAAACCAAAACAGAGCCTTATTTTCCCAGGCAATCTCAATCTAGGGTTTTTAACTATTTAATACCTTTTTTTTTTTTGTAAACCCAGGCCAGCGTTTTTTTTTTGTTCCACCCAGAGTTATAATATATATATATATATATATATATATATATATATATATATATATATATATGAGTATATAAAAGACTAGCATACTAACCACTATAACACTTGTCCATTAATACTTTCTCTAATATATATGACCACATAAAGTGAACTGACTAGTGGCCGGGCTATGTACTTAATACTCATCAAAGAGACGGTTGAGCCGCCCCAGTTTTGATTAAATGGACTGTCCTAAGCCATGGCCAATTATGCTTGAATTTTTAATATCAATTACCAGTTATTCACCACTCATCAATTTGACATTGAGACCGATGTTTTCTGGACTCGAAAATTTTCATTAATCTTACGATCCGCTGGGGTTATATGTAAACATATAGCGAAAAGGTTGTCATAATATGCCAGCCTTATTTTAAGTCAAGGACAAGTGATCAATTGACTGGGTAAATATTGGGCGAAATGAACAGTGGCTATATGATTAAGAATCTCCCACAGGAGGATTAATTATTATATTCTTAGTGTGAGCTGGCTCGAGCTTATTTATATCCAATCAATGGAGCGATTCCGGTCTGACATGACCATGCTTTTGTGATGGCAATGGCAAATTGACGATGGCATATATATTATTTTTTCAGACGATTATTATACGAGCAAAAGCCCAGGCATGTGTACGAGTACTTCATTTCGTTATACTCCGGGACGTCACAAGTTAACATCAAATGCATCAATCCATAAAACAATAATTCATCAAAACATGGCCAACATGTATGTATTTATGTTAGGTAAGGTATTCATTGTCTAGACAAGATCAGATTAGGGTTGACAGCGTAGAATACCTAGCAAGCTAGAATAATGTGAGGCAGAAATATGACCAAACAAGTTACTTGTCTAGTCCGACCAAACAATCCTACCCCCGAATGTAATCAGGCCGTTAGGTTTTCTCAAGTTAATAAACTCTCCAACGCACTCCAATATTTCTCGACCTTTCATTGTCCAAGAATGACTTATATATGGTTTAATCTTCCAGGTGAAACATAAATAAAAATTAGAAGAGCTTGGGCAGTCACTTCAAGCAGCTTCAAAGACCCAATCTATAGGTGTACCTTCACATTTGTCAACCACACATATGGATTGCAAGGCCGGTGAGGGCCAATATCTGTTTAGTGGGTGATTAGTGATTAGACTGCCATGGCAAGACTTTTTGGTCACTTGTTGGCTACCACTTGGAAGATTAAATAAAAGGGGATCCGGATTACAAACATCAGTGATAACACACATGAATAATTTTTCCGCTTACGACAATAGTGCTATCTCATAATCAATTTAAACTGATGTAGCAAATCCTCCTGCAGAAATGGGACCCTGCAACAGGCCTCAGTAGTTTAAACTCCAATTCCACATTAGGCTAGGCAGGGGAATCAATCGTCGTTAAAATGGCCGACCTTTTTGTTGTCAAACCTTATGTCGACAGAGTTTTTTTAATAGGAATAGGAATCTCCCCTCCCAAATCAGTAAGACCTCCATGATTAGAGATAAACAATTTCTGCTAAAATTGGTTTAGTGTGTCATCACCAAATCTTTCTTTCTCCTTGGGGAAGGGTGAGTTCATTCACCATTGGAGTTCATAAGTTCAATGCGTTGTGAATAATAATAAGGCAGCAGCTAGCAAGACCCATAACTCCCACACCATTGATTTGCACACCAAACACCCCAACGCCGTCGTCGATGGCAATTATGAACAAACATAACAACACTTTTATATATGGAAAGATGGATGGGAAGCTATGCAGGCCAGAAAGGAATGGAAGATATTAGAAGCAAAAATAAAAGCAACGGAATCTAAGGTAGCCACGGGAAGGGAAGGAGGGAAGGGGAAGAAGTGGGGGGGGTGGGCGCAAGTCATGATGTCTGCAATGTAATAAAATAAGGGAGGTCTGAATTTTTTGATTGGTATGGGTTGGCTGTCAATCCAACCGCCGTCTCATCCGCTGCCATGAAAGGTAAGCACAGAGGAGAAACGTCCGGGGAAAAGCCTAGAAGGGGTGAAAGTGAAACCTGCAACAATGCTGGTCAAAAATATTTATGTTGCATTTATATAATCATATATGCCTTCCCCAAACTCAGAGCTGGGGCCCGCAGTTCGAAGACTCCAAGCTCAGCATGGGCCCCGCTACTATGTGTCAATTTGCATAGAAAATGAGCTCCCTGGGTCGGTTACGCTTGAGACAATGGCTTCCTTCTTCTCCCCCACGATATATACCCTCTTATCCTCCCCTCCCCTCCTTCCTTCGTTGAACCATCACCGTTTCCTTTTCTGATCCTCTCTCCCGGCCAATAGCGTCCTAATTACCCTTCCAACTCTCTCCTCCCTTCCTTGCCTTCTTGTACATTTTGATGTTGCCATATTCTTGCATGTGCCAATGTGACATTCATGAGCTGAATTTGATCAGAACATTCACTTGCATCAGAAATCTCAAACTACTGGAGAAATTCGGTGGCAGTAATCCGGCATTGATGAGCTTACGCACGGTGCAGTTTGAGCTCTCTGATGCTGAAAGAAGTGGTTGTGTTAACAATGCGAGGGCTTTGATTTGATATACAGACATACATATATCTATAATTAGTGTGGAGGAGTGGAGTACAAGTTGGTGTATCAAATATGGCAACTGATGAGAAGAGCACTTTGGAAGGTGGTGGTGGTGTAACTCAGGATCATCGTCAATTTCCGCCATCCCCATCTTCAACATCATCGTCTTCCTTGACGTCCCAAGCATCGACCACCCAGATGCGCGGCAATGCCCATCACGAGTTGAAGGAGGAACAGGGGAAGGTGGGGGACAGCATTGCGGAGTCGAAGAGCAAGGGGAAGGGCAACAAGAGGAGCAGGGATCAAAACCGCAAGCATACGGTGTACCACGGGGTGCGCATGCGCAACTGGGGCAAGTGGGTGTCGGAGATAAGAGAGCCGAGGAAGAAGAGCAGGATCTGGCTGGGCACCTTCACCACGCCGGAGATGGCCGCCCGAGCCCACGACGCGGCTGCGCTCAGCATCAAGGGCAGCTCCGCCATACTCAACTTCCCGGAGCTGGTCGACTCCCTCCCCGCCCCGCCACCCTCTCCCTCGCGACGTCCAGGCCGCCGCCGCCAAGGCCGCCGCCATGGACTGGGTCTCGGCGGAGATGCAGCTGCCGGATGAGCTAAGCGAGATTGTGGAGCTGCCTAGATTGAGCGGGAGCTTCGAGTCGGCGCAATCACCCAGAGACTTTGTGTTTATGGATGCGGGGGAGGACTGGTTGGAGCAGCCGCCTGCGTGGCTGGCCAGCATGAACGACTGTGGCATCCTATCGGAGCACTTGACGGCAAACCTTGAGTCTTTCTTGTGGGATTATTGAAGGTTGGTTTGCTTCTCCTCTTGTTGTGTTGGCCTTGTTATTTTAATCCCAGGGCTACATCATTTGTTTGTGATGCATGGTTTCTGAACAGCTTTTTGTTCTTGTTTTTGCTTTTCCTTGTGTTTTTCATTCATTTCTTCCCCATCTATCTTTCCCGTCCGTCCTCAATCTCACTCTGTCTCTTTTTATTTATATTTTTTGTCTTTAGAGTTTGCTTGAAGAAAGGAAAAAAATCGCCATGTATGTACAGACCATGGAAATGGAAAGAATGGGGAAGAATGAAATGTATAAATAACTTCCTCTTGGGAAGGGGGCTCTTTTGTCAACTTCCCCGGGCTTGCAAGATTGTAATAAATTGATGGGATGAATACACTTTCCGATTAGAACAATCTCCATTTCTTTCCTTTTAGGTTGTGTTTCAGTTAGGTTTGGTACTTGCTCATCCCATTCCCAGCCTCACTGACAGCCTGTGTAAGAATTTAAAACAGAGGAAAAATGCTTCACATTTACATGGTAAACTGTAGTTGTAATTTGGGCTCATCACAATTTGGTTCGTTAAGTATAGATAATGGCAACTGGTCTTGTGTAAGTTTACCAAAGTCAAAAACTTACCCAGTCAATTCATCTTATTTATTTATCATGCTGATTTGGAAATATTATTTATATTAAGCAATCACCAACGTCTAATTGGCCATTATGATAGATTTTAAATCAGCTTTTTTAGGTGCTCATCAGCAAACAGAATGCAGGGAAAGCTGCCACTAATTGAGTAGGACATTGGCAGTCACTTTATAAAAATTCTGAAACGACAAGATCATTACATAACATCTATATGTATCTCAATGCATCATTCACGTCTGTGATTTAAAGGGTCGGAAAAAACAATTTTAGGAAGACGGCGAAAGCAGGTGTACTACTAGTCCACCTTTAAGAAAACAGTACGTATTGCTTTTCCTTGTAAAAGATGCGCCTCTTTTTGTTTGGCTGGTGCACGAAGAAGAAAAATAAAAAATGGCAATTATGTGAGAAGCGACTATTTTCCCAGTTAGGATTCATATACAACATATACAGCTGACAAGGGTTAATATTAAGAGATGGCTCTCAATTCCCATCAATACTTACCAACTCTTCCAAGCTTTTTTTTAAAACTTCGGTCCTTCCTCCTCCCTTTTCTCTCTCGATCCCTCGGCAGATCACCATTCGATTTTCAATGTTGGGTAACGGTTCATTTGTTTTCAACTAGTCCTAATTATTAAAACTAATCCGTTTTCATATTTAAGTATTCTCCCTTCCACTTTCGTGTACTATAATATCCCAATTTTTCAAATATAAAATCACATTTTACACTTTCAAAATTAATTTAAGGTTTCCTCCTCCTTAAAAGGAAGGTGATTCATGCGGAAATTATTGTTTCCAGCATAAAATTTATCCAAGGCTCGGGGAAGGTAGCCGAATAGACAATTGAGTCTCCATTATTTGGCGAATCATGGTATAAATATTCCAGATGCCAATTGAAAATTTTTTGTATCTCATATTGCTTTTGGTAAGTGGCTAATGCAGAAACGAAGAAACCAGGTAAATGTATTAGCTAGTTAGATTTCCATATTGACTTCTAATATCCTTTGAATTTACATAAAAAAATGAAGTTCATGGTTAAGATTGACGTAAATATTTTTTGATGTTTTTGGGATTGACTAATTATAATCAATCTCACAATTTGCCTAATCTAGCACCTGGGAATTTGAGCCAGAAGAGACAATGTGCATTCGGTACCTACTTGGAGTTGTTTGGTCAAGAGACGAGGGCTTCATCATTCAACTTTGTCCCTGCAACTAGAGCCAATGCAAAATCATACCTTTGGACCCATCTTCAATATCCTCTTTTTGTTTTGCTTTGTTTCTATCATTTCTCACTTCAGCGTTATATATATATATATATATATAGAAAAATTTACAAAAAAAAGGTGGTATGATCTAAAGTTTACAATTTTATTCCCTTGAAATCATAAATAAAGATAACGGTCCCTAGAATCCTAAATTTTAGATAATCACACTCTTTTTTTGTAATTTATATATATATATATATATATATTATATATATATATATATATATATATATATATATATTATGTGTGTGTGTGTGATTTATGTCACAATTATTGATCAAGTTCAAGTTAAATTGTCAATATTGTCAATTATTGGAGTACTCTAGCACCTCATCATGAACAATTTAATAAATAAATTAGTACCTGAAATAAGTGTAAAAAAAAGCCTATGTTCAACATATGAAAATTTCAAAGCACTTCAAAGAATCACACGCCAAAGTAAACTAATATATAAAACATGCTACATTCTATAAGCAAATATCACTCCATAAGAGTAAGCCAATTCCCAAGAGTGAGAACATAAGCAACAAAGCGAAAAGGACGAGAACTGGTTGATTTAGTATCAACTTTTGGTAGCTATATAAATATATATATAAGTATGTGGTAATTGCCATGGTCAATTCCCCAATCATATAAGGTCGGCAAGTGACGAAACTTTTTAATCCTTCTGGCAGCTTCACTTCTAGAACGAACAGTAGGCCATTATTTAATGTCTCTTCATCTACCGCATTATTGGGCTTGGTAGATATTTTCATATACATGTATATCATGAATATACGATTCAATGTGAAGGTGTGAATGTTGTCACTCCCAGGGGCAGGACGCCAATCAATTTGCAAGAAAGTGATCCTTCACAATATCCAAATGTGGATGCATACATAATATGACTTGTTGATAGAATGTACAAGATAACATAAAGGTCGGTAATTAAATTGTGTTGATGATTTATAAATGTGACATGCCCAAGAGTTTTGTTGCTTGTTTAATTCATAGGAAGCTGATCACCTGCATGTACTAGCTAGCTAATCACCTGCGAAGCACATTGAATTAAAAGTAACCAATATTCTTAATCGCGGGTCGTCTTTTGTTTTCTATCACGTTGATCATACCTACTCCATTTGAAGGAGGGCTTTAATCATGTATATATGATCCTCCATAGCAAATAATTAAGAAACCTGAGGCTCACATGATCACGTTTAATAACTAAGCTCGAATTAATTGGTAGACTATTAATGAATGCCACATTATTCTTTTGTTTTATTTATTAATGAAGAGTATTATGTGGAGCTTCATACACTTTAATTAATGAAGACGGTACTTGATTTTTCTAATCTTGCTTTCCAAAATGCACGACATTCTTCCTGATTTGCAGTCTATTAATAAGAAAAATTAAGGACATAATCAAGCACACGATGCTGTCACTGCATAGGCTCGTTGTTTCATTATGATTAAGCGAATCAAAGCAGTCATTTAGACAACTTGGTGGAACATTGGATATGCACAGTAATCAGGACGAAGGGATGATGGCTCAGATCATCAACTTGATGCATAAAAAAATCTTGATAATATTGTTTAATATACCTAGCATATATAAATGTGTTTAATTTTGAAATGTATAACAGACACTTCCTAACGAGCCAGCTCTTTTTATTAATGCACAAGTGCTTTCCAACACGGCATCCAAGGGTTGGTGAAACCTTACCTGGACAACTTAACCTGCATAATAATAACACGCAAGACATAAGGTAGCCAAGTAAAACAGTGAAACTTGAAGCATGAGAACCACACGATACAATAATCTGGAGGAGATATATAATAATACGGAGATAGATATTATTTTCTCCTTGTTGAAATATAAACGTGAGATTTTGTTGACTCCTGTACCATCAGTAAGTGGATTAACCGTATATTTTCACTTTTCTCTACACCACAAAAATTCACATTTTGTTCTCAACATTTTAAATGTGGACAAAAGCTTTGTCCACATTTTAAACCATTTTGTGCTCAATTTTTATATTGTGGGCTAAAATAATTTTGTTTGTATTGAAGTGGTCTGTGATTTATCATTTTACCAACCATTTTGAATTAAATTAAAATAAAATAATTAAGTACTTTTTACCATTTTAAAAATAATAAAAAATGTAATAAAATTAATTCCACCATTTTCGATCTGAAGCAGTAGTGGTAAAAGCCTCTACCTTTACCGTTTTACTTATTCACCATTTAATGAAAAGTAGTTATTTGTTTTTAAAAGTAAAAATATGGTCATATTGATCTATATAATGAGTAATATTATTAATATGTTTAATTAAAATTTTATATCATTATATTTTTTAAAGATTGGTTTAACGTAAAGATTAAGAAATTCACTTTTTTCTGCACATGAAAGAATGTGGAGAATTTTTTTCCCATTATACTTTTCTTTACATCACCCCCACACATGTTATTAAGGTGAGAACATTAAATATATGTTTAACTCTACATATGCAAGAAAATTTTGACTGTTTTTCATGGTTAAAAGTGGATTAAAATTGGTGCATGGTTCATTTCGTTGGTATAAAAAATAGTGTAAAATGAAAAAAGAGACTTCGTAGAAAATAGAAATGCAAGGAAACGAAATGATATGAAAAGTTTAATGATTTTCCTTACATATTTAGTTAGTAAGAAAATACAATATTCCTTTCCCATGTTGTATTCCAAACTTTCCCCCAATTTTTTTATAACAAGAATATATTACTTTGTGAAATTTTCACATATATTTGCTTTGATCGGAAATAAATTTTCATTTACCTAAATTACTAGAGAATCAAGCACTGGGAAATTTTTCATCTCCAAATTTTGCATTTCTTTTGTATGATTTCAACACAACCAAATAAACCGTAGAGATGACATGGGCAAAGGAGTGAAAAACTATGTTTCCGATGTGCTGATACTTTTGAAACCGTCATATATTCCTTTATAGCCATAGAATAATGAAATAAAAAAATACAATGTATGAAATAACATGAAATTTTGATTTTAATTTCAAATGCTTGGATAGTAAAAAAACTAATATATATATATATATATATATATAGAGGGGGAGGTGGTTGTCTTGCTGCATTCCAGCCGTTGGATTATATCCAACGGCTGGTTTTCCCATCCACCCCCCACCCTCCCCCTCCCCTCCCCCCATTGGCTGTGATACGCTGCCCCCGCCCCCTATCGCACGCCATGTCTGGCTGGCTCTCGTCTCTACCCCAGCACGTCCCGGCCGGCCCTCATCCCCCCTCCCCACGCACCCCCCCGGTCGCATGCTACGCCGCTCGTCCCCCCTCCATCGCCACAACCTGGCCGGCTCCCTTGTCTCCCCCCCCGTGTTTTGCAACGCGGAATCGACCCTTTTGGTTTTGGTGCACCACCTTGGGTCACCCAGGGAAGAGTCGGGAAAGTAGTCGCCAGAGGTCATCGCCGTGGTTGGTGGCCGGCAGCAACAGGTGCAAGGTGGGTGGCAGTGGGTGGCCGTGAAGGAGAAGGTGGTGGTGGCAAGGCGGCGACAACACTCGCTGGTGGCATCGCTAGCTGGCAGGGGCGGCCGGCGGTAGGGTGGGGCGGCAAAACAGGGATGGAAAAATAGAGTCGCCGGTGAAAGGGGAGGGAGGAGGAAATGAGCAGGGGTAGTTTTGTAATAAAAATTTGACTCACTCCTAACTCGAGTAAATATTATGAAATATATCCCGAAAAATATAAAATATATATAATAATATATCATAGAATAAAATAATCGATTTCTAATAGATTATTTTATCTTATGGTATTTTAATATATATATTTTATATTTTTTGGATTTATTTCGTAATATTAACTCAAGTCGGGATCTAGTCAAATTTTTATTACAAAACTATGCCTATCAAAAAATATGAACAAAATAGGGTAAAATACTATAAAATAAAATAGTCTATTAATATTCAATTATTTTATTTTATGGTATTTTTTTGTATTTTATATTTTTCAGGATTTATTTCGTAATACTTACTTGAGTCGGGACCGAGTCAAATTTTTATTATAAAAAATTAACCCGCTCCCGACTCAAGCTACTGTTACAAAATAAATTAATATATATATATATATAATAATTTTATAATAAAAGCTTGACTCGCTCTCGAGATCACCAGCGGGTGGTCACCCGAGGTCGGGTGGGGTGGCAAAATCGGGATGGAAAAACAGAGTCACGGGCAGGGAGGAGGAAATGGGCAGGGGTAGTTTCATAATAAAAATTTGACTCGATTCTGACTCGAGTCAATAATATAAAATATATCCCGAAAAATATAAAAATATATAATAAAATACCATAAAATAAAATAATCAAGTTTAATAGATTATTTTATTTTATGTTATTTTAATCTATTTTTTATATTTTTTGAGATTTATTTCGTAATATTGACACGAGTTGGGAAAGAAATGGGAAGGGGTAGTTTTTTAATAAAAACTTGACACGATCCTGACTAGTGTCAATATTATGAAATAAATTCCAAAAAATATTAAACAAATTCAGGAAAATATCAGAAAATAAAATAATCAAATTCTAATGGATTATTTTATTTTATGGTAGTTTACCCTATTTTTTTCATATTTTTTGAGAGGGGTAGTTTAAAATAAAAACTTGACTTGGTCACGACTCGTGTTAATATTACGAAATAAATCTCAAAAAATATGAAAAAATAGAGTAAAATATCATAAAATAAAATAATCCATTAGAATTAGATTGTTTTATGTTATGTTATTTTACTATATTTTTTATATTTTTTTAGATTTATTTCGTAATATTAACTTTAGTTGGGAGCGAGTCAAATTTTTATTACAAAACTACCCTTGCCCATTTCCTTCCCCACATGTGTCAATATTACGAAATACATCTCAAAAAATATGAAAAAAATAGATTAAAATACCATAAAATAAAATAATCCATTAGAACTTGATTATTTTATTTTATGGTATTTTATTATATATTTTATATTTTTTGAGATATATTTCGTTAATATTCACTCGAGTCGGAAGCTGAGTCAAGTTTTTATTACCAAACTACCCCAACCCATTTCCTTCTCCGTGCCACCACTCTCTTCTCCCCTGTTTTGCCGCGCCATCCCACCACCGTCAACCTCGCCGCCGGCTGCCCATTGCTAGCCAGCTACTCCACCGTCCAGTCCGTCGCTGACTCGCCGCTGCCTCCCTTTCTTCCCCCTCTCCCTACCCTTTTCCTTCCCGGCCACCCATTGCCGCCCACCTTGCACACGTCGCTGCCGACCACCAACCCCAGCGAAGACCTCCGGCGACCATCCCTAGCCTCTTCCCCTCCATTCCCGACTCTTCCCCGGGTGACCCAAGGCAACGCCACAAAATGGGGGGTGCCAATTTGGTGCGGCAAACCGGGCTGGGTGGCAGTAGGGCAGAAATGAGGGGTGTGGCGGGGGGCAGCACGGGGGGGGAGGGGGGCACACGGGGGGGGGAGAGGTGGTGCGGGGAAGAGGGCGAGGTCCGGCGGGGGTGAGGGTGTGGGGGAGAGGGGGAGGTGTGGGGGGTGGATTTAATTTCCAACTGTTGGATTGTGATCCAACGGCTGGGACAAAAGTGAAGCACAACCAAGCCACCTTTTCTCCATATATATATATATATATATATATATATATAGAGGGATAGCCGTTGGATCGCAATCCAACGGCTGTAATTCCTTCCCCTTCCCCCCACCCTCCTCCTCTCCTCTCTTGCTTCTCGAGACCACCGGCCGGCAACCTCCACCGGCCTCCCGCCACCCCGAGATGTACTCCATTGCGGCCCCCCACCCATCGCGGTACTCCCCCCTCCCCTCGCAAGCTGGGACGAGCTCTGTCATGGCCCTCGTCCTTTGCCGCCCGTGTCAAAATTACCCCGCACGGTCTCCCCAAGCCTCCCCATTTCCCCCACCCGGGTGGGGAGTGGCGACTGCGGCTTGGGGGGGGGGGGAGAACCCCACCGCCACAGCCGCCCTGTTCCCTCCCCCCCTCGCCGCCCGTTTTGCCCCCGCCCCGCTCCGTCTCCCCCACCCCGCCCCCACTCGTAGCCGCCGCCCCACCCTCGAGATCCCCCCACCTGCCCCAGCAGCGAGGTCGTCGGCGGTGGGGTGGGGCGGCAAAACAGAGGGGGGAAGAGCAGAGGAGGGTAGCTTCGTAATAAAAACTTTACTCAGTTGTGACTTGAGTGAATATTACAAAATAAGTTAAAATAAAATAAAATAATTTCGTAATAAAAGCATGACTTGATCGAGACTCGAGTCAATATTATTACAAAAAATATTTTATTTTTATTACAAAATAATTTTAATGTCAGTCAGGCCGTAGTCAAATTATTGACTCGAGTCAAGATCAGGTCAACTTTTTATTATGAAATTATTTTATTTTTTAAAAATTTAATTTGTAATATTTACTAAAGTTAGGATATGGTCAAATTTTTATTACAAAATTATTTTATTTTTTAAAATTTATTTCATAATATTAACTTGAGTTAGGATCGAGTCAAGTTTTTATTATGAAATTATTTTAATTTTTTAAAATTTATTTTTAATATTGACTCGAGTCGGGATCGACTCGATCTTGACTCGAGTCAATATTACAAAACAAAAACTTAATATTGACTCGAGTCAATATTAAGAAATAAATTTAAAAAATAATTTCATAATAAAAACTTAACTCAATCCTAACTCGAGTCAATATTATGAAATTAATTTTAAAAAATAAATAATTTCGTAATAAAAATTTGACCCGATCTTGACTCGAGTCAATAATTTGACTACGATCCTGACTGATATTAAAATTATTTTTGTAATAAAAATAAAATAAATTTTGTAATAATATTGCATCGAGTCTGGATTGAGTTAAGTTTTTATTACGAAATTATTTTATTTTTTAAATTTATTTTGTAATATTGACTCGAATCGGGATTAAGTCAAATTTTTATTACGAAACTACCTCCTTCTGTTCTTCCCCCCTTTATTTTGCCGCACCACCCCACTGCCGTTGACCTCACCGCGGGCCGCTGATTGGGGCAGTGGGGGCATCTCGAGCGTGGGGCGGCGACTGCGAGTGGGGGTGGGGGCAAAATGGACGACGATGTTCTCTCGTAGCCGCAGCCGCCGCTCCCCCACCCGGGTGGGGGAAATGGGGTGGAGTGGACAATAGTGGGAGGATATATATGGTTTAGTTTTGATTGTTACATTGATAGAGATCTATCGTTTATTCTTAAATACATGAGTATTCCACTTTTTTACATTCTAGATTTTGGGATAGAAGGAAGTGAAGAAGATTATAAATACTACAAATTCTTTTTACTAATTTTCGTATTTTTCCTTTTGATTGAGATAGTAAGGAAAGAAAAAAGTAGATTTGCGAAGCTCGGGCTCCAGATAGAATTAATCGGAGGAGAGCAAAGAAAAAATGTGGTTTTAAAGGCATATGATGTTTGAGACCACACAAAATAGTAAATGAAATACTGAGATTAAAAAATAGTTGATAGCTAGAAAAAATTGTATTACTTAGTATTACTCCATTGATGAAAATAAAATCTTTCCCGATTCAATTTTATGTTAAAAACTATGATTTCTTTTTGCTCATTTTTTTTATATTCAGGTAAAAAATAGAATAGTCAAATAAATCCAAAATATAAAGTAGGTTCATGGCCAAGGGTAAAGATATATGCCAGAGTAATGAAATTATGAAAAACATATATATTGTTTTAACTGAAAGAAATTTATAGAAATATTTCGGGCAAGCCTGACTTGATAGAAAATTCCCCAAACGAAACATAGGGAAGTTTAAAGGCGTGACAAGTGAATTATGCTAGATAGGAATAAATTTGATGGCAAATTAATATATTGGTTATTATAACCCACTTGTTATTACCAAAAACTTTGCTGTGTTGTGTTATGATTCACATCGTAATTGCTAGTGCAAACTAATTATTAATTCGGAGGCCTTATTCTCATTCCTGATGGACGGTACTAATTATAATAATTTACTTAACAGTCATGTACATATAATATAAATTAGCCAGAGACCCGAACGATACATGAGGTATATTTGAAACTTATTAATAATATATATAATTAACTTCAATTTATTATTATATTATTATTAAAAAAATAAAAAATATTTATTTAATTTGAACAAAAAATATAGTTGTTTACAAATTTTAATTTTAATAAGTAAAAATTTTAGTAACTAAATAGGATTTATTTCTTATTTTTAATTCAAATAGAATTATACTCTAAGTTTTTTAGTTATAAATAACGATATATAAATAAATAAATATACATAAATCTATAAAAAATATAAATTAAGTAAATAATATTAAGTAATAAACTTTAATTTAATAATATAATTATAAATATATTAAAATTTATTAATATCTTTAAAATTCTTAATTTATGTAGATTATAATTCAACGATTTTCTAATAATAAATAATAATAAGAAAAATTTTAAATTAATTAAATATTAAAAGGCTCATAAACTATTACGAAGAAGTAACCACGACATAGTAAAAGTTGAAACACCGTAAATAGAAAAAACGACACGTTTTAATCACAATGGCAGAGTCGTGTTGTGTGTTAGATATAGAGTAGTCCTGAGCGATATATAAAGGCGAGCTGTACATATATATATAGGGTGTGTGACTCTTAATCGTAGTAGACGATATCAGCGATAGCGATTGTTCTTCCATGCAAATTTATGGTGTTGCGGTGACTTGCAGTGGAGCATCATCTGTTCCATCCCACCCGACGTGCAGTCGTGCATTACACACCGTACCATATAACCCTAAAAATTTCTGGAGACTCCAAAATGAACGCCCCACATAGATGCGGACATTTGGCCGCTTACTCCAAAATCAATGATTGTGAGGAGTAAGTGGTCAGGTGCCCCTTCTTTACCTGTTGGAGTCTCCAAAAATCTTTTATATTACCCCGCTTCTATACTTCTATTAATCACATATAGGTTGCGTATTTAGTTAGGTACTTCAACTAATTAACCATTTCCTTAACCAATGGATTAATTATAAGCTGCATAGGCATGCGATTTATCTATTGAAAATTAGGAATTTAAATCTTGCAGGTTTAGTTGATGCAATACAAGAAGAAACCACCGGTATGGAGAAATGGAAAAATAGAACAAAGGATGAGAGCGCCAAACCAGCTTCGTAAAATGGCAAAGGTCACTAATTAATGATGATGAATGCGACGATAAGCTATTGGGCATACCGGCATGGACATGAAACTTGCACGTAGTAATACCACTTCAAACACGCTTTCAGAACTTTCTGTCTCGTAAATGGTGAATTCATGCGTCCAGTTAAAAAATTCGTCCAAACTCTCCAGGCGTAAGAAAATAAAATTAGCTGGCCTGGCCGTGAAAAATGTTCCTCCTATATTTTTCAAAATATAATAACGTGAAGAACCGTATATATAATTATTTTTGCATGAGCATTAAATAGCACAAATTCCGGGGCTTAAAAAGACCACCAATAAGGTAAAAAATGTTGGCTTTTTGGAAAGCCGTATAACATCACTGGTTAGCCATCAAGTCGCTGGCTTCTTTGATCTTAGTATCTTACTACTTTGCTTGCTCGCCTGGGTGAAGTGTGAATGCTTTGTCAAAGATGGTCCAAACGCATTCAACATTGGTACAAACCTTTGAGGTATTTAAATAAGTAAACGTAACGCTTGAGCTTGACCTTGAAATTAGTAGAGCATAAAAAGCGTAAGAGAAGACCAGAAAATGGCATTAATATTCGGATGCACCGAATTCTAATAAGTAATAGTTCTCTAATATATTGGGTAATGGTTACGGCCGCCCAGTTCTATAAACAAGCACTAAACAAACAAATGTGGATAACTGTCTTGTTTTGGTGAAATATTATATGTAGATAGTAAGCAAAAGATGGGCGGGGTAAAATGTATTAAACAAGTAGAAAAGAATCAACAAGAAGCATTCATGTGTTAAGAGGACAGCATCAGACACTGATAGGCGACAACACTTATGCATGTCAAAGAGTTCTTCGCCAGAGAAGCCGAATATAGTACGTAAAACATTAATCGCTTGCTGGGGACCAGCATTCAGTGTTTTTGTAAGGTGGATAATGTCCTTGTTTAGACATACGTACATGACTGGACGTGTCGTTGAGAACAGTGCCCTCCAAGCCTCAACTCAGAGGAGTCCTCGGATGGCAAAGCGGTTTTTTTTAAGTTCAATTTTTAATTTATGTGGTTCACCAACGATCCGTCCACTTTCTGTTGTCGAAGAATATTCATTATATATCTCTCAAATATATTATTAATAATTGTCTTATCATTTTTTTAATTATACAGTCCCCATGAATTGAAGATATTCACCCGGTTGCTCGAGAAGAAGATCCTTTGCTCCTTCACCGTAAAAAAGTATCACTTTTTTTGTCTTCTCTATGGCAATTATTACAATGGAAAAAATTTTAAAATTTTTTTCTATAATCATGTGACACACCAATTTCTGTTCGCTTGAAAATTAGATTGAAAATATTGTGGTAGAGTTGAATCATGTCTAAAATAATTTATTTATAAGTTTTGATAAATAATATATATCAAAGTAACTTGCTTGACGTAAAAAAATGAAAGATATTATTAAATATGCGTCAAAAATATAGTAAAAATATAATAGAAAATAACTATACCGAAATCTAGCGTGTGTTACCATTTATTTGTCATCTCACAAAAGTTGACTCAGAATTACGAAACCTACATATATAATAGAAAAAATGACAGTAATGAGTGTTACTGGTCTAAAAATAACTAATAGTCAAACTGGCATAAGAGAGCTAACTATCCTATAAAATGAAAATATTTATATACTCTCTCACAAAGGGCATTAATTAAGAGTCGTCGACCTCATGCGACAGTATCCTCTTGCTTACTCATCTCATGCTTCGCAAACTTTAAAAATTATCCCTTACATAGGAACATCAATTTCTTTTCTTCAGCCCTTTATATCTTATGTATCACTCCTAACCCTGAGTATTCTCAGGCATGCACTTTTAGTACCCTTTGAAACCACAAATCTAAGCATGCGTTGTATTGTAGTACCCGTAAACCTCCACATTTTTTCTGGTTTGAGGAACTCAAAGGTGAAGTTGTTAGGATCCCTCGAGAATAGAACAGATATTCACAAAATCCAGAGTCTGCTTTGACTAGCATGCACCCTATCTCAAGACACGGTCATCAATTTTCCCATATCTCACATCTCACGAGAAAACTCGATAAAATTATATATAGGCCTGGAAATATATTTATATAATAAGCCTGAATGCCACTTACAGTGGATCTTGTTTTCGAAATTAGACTCGAAAGGTCTCGTCTTCAATGGTTATTAATTATGAAAGTAAATACATCTAAATGCCCATGTTAAGTGAGGTCTGATTAAACAGCCACTTAGCATGTCCTACAATTTAAAAATCAAATCATCAATATAATATAATGATACAAAGTGAGATTAGTCTTAATGGACTTGTGGTCCACGCTCCAAGTGTGTTGTATTATTTACAGAGAGATCGGACTCCAAAAATTATATCAAAACTCATTACTAAGTAAAATACTAATATCTCTATATGATGTATACTCGTAGTGGGTATTTGCATCATCAGTACATCTTAATAAAGAAGGCTGTCAAATAAACCTTCAACTAAATATATAGCACGCAAATTGATATATATTAAAAAACTAATAAATAATAATAATTAAATAAATAAATACACTCATAAATAAATAATAAATAATAAATACCTAAAAATAAATAATATCTAATCATAAAATAATAATATCATTATACTATATAAATACACGACTAACCACAAATAAATATAACATATACTCCTAGTAGTAAACATATAAATAATTACATAAATAACTATATAATTATTCAATAAATGAATAAATAAATAAATAAATAATTTTAATTAATCATGAATAAGAAAAATATTGTAGTCATCATAATTATCTAATTCAAAATACACAATTAAATATAAATAAATAATAACATACATGCACCAAACAAATATATATATATAATTTAATAGACATGAATAAAATTAATATTAATAAATAAATATATAAATAATAATAATAAATCATCACATAAGCACTCATTATATATGACAAACATCTAAATAAAAAGAATAAATAATAATAAATAAATAAATACTTTTAACATTAATATATGATAAATAAGATGAATATGTATCTAAACTAATGTAGGGGGTCTTGAATTACTGAAAATAGTAAAAAAATAACTGTAATCAGGATAAAAATGGTGTATTGAGTCAACCCAGGCGAGGCAACTAAGTCGAGAGTCAAGTAACAGGGGCTCGGTTGCTGGGCCAAGTAGCTAGACGCGAACACGGGTTTTGGCATGCAAGCGGACACGAATGAGGTGAATAGAACTCGGGTTGGCAAACGCGAATGCAAGCAATCAGATTTGATTGTGAGTAATCAGATCTGATAGGGTGGGTGGCGTTGTCATTGGAAAACACTGACGGTCTCACAGCTAGGGTTGCTGCCGGTCGGAATTGATGGTCAAGGCAATAAGGATCATGGTGGTGGTGGAGCTCATTAGAGTCTAACCACTGGCTAGCAGAAAAAAGCCGAAATAAGGTGGAATCGCCACGGGTATAGCTGCATTGCTTTCAGCAATTGCGGCAGCGCTAATGCCGATGCTAGGTATGGATGGAAATCCTATTGTGAGACAATCCTAGGGGTGCCAATTCGGTGGCGGGGTGAGCCGAATACTCGTTGGTAGCGAGCCGAAGTGGCGGCGACGATAAGGGTGTAAACTCTGAAAATCGTGAGAAATTTATGAAAAATAGCCGGTTAGAAGCTAAGGCTAATGTGGATGGCAAGTCTGATAACTCAGTGACCTAGTAAGGGCCACATATGAGTATATACAATATACAATATACATATAGACAAAAAGTTTAGATTAAAACCATTTAAGTCAATACTAATTTAAGTTCGAAAAGTGATTATATATGTAAGAATCATGATAAGAAGACTAAATAGACCTTGAATCCTCGACTCAATCGAATGAAATTCAAAGACTCATTCAAGTTAAGCTCACAAGATTACGATTTAGTAATATGAAAGCTCACAAGATTACGATTTAGTAATTTGAAGTCTGTATGATACATGTAAATGAGATAACTTAAAAATCTTAAATAAATAATGAACGCAATAATTAAATCTAGGGTAACCTTAACTAATTTATAAAACTTATCTGTATACGTGTATGCGATAATAACTCATAATTTATTATAACTTATTTTAAATTATCATATGATATTATGCATACTCATCAACCATAAGCCGTATAATTACACTGGACCGGCATTCATAGCCCTAGTTTTTGTTAGCTGGATAATGTCCTTTGTTTAGGCATACCTATGTGACTGGACATGTCGTTGAGACCTGCCCTCCTAGTCTCAACTCAGAGGAGTCCTCTGATAGCCAAGCGGTTTTTTTAAGTTCAATTTTTAATTTATGTGGTTCATCAACGATCCGTCCACTTTCTGTTGTTGAAGAATATTCATTATATATCTCTCAAATGTATTGTTAATAATTGTCTTATCATTTTTTTTATCATACAGTCCCCGTGAATTGAAGATATCCACCCAGTTGCTCGAGAACGAGATCCTTTGCCCTTCACTATAAAAAAAAATATCACTTTTTTCACTGTCTTCTCTACTGTAATTATTCCAATGTTAAATTGTTTTTTCTATGACCAGACCATTTTTAAGGTGGATGTGTTAATTTTAAAATTTTTTCTTTACGCCATAAACGTGGAGATATTTTCTCCGCCCAACTTTTTTCCTCTCCACTTTTCTCTAGATTTTAAGATTTAAGAATTTTTTCACGAGAAAAAATAAGAAAATTAACACATACAAGCCTTCAAATATCTCCAAATATAAAAAAAAACCTACAGTTTTTCTCCGTGATTAAAAGTTATCGTGCAGAAGACACAAAGAATAGCTTAGAAAATTGTCTTTTATTTTTAGTGTTTATCCAGGACCAAGCGTGGAAAGCTTCCTTCAAACCCTGGCTAGAACTTGTAAAGAGAAATAAGAAAAGATTACTTGAATTTGTCACTCAATCTAAAAGCTGATTAATTTCACGTTATTAATGGCTACCTAGCCCATTTCCTCTCCTAACCTTTCTAATTTCCTCCAAATTCCTAATTTAGCCACCACATCTTATTTACATGTTCTTTACCTTGAACTCTTCAAGGCTGGATTAAATCCAATTTAGTTTAGTACTGAACTAAAAAAAAATCAAATTTGAAGCTTGGCTCGATATTAAATGAATTGGGCCTAAGCTTGTACCAACTCAATTCAACTTGACTCGAATGACATTTATATAAGGAATAAGATTTTTTACCACATTTATCTTAAATTTTTTACACAAATTTAATTAAATTCAAAAATGTCATTATGTGGCAACAATTTTAAATTAAACTATATGAATGATAAAATTGTCTTTTATATATAATTATGTTAAAGTTGAGATATTTTAATTATAAATTAAATTGTATTATAAATTATATAAAAAATCACTAAATACCAATCAAACTAGTTTGAACTTGAACCAATTAGAGTACTTATTAGCCGAATTCGAACTCGAAATTGAATAAATCGAGTTTGAACTAAGGAAAACTCGACTCTGACTCGCCGATGAACAACCCTAGCTTTACTTGTGACATTAGATATGTGTACTCTATGGATTGGGAAAAAACAAAAAAACAAAAACAAGAACAAAAATGCCGCCTTGTATAAAGCAGCAATTATTGCTTTCACAATTCATACATAAGGAAAGAATCCTCCAAGACGTAGACCTATAGCTAGTTGGAAGTATAGAAAACAAGACTGATCAACAACTCTAAAGTCATCAAATAATTAATTAACTGATAGTATCAATAAACTTGTATGGCGAATAGGTTGATGATATATAAAAATGGTCAATATATAACTTAGAGAGAAACACAAATATTCCGATCGAGTACGTAATGCTCTGAAAATTCATAGGATCATAATTTATAAAGAAAAATAAATGCACACATATATACCCGTCAACTTTGTCCTTGGAGAAAAAACAGCAGTCCTAATTTATGTACGTTGGAAGATGCTACTTCTATCACTGGCTCACCCGATGATGGTATATATCTTGTTTGAGTGCGAGAACCAATATATAATCAACATTATCTTTCACTATTATCTATGTAATAAATAATCTTAGAAACTTGTAAAAAATGGGCTAATGTTTCCCCAATATGAAGAAAGAAACATGAAAAACATGAACAAGAAGAATAAAAATGAAAGATTTGGCGAATTGGCCGTTCTTCCGGGCTATATTAATTGTCAACATGTACAAGATCAGTACTATAAGCACTCCGCCTTTACAATAATTAAAAAAGAAAATTGAAAAAAATGCCTCCATACAATGTTATTAATGTTGTAATATATACACCCAATCTAATTGCAAAAAGTTATATACATACATAACAGAAATTAAAGAATAAGATCTTTTCCTAGTAGTTATTATAGTTATTAGATGTGAGACCACCTTAAGGAATTTCGTCCTTATGCCTATTCTTGGACTGTTGCTAGTCCCAGCTACGACCTTTCTGGTTCGGTCACCGACAGCCTAGCCAGCGTTTCTAATCTAGCCCACCATCTAACACGGCTCGGTCATCCGGCATTTCTAATCGAGCGTCTCTAATCTAGCCCATCATCTAACACGGAACCAGGTCAGCTTTAATACTATTTGTAACGACCCAGCCTAAAGTGCAATGGGCCAAATCATTTCTTTAAAATGGATACCCCGAAAGTTAAAGATTTCTAGTCCATTCCCACTTATAAACATAATCTTCTCACAGTAAGTATTAAATGTGAGACTAAATTGAGAAATCTCACATGATGTGCCTTTAAATAACGTACTGGATTCTTAAATATACTTAGTTCATCTATAAATATACCAATAAATACTTTTGATTCTGTTACTGATATACATATAAATGACAGGGAAGCAGAAACGCTGATATATTCGCCGTTTTCTTTGAAAATAAATGATGTACCTCAGACTAATATTGTTGAGGGGGGCGAATGCAAATCAAGCTACATAGTACGACTGTTAGAAAAAAGGTTCACATTCGACTATGAGAAATCAAGATGCATTCCTCGGCCACAAACAGATACATACAAATTACTCTCCGTGGTCAGTACAATAAATCTATTTTAACTGTAGCACTCTTCCGTGGAAACTGTAAGGCTGATACATTATGGCCATGGGATCCCCCAAATAAATTTTGTGTTAAGAAATTTCTGTCTTCATCAACTTTTATGTCCTGTCCTATTCTCTCCCCATTTCCTGGTCATAGTTTTCCTTCCTCTTCATAACATGTGCTAGGTGGACGTCGCATTCTGATTTTCTTTTTACTGAGCGTAGATTTTTATGTTCATTCATGCCTATGCAGGTCGCATTAGCTTTGAGGTCGTGAGTGACAGAACACGCAGTAAACCTTGTGTCGACATAGAGCTAGCTGGAAAGTCGAAGCAAAAAATTGAAAGGCACTCTTAGATCTCAATATGATTTTTTGCTAGCAGGAAGATCGGCCGGCATAAGACAAACGGTTTGACCCAGAGATATGAACAGCTTTTTCTCTTACATATGGTTTTGATATCTGCAATCCGAAGAGGCTGTCTCGCCTTTTATGTACGCTAATTCTTCTTATTGTTCAAGACCCTGAAAAAGGTTAAGGGAGGGGGACATTGAGTGCTTCCTTTTCAACGTGCCACTCCATGCTCCTCTGGCATGAAAATTGAAAATAATAGCTACTTAAATCTCCACTAAATATTAATATTATGTTATATATGAAGAAAAAATCAATAATGCTGCATTTTTCAAGGCCAAATTTGATTGTGATTTGAGAATATGGCTTTTAGAACTATGGTAATTGTTGCATTGAATATTCACCCAATCCACTTGCTTAAATGATTGATATTATAATTTGCCTTGTTTAATTATGGGTTAAAAACATTTAAAAAAACTTATTTTATACCTTATTGCCACAGTGAATAGGTTCACGATTTTGTTCTACGAATATTTATTAGTTATCCACAATGAAAATAATGTTACATGCTTAACACCTATCATTTATTGGATTTACATACTCCCATTCATGATACCAAATCTACTATGCATGACGTTAATAGTATTTTAGTCCATATATTTTAGTTACCCAACGACTGCCACGGACAGAAAGTATATATATTTTCCACAAATATATACATATATAATTAAATATTTAGTTATAATTATTAATTTCCACTTACCCATGAAGAAAAAATTTACCTTTAGAAAATACTTAACCTTAACTAATCAAAGATAATAATAGTTTATTTTTAAATGTCTACTAATTTTTTTATAGTTTTTCTAATGGCAGACATGACAGCTCTCAATTGGAAGTACAATAGTCGGATTCGGTGTCAAAATTTCTAACTACGCTTAAAGAAACTCGTTTTAACATTTTGTGTAGTAATTATTTTACGTTCTGTATCCTCTAATGTCAATTTGAGGCTGTGAACGTCTACGGCGTTCTCATAATTAGCTTAGCTAGTGACTGGTTCAATAGAAGGTAATCAAGGTGAATTAGATAGATAGGAGATAGTTAGTGGGCCCGGGGAGGAGACAAGTTCGTACAATCCAACGAGGATTAAAAAGTAAATAAAGAAAGAGTAGGGAGGTTGTGACGTCGACGGCAGATTTTTGTCTGATTAAGAGGGCCAGTGGGGTTGAAAGCGACTGTCGGCACATCTTGCGTCCAACACGCGCCTCTCGTCTTTAGATTTGGTCAACCACTTCCTCCCCCTCCCTCCCAACAGCTGTGGCCCGTCCATGACTTTCCAAGTCCCTCCAAACCCTACTCCAATCTCTCCTTTGGCTGCTCCTTCCCTTTCTTGAAAATCCTGGGGTAGGCCTCATTTTGGTTTGTCATCTATAAATCATTTTATTTTCTATATGAAGAAGTGGTAGCTAGGGTAAAAACATAGCAAATTATATGTGAGTTTAGATATATAAGCTGGTCAGATGTTGATCGACTTGTTGGATTGGACTTGAATATGAATTGAGGTTGTAGTTTTTGATACATTAATATTGTTTTTCTAACAAAAATATTAAATTCTAATCTTTTATCTAGTCTAATATTGTTTGTCTAAAAAAAGAGACTTGGTCTTTATGCCATCCTATTTTTTATGGGTAGCATCCGTGAGTAGCAAAGAGGCCTCGAGTCGTCGGTAGAATCTTTATATAGATATGAATTTCTTAATCCTATAATTAGCGTCATGTTCTAACATAACTTGATTCTTTTTACTAATAATTGATTCAATAATTTTTCTAACAAAATAACTAACATGCACTACCTTTATTAGATTGATAGAATAAAAAAGAGAACATGCTAACCAAGGGTTTTGGATCATATATGTTTATCAAGTATAGTTTTCTGTTCAAAAAGCACATCCACTTCGGTCTAGCGGTGGCAAATGTAACAAATGTTTATTATAACTGTATAATTAATTTTAAAAGAAAAAATATTAATTAATTGATGTAGGTCATAGCTAATTCAGATTAATTCCAGCAAAAACATCCATGTATAGTAAGCTCCATTACACTCAATATTGTTTTATGCAAGATATTAATTAGCAACGTCCGGGGTGTGCTAATGTGTGGCGTATCTGGAATTTTGTAACCACCTTAGTTCCCATGCTTAATGATTGCATGATCCTACTTCTTCACTCCCCAGTATAATTGTTATATAGAACAAAAACCATTAAAGGGGCAAGCAACTCCGTTTCTTATGATATTATTTGATAGGAGAATATGAACAGGGAAAAGATGAAAAGCATCTAATCAAGCTTTATACCAAGTAATTGATGATGGATGGGCCTCGAGCTTGCTCAAAAGTGGTAAGTGAAGCTTTGGACAGAGAAAAAAAATGAAAGTTGCAGGTAAGTGAAGATAAGAGACGACAGGTGGTCATCCTTTTCTACCATGGCCCCATTTAGAGCCTCCTTCTGTCAGAGACATGTAGAATCTCATCTCCCCTGTCCTGCATCATCCGCAGTGAAGCCTGTCCACAGTGAAAATAGTTGCATGGATTATATGGCTGTTAGGTGCTTGGTGCCATCCAATCCAACCCAACAAGAATATTTTCACAGTATGGCTGTCTTTCAATAATTCTACTCTTGCATTTAATGCTTTCAAACAGGTTGAGGGATTAAAGTGTGCGGTACGTTTCATATACATCCATGGCCCAAGATCAAGCTTCGAAGATACGATGGTTCCACAGCAAAAAACTCATTAAAACGTCCCCATATATAATGGTTAATAAAGAAATGAATTAATTTCATTGCATGTAGGTTATATTAAGCCTTATATTATGAAAATTTAGCACATGATCGCATTCATATGATATTACGGTTCGGTCCCGTTCATCGGCCTAACAAGAGAAAGAATGAATGAAATGAACGAACGAATGAATATATATATAAATACTTGTCTAATTTTCATCCTTCTGTAGCTGCTCGATCAGATGGCCTCTCAAGATTGGCCTCCATTTAATGGGTAGGTAGAACTTATGTCCTCTTCCCTTTTTTTCTCTCTTATGGCCCATGAAACTCTACAAGGTATAGTCAGTTGCGATGTTGACACAACACAGTGGAAACTTTTTAGGTTTTGTGACCAATGGCGGTTTAATGAAGTCCCCTTCAAGCTTGAGCTAGATGCATGTACGGCACCACCAACCATAAAATTATCGATCTCTACATGTACACATTCGCTGATTTGTGTTTTAATCATCAGATTCCAGTAACATTATAATTAAATTGTTGCACTATGCACCTCTTCCAATCCCCACTCATGACACAAGAATGTTAAGGTGTAGCAAGCTCGGCATATAAACTAATATATGGTGCTCCTTGTACATAGGTGGGCGAAAACAGAGAAGGATGGAGCGAGGTGAAAAGAGCTATTAATTTTGTCTGGAAAAGATGGCCATGGAATGGAATTCACGGTGAAATGATATGTCTATTGTCTAACGTACACGCATAATACAACCACACCTACCCAACAGAGCTTGAGCACTATAAATAAACGAGGGATACAGATTGCGACACATCTCCTCTTATCATAAACAAAATGTCCATGGTATTCTTTTTTAAAGTTGGATAGATACAGAGAGCACATATTATAATGAGAATGTCCAATATCTTAACATATATCACATGCAAATTCATGACACCAGGACCTATATCAATTTAGCCAATATATTAAATAGAAAGATACCTCATATTGTCATTCTTATGTGTAACTATTTGTCAGGACATAGATAGTAATTTACTGAGAAAACACTCAACAACTAATTCATTCGTTAATTAATTTGAGTGATCGGGAGGGCTAGATTTTGAGGGACTTTTATATGTATACAATGACCAATACACAGTACTAATTCTGCGTAAATACACAGTACTAATTCTGCGTAAATTTTTAAGTACTTTAATTTTTATATATAATGACGAGGACACAGTACTAATTATGGATATCCGTCGCTGTGACGGATCTTTGGCTCATGTATTATAAAGAAAAATATAATAAGATAAGAAATGATCGAGTATATATGCTTACTGTTTTCTAGCTATTGGAGGTGTCTCTTGAAAGTCATCACCATGTCCCGATTAGGAGATGAGGCATGGAATATTTTTGGGTTTTTAATGAAATAGACTACATTTAAGTTTAAGATTAATAATAATGTTGACGGACATGGGTGACATAGATTGAGAAAGGGACAAAGTATTCACCTGTTTGATATATAGCAACAGACAGTGATCCAAATTCCGATTTCCTGCGAATCCCATGCAAAAATGATGGCCGCTTAGAAGACAACGTAGATGATATCACTTCATTAGTTGAAATGTAAGCATCATCAAGTCACAGTTACTATTGACTTTAGGGGAAGGAGGGATCATATTATTATTGAAGGTTTGTAAAATAATACATTCTCTTTCTTGGGGACCATGTATAGTGGTCCTTTATCATGACCAACGTTGAACCATCCTCCTCTTCCTATACATTGTCGACTGCGGGGAGATTTTAGATCAAATGGTTAATTTTTATGTACAACCATTGAAAGTTTACTTTCAATATCCATGGCCCTCAAGCTGATCAAAGCATAACAAGTTTTACCATGAGACTGTCTAGCTAGATATCTGTAGCTGTATATTTGATAAACACGCAGATCAGGAGTTTTGCCTTCTTCCAGTAGTATTCCAAGGAAGATCATAGTTCATACTGTCCAATGTATATAAAGTATTGCTTCGTCCGATTTGCCGGTGGCTTTTACTCAAGTTTGTATGTATTGCGTTGAAGAAAAAACTAGTTTGTATGTAATGCGGCTAGCTAGAGCAGTACAACTTTGACCTCAGAAAACAGGTTTAAATAATACAGAATTACTAAAGACATGCACAATATGGACAAAGGAAAAAAGATCTTGGTGGCAAGAAATCAATCCTCAAATGTGTTTTCCATAATGGAGACAATCGTCTATAATAGCGGATCAACTAGTTATGACAGCATTGATTCCCAGAACCTATTTTATTCCGGTAGATCAGAGAAACTATGCCAATGGCTTTCCTTTTTATCTTTTCTTTTTTGTGAAAAAGGTTTGAATAGATACGAAAACGACGGTAATATTTTCTTGGCAGCTTTTGTCTACAATGGCTGTAGCCAAATATTGATCAAGAGGGCCCGAACAGAAACCGCTCCAAATACATAAATTGCACTGTAGGTCAGCTACATACTTCATGTACGTACATTTTTATTCCATTGTTGTCAACTATTTTAATAATTTTCTTGTGCTTTAGTCATAAGAATATAGTGACGTGGCCTTAATATTTTCATTATTTTTATGGGTATGGTTAATTTATTTTAAAAAATAAAAATGACTTCAGTCCAAGCCAATCAATGAATATTCCCTTGTGACTTGTGAGCATTGTTTATTGATGGTATTGAAATTGAATATCCGATTATTCCGAATGGACATTAATTCTCTTCTAATTTTTATCTGCAGAGTAACTTTTTGCTTCTTTTTATTTTGTAAATATCTTTAAATTGTTTTACCGGTGCCATATATTTTTGAGGATAAGGAGCTGTTTGAAGATTTGTTCCTCGCCCTTGTATGTCGGCCAATGGGCCTAAGACAGAAGCCCATATTTGAAGGCACAAATTACAATAAGTGTATAATTAAGTATGACCAAAACAACATTTTTGCCTAACAATTAAGTATGAAGATTTGCTTTGTATAACAGTCCAATATAATGAGTCAATGACATATATTAATTCCTAATTTCTTCAAAATGATATGTCTATAGTAATTGCGTAAATGACATCCAAACAAAATATGACAAAATCAATGATTTTTTTGGGAGAATATTAGTCTTATTAAATTCCTTGTGGTCGTGTTCAGCTTCCATAATAGCAACGTTTTGTAAGTCCACAAGATCCATAGATGCTGCATCGCAAAAGAGCAAAAGACGAGAAGAAGAGACAAACATGATAACATACTTGCCCGGGTAGGGATGGGGTCTGGATCGGCCAGCTAATGTTGCTGCATTGGAGATAAGTATCGGACGGTAGAGCCGACCTTTGATTTCATCAAGTGCCCCATAAACGTTGGTTGGGATGGGAACAATTCAATATTCATGCACGTATATATCCTAACAAACTCCATGATAATAATAATGGAGAGCCATAGCTAGGAAGGAAAAGAAAGATGCAGGGAGATGGGATTTTCCTGGGTAAGTACGTAGCAAGGAAGGATGCAAAAACTGGGACTTAAATTTGATGCTCCCTGCATTGGTACGAACTGGTCCCAAAATGCGAAATCCGCATTTATTTGTCATAAAGGAAAATGCTAGCCGGTTAGTTGGGGAAAGGGATGTGCGACGACACATGAGTCCAGAAACGTTGCAGCTTGTAGGCAAGCATATTTGCAGCTTCCTTCGCGGCGTAGCTAAAACACTTGACCCACTGCGTCGTCGAGATGAGGTTTAATATATTTATTCACTCATCATGATAAGAAATCAAGTCATTCGTTCATTCAATATTCATCCATCCGTTCATGAGATAAAATTTTCAAGCTGGTTACATCAGTTCATTCTTTGCTTTTTTGGCTGGTCAAGGATTGAGTTCAATCGTTTTTACCACTACTTTCATCTTTTTTGTTGGGTTCGATCATTCGAATCGGATATATAGTACGTCCATGCATGCATGTACACATGTTTCATCCGAGTTCCACATTAATACATCGCAATCGTTGCATTCACCGCATCGAATCTGAATCCAAATTTATTTAATTTACGGATTTTATGTGAACGAAAATGAATAATTTTTATGGATGTATAAGTTGAATCTGGTACCGATTATCGTTCCGGCAATGACAAAACAAACCGAATCAAAGAAAAAACGACTGGTTTTTTTAAAAAATATATATAAAAAGGGATTCTGACGTGCAAATTAAGTAAAATTAACAATAATGAAGCCAATCTTAATTTACGTATTGGGGGGGAGGGGGTACGTATATATGTTTAATATCTCTTAACCTATTTGGAGTTTGGATTAAAATCAGATTAGCATAAATTCTTATCTGATCGGAATATCTGATTCGGTCATGGTGTGAATAATCTTTAATCCGAATTTAAACTTCCATTGGACCTGATCTCAAAAATCAGGGGAAATATAAATACCATTAATTATCTATCCGTCTCCATGTTCAATTATATCATATTAATATACTCTCCCAGGAAAAATTATATTATATTTTATGCTCGTTTCTCAAAGAAAAGACGTCAATTTAAAGCCCCGATCCTTCATCACAGATCGGCATTAACTCTCTTTTTTTAGAGAGTGAATTATCTTTCTATCTTTTAGTTTATCTGCACCCCAGGAACCACCCTAAACGAATTCCAGATCCCCTACAAAGGCTAATGATTTTATCACCGTCCATAATCTAAAATTACATGACGTACGTACAAGGTTTAAAAGGCTTGTTATCCTGGCAAGCATATATCCATAATTTGGCTCTTGAAACTTAAAACGCCTCATGAGGAACTCCAATTGGAGGGACAAAATAATTAAATAAACCTTATAAACGTTGCAATATAGGTCCCTCTTCAAACATGTGCATCCTCTTAAATATATATGAGAAACGTCCATTCCACTGACAAGAAATACCGTATAATCTAGTGCACCCAAAGTCTTTCCAAACTATTATTATCCATCTTTTTCATCACGTCCCCGACCACATATCCCCGTCTGCATTCACAAAAAAGCTTTTTTCAGGTTTCTTCTTTGCAAAAATATAATGGGAGCTTCTAAGGAAGAACTTTCAATACACATGGAAGAGCATCGTCAGAACACAACCTTATAGCCCTGCCTATAGAAAATCAACTCATGGTCGATCTTTGTCCCCAAAGAAGTTGCTCATAGTTTTGATTTGTTTCCATGATTGACTCGATAAAAGCTGAACCTGAAATTTGGTTCAACTCAAATCTAACAGGCACAAGAAATGTGTGAGGTCCACCTCCGCTAGCCTAGAGGGTTAATATTTTATGTAAAACTTATACTTTAATACATATCCAATTTTATTCTTATCATTAAAACATCACTATTATAATTTCTAAAAGCTATAAAATGACCTAGATAAAGACGCAAAGGTTTAATATTTGATTATTTTGTTAGCCATGGAATACCATGTCAAATTCAGATATACTATTCTTTTCAAGTTTTCAACATAAAAAAAGCCGGTCTAGAGTTTGAATCGCACAGGTTTAACTCGTATTTGAAGATGGCACTAGAAAACTTGTACTTGTACTTGTAGATTGCATTGGAAAACTTGTGCTTGGAGATGAACAAGCTGATATTGAGATTCTGTGATCTTGACCACCTCAATGAAGACCAACAAGCGTAACATACACTTCTGAGTTCAGTCTGCTAGATGAAACACCCAACGACGGTACGACTTACACTCCACAACTAATCTCAAGACAGTAGTCTCAAAAGAGGGAAAATTCACTTAAACCCACTGCAGGCTAACGACTAATGTAGACATGTACTTCCTTATGCACTAGCAAATGCTGCTAGGAAAACCGAAATCTTTTGTTTCTCATTTAAAAAAAATGATTTCTTTTGGCTAGTTAATTTAATATATTTATTAATTGGTTAAAAAAATTCTGAATAGCTCTTCTTTAGTTACTTCCTCAGTTGGACCCCAAGGGTATACGACCCTCAGGTTGTTTAAATTCTTTTCGCTAAATTCATTCCCGAGGACGCAATGTCTTCACAATCTTCCAATCTCAATCTTCCATACTCCCATACAGTATGGATCTCATGACCCTCCCTCAAGTAAAGTAACCCATATATCGAAAGGGATAGATACTCAACCTTTTTCTGAATACATAAGAAGCCAGTGTCTAAGCCAACGGCGTGAACCCTTTGGAGGTTTATCACCAGTTGAATACAACTTACTGCAGACTTATCAATGTCAATCAAAGAGGCTAAATATCCAAAACTACAAAAAGAGAGCGAGCAAGCACCGTGCAAGCAGGAAAGAAATTCCTAGGATCCCGATTTGTGCTCATAGCCATTTTTTTAATGAGAAACCACATCTCCCTATTGCAGGTGCTATAAGATCTATTCCAGGCAATTTCCACTGCATTATTCACCGTCAGATAGAAATTTCACCGCAATTTAATACCCATAACCTGTAAAATTACATAACAAAAAAACACCGTGGTCATTTTCCCAGCAGCTAAACAAAGGAACTGCAAAAATGATGAAAATGAAAAGAACGAAGAACTCGTACCTGAGTTATCCATAGGGTTTCCTGCAGGAATTGGTTCAGGTTCCTTGATGTCAACAACTACGACGTCCGAAGTAAGAAATGTCTTAGCAACCGAAGACGCATGCTCCAAGCAACATCTAACCACCTATAATAAGAAACAACCAAACACAAATTATTAGCTATTGCAAATGGAAGTATATGAAAACAAAAACATCGAAGGGATTGTCCCATGTTTACAATCACTTAAATAGGCCAAATTATATATTTTTCAGGGACAAAAATTGCCTTTGTGGGGTCAATAATTCCTGCAGCCATTAAATCCTCATATGTTCCGGTTGCTGCATTAAAACCGTACTTTGGATCATCACTTGAAAGGACCTGGAGATGTGGATTACAAACTTGGTAGTCACAACAAACTTTACTACTAAACAGAGGAAGCCATATGAAAATAAAAGGAGTAGATGAATGCACCTTCTCAACAACAACACTCCCATTAACTCCAGCATTTTTAGCAATCAGCTTCAAAGGATAGCTCAAAGCCCGTTTCACTATATCAGCACCAACCTAAATGTAAGGAACATCAAAACAGTGATTACGATATGATGCCCAACTACCGCAAATGAATTTATTTGTATCAAAGCATCCAGGGTATTCAGAGAAGCTAGTGGCTTGGCACGTAAGTATCTACTCAGGCAATAAAGAAATGCCCAATAGAATCAGCAAGTAATCAGTTCTCCAATAGATAGTGAAAACTTGTTTGGTGACACTCAAAACAGTTTTTTTTTTCAAAATTTAATTCGTATTATTTGTAAAGTGGGTTTCCGGTCTTCTATCCAAAATGACTAGCCACTTAAGAAGGGATAAGAACCACATATACACAAGACACCACCCACCTCCCATAGAGATGTGGGACTACTCTGTCACTCCCCTGCACATGCAAGCCCATTGTTTCATGTGGACCTACATTTGCACCATTTTTAGGCTTGCATATTTTTGGGTCATTAACAAACGTGGTCAAAATCCTTCATCCGTGCCTCTTTTGGGCTTTAATACACACATGGCAAATGTGTTAGGAGAATGCACCCATACTTGGTGGGTTGGTTTTGATACTATGTAAAAGTGGGTCATGGGCTTCTATCCAAAATGACTAGCCATTTTGGAAGCCATAAGAACCCACATATATACAAGATATCACCCATCTCATATAGAGATGTAAGACTATTCGAACATAATTAATATATGTCCTTAGCTGTTTCACCAGAGCTTGGCACATCTCAAACATCAATTCAGCAATTTATTAAAAATGCGAAGGGAATAACAATTGTTACTTGTCCTTTCAAGTTGTGCAAAAAACAAATCTACAGTCCCAGTTAGTTAAGTCTTTGATGATACCCAGGGAAACATACCTTCTGTTCATCATTTTCCAATGAATCCCTAATAGCATCAACTTTAGCTGACAATCTCAAAAGCGTGCAGCCACCACCAACAACAATTCCTTCCTCAACAGCAGCCTATGATAACAACAAATTAAATTAGAAGGGGGAATCTTAGGCTCAGGTTACCAACTAGAGAGTGCAAAAATATACCTTTGTTGCATTAAGTGCATCTTCCACTCTCAACTTTTTCTCTTTCAACTCTGTCTCTGTTTGGGCTCCAACCTGAACAATAATGATTTACTACTCAGCAAAACTTCATCATGAGGAAGTTCAATGTGAGCATACAAATACTGCCAAGAATGAAACCTGAATTACTGCCACACCACCAGAAAGCTTCGCTATTCTTTCATTCAATTTATCCTTTTCATATTCCTGTTCGGTTGCCTGAAAATTTGGTTTTGAATGATAAGAAATCATTAGAAAATCAAAACATAATAAAGCACAACATAATAGAAATAATGAGGTAATTAGAACCAAAATCATACTTCAATCAAATTCTTAATTTGAACAACACGTTTATTCACAGCTTCCTGGGTGCTACCATCACCAACTATGGTAGTTGCCTCCTTTGTAAGAACAACTTTGGCAGCATGCCCAAGAACCTCTTTCTCAGCCTTGTCAAGGGACAAACCAACCTCATCCCTTATAACAGTACCTACATAGAAATCAAAGGCCATTTAAAAACAAAACTACACAAGACAACAAATTTACCATGTCACCAGAACTATCATGTAGCATCATAACAGGTTTCTAAAAGATTATGGTGTTTTTACTGTTCTCACTGCTACAACAAAAACCAGTTTTGCATTTCCGAGAGATAACACTCTCACAATAAACTTTTTATGGAAAAAGAGACGAGGTGGGAACTCAACACGTGTCCAATCACATTTTGAAGGTTTGATATTCCTTTCCTGCTTAATATGAAGAACCGCAAGAATTAGAGTCAAGCAATAAAAAGTTAATATGATCGAAGTAGAGATCAACCTCCAGTAAGAATGGCAATATCATCCAAATATTGACTCTTCCGCTCTCCAAATCCAGGAGCTTTCAGGGCAGCAATTTTTAATGCACCACGCAGTTTGTTGACCACAAGGGTGGCAAGAGCTTCTTGTTCAATATCCTCCGCAATTATAAGAATTGGGTATCCACTCCTTATGGCATCTTCCAAAATGTTGATCAAATCTCTGGCATTCGTAATCTTCTTATCAACAAGAAGCAACTGAGATACAAGAAGAAAAGAGCTTAACACATTACTTTTATTTCAGAAGAAAATCAGTCAATTAGATAAAGAGTAACTTTCTATCCATCACCTAAATGCACACCTTGCAGTTTTCGTATTCAACAGACATTTTTTCACTGTCAGTTACAAAATATGGAGAAATGTAGCCACGGTCAAACTGCATTCCTTCGACAACATAGAGGCTGTTCTCAGAACTTTTCCCTTCCTCAAGAGTAACAACACCCTTTCTACCAACTTTACTCATAGCTTCTGCAATCATATTCCCCACTTCATAGTTGTTGCCAGCACTAACTGCTGCAACATCAGCTAATTCGCTGTCTTCAACCTGCAGCATGACACACTTGCATGAGAATTCCAACATGGAAGGCAATACAACATAAGCAGCTCAATACCAAACAGGTTAAACCAAAACATTATTAGTAGAGAGTTCCAATAAAGTTATGACCTCTTTAGATATTTTCTTTAATTCTTGAACAAGAGCTTTTGCTGTTTTTTCAATACCACGAGTTATTTGAACAGGATTAGCTCCGGCAGCAACAACCTGAGATGGAAAACAGAGAATTAGGCTTAGAAAACTATTTTTCGTTTGGAAAGGATGTCACACTAGCTGACAATTTTGACTTAGCAGCAAACCTTGACACCTTCAGCAATCAGACCTTGAGCTAGAACAACAGATGTTGTAGTTCCATCACCAGCCAAGTCGTTGGTCTTTGAAGCAGCTTGTCTCACAAGCTTAGCCCCAATGTTCTCAACTGGGTCTTCCAGTTCAACCTAGACACTTCATCAATTCATTTTAACAAGCGATTGAAAACATGACAGACAGAAACGTCTCTATGTTACAAAATCAAAGCACACCTCCTTAGCAACGGTAACACCATCATTGACAATTTTAGGTGACCCATACTTGCTTTCGAGAACAACATTTCTTCCCTTTGGTCCGAGGGTCACCCCAACAAGGTCTGCAAGCTTATTTACACCGGTCTGGAAATCAAATTAACAAAAATGAACAATTCTGCACATTGCAACAGTATAATGTCACCCAGAAAGCAACATTGAAAAGACAACTAGCCTGAAGCTTCTTAGTTGCTGACCCATCCTTATTAAAATACAGCTCCTTTGCCATGGCCCTGATTTTATGAGAGCATCGCTTCTGCAATTGAACTTGCTGCCGACTGCGAGAGAAGGAGCTGGAAGAGATAGAAGCAAGGGATGACAGTCTGCTTGATGAAGAAGCAAGCTGCTTGTCCATTGTGAGAATGCTAGGAGCCGCCAAGGAGCCTACTGTCAATACCATAACTTCTCAACACCTATAATCTCTGCTACAGAACATAAATAAGCAATCCCACAGTGTTTTTGTTTTAATAAAAAAAAAAAGTGACGGACTATAAAAGATGCCAGAAATTTCTAACTCTAATACAGATATAGGAAACATCGATAACTGTAGCATACACATTCTGTTCCAAGCTACCCCGTCCCATGCAGTATCAACCAATTGTTTTAAGCAATGAATTCCCCAAGCTATTTTAATCTGCCAGGGTCGAGTGGAGTAAATTCCAGTCGCGACAACACTTAGTACCCACCCAGAAAACTACGTTGCAACTAGCTAATTGGTATTTGGTTTTCATAAACACCAAACAAATTGAAAAGAAAACTCGCACAAAAAGCCACAAGACCCAAATTAAAAAGCTAATAAACACATTTCAGATGAGATAAGCTTTCGGTTCCAAGATATCTTGTCTCAAATGGTATCAACCAAATGTAATAAACTTTCCACAAACTCTCTAAACTCAACAGATTATTGTAGAGTAAAAGTGAACCTCCAATCCAACATAAGCCAGCCACGCATACTCCTTGCTATGGCCCCCAGCTAATGGCCACTCACTGACCACCAAAATAATCACAAATTGAGATCTAAACCGACAAAAAGCAGAGCAGATGATGAAAGAAACCAATTCCCCAAACGGAACAGCTGCCAAACAACAAATAAAAAAGCATGCCACAAAAACCGCCAGCATTAACCTAGAACCAACTAAACAGCATCCAAACGAAGTATGTAATAAACCAGAAAAAAAAAAAGTTTGTAGGTAGCTCAGCACAGAGTGCATTTTATCAAATAATAAGCACACAGAAGAAGTGATATAGAACCTCAGAAAAGAGGGGGAGTACCTGAAAGAATAACAATGGGATTTTGGGAGGATAAGGTTGTTGGAGACGAAGGCTGGGACAGGGGAGTGATGAGGAGGGGTTTTAGGGTTTCTCCATCTTCTTCCCATCGTCGTGGAACAATCTAGAAGCTCTCCTTAGTCAGAATTTTTTTGGACACGCCGCGGTGCTGCCGCCCCCATCCGACACGCCACATTTAACCATCCCCCCGGTTATTATAATTAACGGTGTGTGCGGCACATTAAAGATGACCCGATTAGCATTTAATGGGCTGATTTCTTTGGATTTAACCCTATCTCGGACTATGCAATTAGGAGTGTTTTAGTGTAAGGGCTGTTTTTTTACAAAAAAATATATTTGTCTACTTTAAAATATAAACTTACTCTAGAGGTAAATCAATAATTGGCATAACGATAAAAGGAAACGAAATAACGATTTCCCTTTTGAATATATTAATATATTCATTTTGAACAAAAAATTTCCCTTATAATTGTTATGGGTTAAAATAAACCATGATTTCTTCCTCTCTTTTTTAACAACCAATCATTTGAAATCTGTCTACCATCTATAGTTGTAAATAATATATCGGGGAGCATATTGGATTTTTAGCCCAGGTTGAACCATATTCTAGCATTATAAATAAAATATCATTAAATGTTAAAAATACATTTTGTCGTCAATGCTTTATTAAACACCAGCTAAAATATTAAAATAAAATAATAAATTTTGTAAAAATTTCATACTAAAAAATTTTGGACCATAACAGATTTAAAGGCAATACACAATTATCAAGAATAATCAAAATGTACAATATATTATTTAAAATTATGAGTTATCAAAGCCTCAAAAGTTCAATTACATATTATTTTGTTTGTATTTTATAGCTTTATTACTTGCAAAACATGCGTTAAGAACATAGTTATAAAAATTAGAATCAGATATTGATTCCAATTTGAATAAGTTATTGAATTAGACCGATTCATCAAAAATCAGACAAGAATCAGTTCATTCGAATCGGTATGGTCATTGATCTCCTCCCTTGTCCCCGTATCAATTTAGAACACGTCATTAGACTTTTTTATATTATATTTTATATTTTTAAGTTTTATTTTATTATTATTAACTCGAATAAAGAGCGAGTCAATTTTTATTATCTAAACTACCCTTCATTTTTCTCCGCTTTTTCCTATCTTCCCCTCCTTGGCGGATCTCCTCAACCCCCACACCGTCTGCAACGCGCCTCACCCACCCCCCCACCCCCCTCCCTGCCCTGCCCGATCCATTGCTGCTTGTCTCCCCCCGCCCCCCAAGCCAGCGCCCCTCACTGCCAAATCTCCTCTCGCCACCCCCTGTCTACCCATCCCACCCATGTCTCTCCCCATCCCCCGCCCCTAGCTCCCCCGTGCCTCCCGATCTCCTTCGTTGCCCGTGCCTCACCGGTTGTCGTTGCTGCCCTACCACCCCGCTATACTGCCCTTGTCTCTTTCTGTCCCCCACCCCACCCCCAATTGCTAGATCTCCTTCGCCACCTTGTCCCCCGCCCTTGGCTCCCCCTAGTTGCTAAATCTCCTCGGCCACCCCGTCCCCCACCGCTCATTGTCACCCCCCCCCCTCCAAATCGGCCGATTCTTGTTGTCGTTAACTCAGGGTGAGAATCGGCTCACATCAACTTGAATCAACCAATTCATAATTCGATTTTTTACCCAATCCCAACCAATTCATGATTCAATTTTTTACCCAAACCAATTCGCTGTTTTTTGGCTCAAATTTGCACCAAGCCAAGTTAAATCAACAAATTTTTGCAACTCAGGTTAAGAAGGAAAAAGTAGGCAAATTTTATGTTATTTACAAAATATGTGATTGTGAAATCAACTTTTCCAAATAATTTTTCTTACTTAAACCATTTTTTTAAAAAGAAAAAGCGGGAACCAATATTCTTCTTATAACCACACAGCACAACCAAGAATTGTGAGACCTATGGATAGCTACTTGTCAAATTAACAACGAACATTATCCCTCTTAAAAAAATTATTTACAATCGCACTTTGAATTGCAAATATATAATATGCGCGGCCCCACAAGACTCATAGATTCGTATAGTACTCATGTTAAACTTGATGTATACAACCTAAAAAACATTGCCATTGACAAAATTACGAGCTGCGCTTAGGGATTGGCATTTTATCATTCCTTGTGGTGTGTGGGTTTATCTTTAAACAACTTTTCTCTTAATCGTACAACAGACGCATCAAACTGATTATACATATTTCAGATCCCTACTTACATCACACCACGGAACAACTAACATAAAAAGGATTGAACCACTAAATTAGGATACATGAATTAATCATCGAGAATAGCTCGACCCAGATTGTTGGCCAGGGCCAACCTGACAGCACTCATGGCATGAGAAGGTAAATCTGACTCGGAGAAATCAGGCCGTAATCTTGCCATTGATAGCTCTTGTAGCTTATTTAACATTAGATAGGTCTCGGACACATTCAGCAGAGGCTTATCTTGCCAGTTCAGCAGTTTCAGCTGTCATAATATAAAGGGAAAATGGATGAAATTCAGAATCACAGGTATATATGTAACCAGCAGTTATTGTTCACTTTGTTTTTAGATCACCTGATTTAAAATAACAGCTAAGGGAAGGGCTATATGCTTTCTTTGAACATGCTAAAACAAAACAAATGATATTTCCATTCAAAAACTAGGAATAGGATCACGTCCTCTCCTGGGGGGTTGTCCAAAAACAGGCAAGTGGTGATTATATTCGACTTTCGCTTTATTTTACATCTCTTGAGGATTGCATGGGATGGGAGTATGACATAAAAACTTCTACTTTATTTTGAAGAGTTTTTTTCTACCTTCAACCTTTAAAGTAATCGTAATCACTAATGATGCTAACCCCAACCAAGTTGGTATAAGACCCAAATGACGGTTGTGTGCATAAGAAAAATAGAATTTATTGCATTCAATAAGGACGACAACTGTGAGGTAGCTAACTACTTCAAGGAAAAATAAACTAGAAAGCTCACCGAATCATGAAGAAGAGGCAGCCAGAAACGGACAGGAGTAGCTCGATTTTTCATAAGCTGCATTAAGAAAAGGACAAAGGTAATATTCCTTCAAATAAAAAAGATGCCGCCAGCTATTTTTCCCTTTCTCTCCTCGACAAACAACTTCAAACCTATTTCGTAATTGCCAGTTCAACAACACTCATCAGGTGTGCCATTTGATTCCAAACTATCTGACCATATACCCATTAAATTTCGAAAGCAAAGGGCTTTGCATTACAATATACTAAGAGATGTCTTAATATCCGTAGCAGCTGAAATTGTAATATCAACAACTTGTAAATTTAGCTTTCCATTTACATCACATGGTTGTAATTTTTTATATTTTAGACAAAAATACCCTCATCATCTAACCATCTTTATAATTCAAGGGATCACATTAAATGCAGCAAACACATGAGTGTCAGCTGTTGCACATACAAGTTATTCTCATGTACTAATTCCCATCAAAATTTTAAAACTAGATACTTAAGGCTAGAACTCAGATAAAGACTCCATGACCACGCCATAAGAAGCACCATGTATCTCACTAATAAATATTGATACATAGGTCGAAAACATTATATGCACATCCTATAAATTGAAGAACTTACTAGTATAAGAGACTCTATAGCTTGCCGAGCTACATCATTATCCTTTCCATCATGAATATTCTGCAGTGATTTCTTAAAATCCCTGTACCTGTTGACAATATGAGAAATGCCAAATTCTCAGAAAAATACACCCCCCCCCCCCCCCGATACTGCAGTAAAATAGGTCTATACAAAAAATATAAATAACTACTGTGTGCAGTACTTGCGAAGAAAATCAAGACCACAAGGTGTTCCAGATTCAGCGCCAAGCAATTCAATAAGGCCTTCCCATTGCTGAGATTGTAAAAAGCACAAATTAAGTTTTGAAAATCCAATCATCAGTTAAAACTCATTATTCTTTTTCAAATTTATTAACTTAACAAATTCACAGCAATACATACATGCTAGCTTTTATTGGCATGGGATGGATAACAGATAAACCCTTCCAGAAAAACAGTGTGCGCACTAAAAGCAGAGGGCATTTGAAAAAAAAAATGAAAAAAGTGCTAATTACCAAAAGGTGATCATCCGACATTGGCTTCCCAACAAAATCAAATAACTTCTGTGAAATTCTATTTAGCCTCGTATCATCATGGGCTTGCTGAAGCCAGTACACTCCAGATCCCTTTCTTCCATGTTTCCAGTGGTGAAGCCCAGCAATCTGCTAAACATTTCACAATTTAAACCTGAATGGATGTTAAAGTAAGACTAGTCATAAAATGTGTTGAGATTATAATTGCCAAAACATAGCAGTATAATAAGTTCCATGACCTACAACCATTGCTGGTAGAAATTTCAACCATACATAAAAGAATAGGCATATAGTTTCATTCAAGAAATAGAAATACAAGTTATGCGGGTGAAAGTACCTTCATAATGCTTGACTGTATATTACTGAGTTCATATAACCGGCAAATTTCTAGACTCTGAGGAGGACAGTGGGCTTAGCATATTGAATAAGACTGGATACTTAAGCAAAAACCAAAAATTAAAGGTGATACTGGCAACAATTACCTTAAGCAATGTCCGATTGTGCTGAACAGACTGCTTGCACAACAGTATTTCCAACAAACTTAACCCGTGTTTCAGGCAGGAAAAGAGATATGCAGGAGCAATCTGAGATAAACACGCTATGACATTTATGCCAAAAATTTATGCAAGTCATGGAATGCATGGTACATATTATTCAGGAGACCTTACTTGCCAAGTCAAAGTGCAAGAGGACAAAACTTGAGCATAGACAAGGCGATACAGCTCCTCTATGCTGACCCCTCCACGACTGTAATGTTCTTCACGTAAAAGAACCTCTGCTTGGCTGTTGTCTGCTGTTAGCAACTCTATAGCATGTGAAACCATCCTATATTTTACCAGAAGGATGGGGAAAGACCAATATTATCAAGAGAAAAATGCATCAATATTTGCTGTTTTTCTAAACACGGCATAAGAGTTGTGTACTGCAGCTTCAAAGAAGCAATTCATAAAATACTAACCATGGTCCAAATGCTTTTGAGCATTCTGCTAAGACAACCTGATGTGTAATTAAAGAAAACCATATTACCACCAGACATAATGAGAGCCCAGTCACTATTAATGATAGAGAACATTTCTAGCTTTCAAAAAGAGTATGTGAGCAGTGATCTTCTCACCTCAGTATTCTCAGATAATATACCAAGAATAAGATTAAGTAATCCGGGGGCGCCAGACATCTGTTTCAATTGCATGCATTTCTGAGCCAATGCATGCATCCCTTCTCGACCCTGAGATACAACAAAAGAGAGCATTCTCAATATGCAAAGCATGCATCAAAACAATATTATCCAAGAAAATTGCTAATAATGTAAATAAGAAGATAGTATGTAGGAAACAGGTGCCACAGCAATTCGTCCATATGAGAAAAGTATGACATTAGCAGGACCATTACATGAAGAATGCGAGCATCTATTCATTTACTAGTGTATCCAAGACAATTTATGAAACTCATCAGAGCAGGAAGTCAAGAAAAGAAAAATCAGACCATCAGCAGTATTGTTACGTAAGAAGAATGTGAGCATCCACTCATTTACAAATAATTTACAGTGGATTCATTAGTAATTGTAAGTCTCATTTAGATGTTCAAATCAAATGTCCGTTTCAGTGGACCAATCATAACTATAGTATATCCAACATCACAAATAAAATCCCCCAGATAGAGCAGAACTAATGTAAATCAAATATTCAACATTTTGACTTACATTCTTCTAACTACAGGGTTAAAATAGGCTGAACATATAGATTGGCATGATATCACAAAGGTAAAGATAACTAAAGATGTGAAGATGAAACTGTGATCTGATTTACGGGAACATACTCACCAGTGAAAAAGGTCTGACATAAATAAAATGTGCTACAAAGAGCTCCATCCAATGACATGTAGTAGTAACAAGGCTGTCCACATTTCCAAGCATTATCTGCAAGAGATTCCTCAGAGCATCTCTGGTTAAAGCATGATCACACTGAACCCAGAATGAACTGCACTGTAACTTTGTTACACGAGCTCTCCATTTTTCCCATGCCTGTAAAAGTTCATATAGAATAGAATTAGGGATTGAAGGAAAGCAGGTAAAAAATTTGAAGAAATTTATGTGTCCATATGCTTTTCAACCTTGATAAAATCAGGTTTGCTCGCAAAGCACTCGCCACATTTTCCATCTGGCAATCTAGGCCGTAAGCGTGGCATTGTTGAAACAAGAACAGCAACAGCTTCCACTAGGCCATTTTCCGTCTGTGCCAAAAGATAATGTTAGTTTAAAGAAAATCGCTTGGAAAACATATTTCATATTATTAAATCCAAGGTCCAAGCTTCTCAAAATGGACCTATTTGCCTTCATGAAGAATAGAAGAGATCAAAAAGTCATAAATTGAATTACATGGTGACTGTTAATACAACAACTAAAAAATGAAAACACACCTCACGATTCCCAAGCTGATCCAGCTGATAAGAACCATGCAACCTCAGGAGTTTGACCTGAAAGGTTAGAAATAGTACATAAAACAAAATTTCTAATAAAAGTGTCTAATACCAATCAAAAGAAATAATACCACAATGTCAAGCCAACCAACGGCTAGTGCATGTGATATGCCTTCCCAGTACTCGAATTCATCCTCAATTACCTAAAAGACAGAAATATAAAAAAGCAATTATAATAATCTCTCTATCTAATGCACAATAACTAAATTATCAGGTGTAAAACTCTTGACTACAAAATTTACAATCAGTTTAAATCATTTTAAAAAAACATAAAAGATAAGAAATCTTGGCTTCGCAAGTCTAAGAACTTAAAATTTACTGAGTTAGAATTAAGAAACAAATGAATATCAAAAGCAAATTTACACGGTGAGGATAGAAATAAAACGGATGAACAGGAGATTAGCACAGGATGGGCGGCTGATCTTCATCCACCCCCAGTACAATTCCTAACACAACTTATGGCAAGAAAATAATTCAGTTATATACATTGCATCACATATAACCTGTATGCCAATGAGTTTTTCTTGCAAAGCAACAAGCTTCGAGTAAACTGTAACCCCAGTGCCCGAGAGAAGGCAATCATAATCCTACAAGTTAAATAATTTCAACTGATTAAAAAAGAAGAAGCTCCATTATCGGAACAAGGTAACAAGCAAAAGAACAAGTAGAAAGATCATTACTCCTAACCAATCAACAAGGCGTTCTGGAAGCCATGCCTCTGCCTCCTTATCCACATAAAACAACTCTAACAATTCCCACGCTGCCTTTAAAGAAGATGACTTTTTGGCCGGCTGCACCAAATGAATTCGTCCGTAAGAACCAACAGCTCTTTCATCCCAAAGATGCCCAAACACCAATCCAACATACGATTTATGCCAGGGACATGACATCAAAAAGACTTAATGCCCAACATATCAAGTTTCGAATTTTTGCTTAAAGAGTACCTTCATAACCTCCATTGGATCAGCAATGACAGCATCCGGTGACGGCGCAGACCCTTCAAAAAGTGACAGTATCTGCTTGCTGTACTCCAGAACATGTTGCCACCTGCAAAATAAAAATAAAAAAATCAATCTTTCAAACGCAGCCACTCTACTGAGCATAACTCAAAAGCTCGACTCAAGAAATGTATACCACTCTTCGTGGAAGGAAGACATCCTAGAGAGAACCAGCATGGAGCTCCTCTTGTTCTGAAGCAATGTGAAAGCCGGCAACGAACCGTATGCGATCCTCCGCCTCTCGGCGGCGTCGCCTCCGTCCTCGCCGCCGCCAAGGTCGACCTCCACCACTCTGCCACCGGGGGCATCGTCGGCGGGGGAGGCGGAGAAGTAGGAGATGGCAAGGACGTTGCCCCGAGACCAGGAGATGGCAATGCGGGAGATTGGGGCCGCGAGGCCGTGGCGGACGCGGTGGACGGCCGGTGCGTCGCCGGCAGCGGCATCGGGGAGAAAGGCACCAGTGCACCGCCGGGCTCCGCCGCGCGGCTAGGCATTCTGCCGGCGGGTCGGCGGTAATGGTGACGGGCTAGGGTTTTACCGTTTAGGGGTTCTGTGACAGAAATAAAAATTCCCTCTTTATGATTTGAGGCTGAGCTTTATGAATAAAATAAAGGGGTAATGGTAACGGGATACCTAAAGAAATGTATAAATCAGATTTCAATTTTTTTAATCGACTACATATATTTTTAACTATAAAAATAAATAAATTGATGATTTTTTAAAAAACTTATAAGAACGCATAACGACGGCTTAAGTGGTTTTAACTAACATTACGATCGTTAAATCATGTAAGGCAACATAAAACTAATCGTGTTGTTAATGAGAAGCTAAAGTCCTGTAATTCGACGTTGGATTCTGTTTTCTTCTCATAATTTTGACAAAATAATCAAGACAACAATCTCATTAAAAACTTTCGACCATAAACTCTAATCTAGTTTGACAAATTAAATTCAAAGCTAATAAGAATAATTCAATTTCAAATTCAAATATACTCTCTTTCCAGTGCTAGTCGCAAAATCTCATACCCTTAATTATTTTAAGTAACACACCTTTTTGCGTCCAACAACGTCATTAACAGTCTTTAGAAATAAACTACTTACTAACGCACACGATGCGCGGGCTACTATATAAAAATTATATAAGACAAATGATTTAAATTTGATAATTTGATAAATTCAAAAATTAAAACTCATTCAAAGTAACAAAAGTAATCTTTAAAGCCAAAATCATATTTAAACAAATTTTTAGAACACCTTTTTTCCTGAACAAGATTAGGAAGACACCACAAGCCTTATCTGAGAATAGAGGCTCAGCCTTAATCTCATTTAGGAGGCTCCTAGTTGAACACGTATTTTGAAGTCTATAAGGCTAGCATGTAATTTGTTATTATACGACATACTCTAAGATACCACAACATTGATATTGACACCAGTACAAAATATATATATATATATTTTTTAAAACAAAGAAAGAAATAAGAACCTACCTATCCCAGCAAGATAGGGCGACATCCACGAAAGTGTGATTGACCTTTATTCTTTTGCATAACTACGATCAGGTAATTAATTATTATTTGGCAAAACCAGATCTTACAAAAGAAACATCATTCACGATTTAGTATAGTGAAAGCACAATCACTAAGTGTGACTACAAGAAATATTAAAGAAATTAAAAGAAACAGAATTTTTTAGATTCAACTTTTTATTGTAATTTAGAACATCATAGGATAATTGAATCTATGGAGTAATAGATAAAGTAATAACATTTTGATGGGTTGAAAATGCCTTGGAAGATTTTAGAAAAACCTCTAGTAATTCAGTTCTAAACACATTATTTTATCACATAAAATACTTTTAATACTGAAGATCATTCCGCATGTACAAAGAACTCACTCAGCGAACAAAATATACACGGATTGCACAACATCATGTAGTGAAATACAATCATTTCCTAGGAAACAACACTTGAGCCCTTTTGATAATTATATACTTACAAAGTAATCTATATGTATGTAGGCTCATCAGTTGGAGTGATTTATTGATACACGAATTACAGAGGAATTGGGGAAGTTGGAGAAACAAGGAGATAGAGTGGAGAAGCAAACGGACAGGCGGAGTCTTTTGAATTATAATTGGGTAATACTTGGGTAATTGGGTAAGACATAAAGGGTTTCAATTGTATAAAAGGGGGAAATAGGATGAGACTATCATGTTTTGTTTGTTACTTTGAATTCGTGAATTTGAATTTCGAATTAGTTCCTTTCTCTGCAATCTTCATCTTTTCATTGATTGAGTGATGTTGGAGTGGAAGACCAAATCGATAATAGGAGGAAAGAAACCTCTTCCCTCTATGATGCAGGTTGATCCCCAACTCCCAGCCGATGCTGTTAACAAAGTGGTATCAAAGCCACTGGGAGTTGAAGCGAGGATTGACAAAATGGAGCAACAATTGGAGAGGATGGGACCTGATATGGCTGCTAACAGGAAGACTGGTGTGGAAAGGATTGCTGGAATCGAGGCTGTTCTAGTTGGAATTCAAGAAACAGTTGAAGATTCTGATTACAGATAAGCCTTCCTCTTCAAAAATAGAGCAGCAAAGGTCAAGATCAAAGGTGGTGATGGCCCGGAGTATGACGGAGAATGAACAATTTAGTGACGGGTCACCAAGAAGATCTAGGCATGATAGAGACTCTCATCGGACCTGGGAAGGAAAAGGAGAGGTATGAGAAATCTGACTGAATCTACACATTCTAAATTTTTGCAACAAATTCGATTGAAATTTCCTAAGTTCTCTGGTTTGGAGGATCCTGGATTTTGGTTGATGAGGGCAGAACGTTTTTTTATGTATCATAGTATAGCCTATGAAGATCAAGTGACGGTTGCTACCTTCCATTTGAAAGGACATGCTCAGATCTGGTATCAGATCTTGTGGGAGGAAGAAGGTGAATTGAATTAGGATCCGTTTAGAGATCGAATTCTTGTTAGATTTGGACCTTCTGCTTTTGATGATTACATAGATGAATTGATTAAATTGCAGCAGCTAGGAAGTGTTTCAGAATATCAGATTCAGTTTGAAACACTACTTAGTAAGACGAAGGGAATTCCAAGAGATCAATTAGCATCCTATTTTGTGAGTGGATTGAAAGAAAATATTAAGTATAGTGTGCAATTGAAAGAACCTCAAACTGTTCATCAAGCTGTTTCATATACCAAAAAGTATGAACAAAGATTAGAATCAAGGAAGAAGAAATACTCAATGTCAGAAAGAAGGCTGTCTTATAATTCTAAGAGCTATGGAGAAGGAAAGAGCAACAGCAAAATGACATGGCCTTCAAAGATGGATGGAGAGAAGGACATTGCTTCCAAGCTGAAGTCAACTCCAAGAATACATGACATCAAAAGACTCCGCCTGAGTTTAAAAGGCTCCGCCTGTCCGTTGTCCGTTTGCTTCTCCATTCTATCTCCTTGTTTCTCAACTTCCCTGATTCCTCTGTAATTCATGTATCATTTACCATCCGCAAATCCATGGATACTGTACGAATTCCATGTTTATTTTTGGACAAATATCTCAAAATTGATCATTGTATTTTGAAAATGTTCTTCAATTTAACCACGAGTTTCCACTCTTCAATTGACAATTCTTCCTCTGCAAATCCATCAAAACAAGAAATCGATATCAACATACAATATTAATACAAATCAAGATATCTCATTTTTGGTAGAAATGAATTACTGAAAAATATTCAAACTCGCCACCACACAAAATCATAGCTCCTTAATTTTTGTGCTCACAGTCTACAGATATAAGGAATGATAGGCTCAGCCCTTTCTTTACTCTTCTAATGAATGACTAAAGAGATTTTGCAGATGCAAAAAATATGGAGTCTTTGGTAATTGACGTTGACACAGGACTATTAATTATCCAATATGAAAAATACGATTAGCTAACCGTTTATTCACTACTAAAGTGGTGGAGGAAACTGGTACTCACAGAATAAACAACGGTTTCAACTTCTAGTTAACCATCTAAACATGCTTGAATAAAATACAGAAATCACATAATGATCCCCCAAAAAATGTAAAATTGCAAATTAATGCACAAATGTTATCCATGATGTTTTGAAGTGAACAAAAATTACCTCAATACAGTTTTCTATCCTAGATCACTTACCCTTGTTTTCTCTATCACTAAGGTTAAATCTTATGCAAGTCATCCTTACTTTCTTACTGGAAGACACAATCATCTAAGTGCCATAAAGGCACTTAATAATTTTTGACATTTTCTAACTTCCTTTATATCGCTAGTTGGGTACTACTTTGCCAACTTGTGATTAAGATTTATGGCCAACCTTTACAGCTGTGAATTTGTTTCATTCTGACATGGCCTTAATGCATACAGAACTATGTTCCAATAGTAATAAAAACTTCTCAAACAATTCAGTCAGTTGCTTCTTATCGAGATCGTCAATGATCCTCAGCAGCTATTTCAACAGAACACTTGTTTACTATTAGCACATTCTTTCTAGAAGCAAAACACTAGTTGATTCACCAATATTTATTGGAAAATTATTTAGTCAAATTCGTAATAAATGGCAAAATCTGAAATGCTAAAGATTTAAAAATTCACAATCTTTTTATCCAATTGTCACACACTTCGTCCATGTTTGGACCGATACTTGAGGAAATTCAAATTAAAATTGTGTTTATATGTTAGTTCCTTCGAATTAGAAAGGTGCTATAGCTAATTAATTCCAGTTCTAAATTGATAATATGATATGTTAATTGTCTATAAATAAAGATGTAGGTAATCAATCGAAAACCAAGCTTCCAAATATCTTGTCACCTCTTTCACTTAGTCTCGATTCCTCTCTTCTCAAACTCTACCTACTCACCTACTCTAGACAGTAAGTTTCATAGCTGGTTCACACTTTCTGGCCACAAACTTCCTTTTGTGTTTTCTGATGACTACATCAACCTATGTGTACATCCTTATATGCTGCTTGATAAAACCTCTGGAAGTAGAGAAAAATAGGGGCTAAATTTGTTATAGCATATATTCTATGAACATATTGCCCCAACCCATCACTAAATAAGGCTAAACATAGATTGACTTACTACTGCCTTGAAAGAAATGAAGATCATAAAGATGAACAGATAGAAATGAAGAAGAAAAAGAGAAGAAACTACAGAGTTTATTTTGTAATAAAATAACCATAAAACAAAAAAAAAGAGACACAGGAAGAATAAACAAACCTTCTTGCAGCATATTTCAGCCATATTAATGTAATAATGGAGCAAAAGATGGTGAGGCTTCTGATTTAAGGAAGGATAGAACTTGCTAAGGAATGAAGATCATCTACAAAAAGTTACATGAAGTATTTGATTATTGTTATGATAATATCAGGCCAAATGAATTATACTTCATAGAATAAGATGTAATATTTTTTTCAATTTGTTGATATACATGAATGCAAAAAATAATCAATAACCCTACAAAATCTAAACAAAGACATCTACATACCCCAAACAGCACAAACTCACAACTAAATTGAGACAACTTTATATGTAAGATAGTAAACAGAATAATAAAGTCCAAATGTTCATAAATCGTAGAGAATGGAGAACCTAATAGGTGGGAAAGTGATGAGTGCCTGTCACAATCTTGTCAAAAGAAAAACCAATAAATGAGGAAGTAGTATGGTAAGAAGAAAGATGAAGTTTTTGCGATCACTCCGAGCAGCGTAAGAGACAGGAGGAATGGGAAGGAGGCGGTTTTAACTCTAAAAGTAAGCATATTGTAACATTAAAACTCTAGTACCCTTTCGTGAGACAAAAAAGGCATAGGTAGTGTGAAACCATAATTTAACTAAAATCTTATACTCTTATTGTATTTCACTCCACATTAGTTAGTTAAACGTAAAATATATAACACAACCATAATTTAACTAAAATTTTATACTCTTATTGTATTTCACTCCACATTAGTTAGTTAAACGTAAAATATATAACACAAAGAAAGTACATGCTCAACACATTACAAAAGGGGAGAAATACAATGCCAATTCTCTACCAAAGAGGTTAAAAGAGCAAAAAAACTTATCTTGAAATTAATCCACACCAGTTAGCCAAGTATTTTTCTCAATACATGAAATTCTCTACTCAGATACAATAGATATCATCCAAACATGAAGCCATAAAAAAATCAACAAATGAAAAATCCTTGATTTAAGAAATTGTGCACGCAAGCTGTACATGACTCAAAAAGCAACTGTTTCTTTTTATATAAAAAAAGATATTTTATTTTAAAGCCATCCCCATAAGTGCATCTATATCCCGTAGGTGCGGTAGGAGTAATAAATATGCCCGAATAAAGAACACATAGGACTCCATTAAAATATGTTTACTACTACATCTAGCTAGTAGATAAATTCAAAACTAATATCTGTACCGAATGCTAAAATAGATATAATAACTTCATGTAAATTTGTAGCGAATGCAAAAATAGATACAACATATAAATTCATAGCTCAATCCTATTCTGTATTGTTAGCTGCCAAAAAAGAAAAAGAAAAAGAAAAAAGAGAGCAAGACAATTTAAAGAAAATACCTTTCTTGTTTCGATGCACTTGTTTTAATCCTTTGGAAACCCCTGATTGAAATAGATAAATAAACCTTTTTTGACCGTCTTCCTTATCCCAATAAACTCCTCCAAGGCAGCACAACTACAGGCCTCTTTCTCACCCCTTTGCATGCCATAGACGCCAAAGAAAAATAGGCAAGTTTTGCTCCTCCCAAGACAACAAACCTTCCCATGACACCAGAAAGAAAATTAAGCAAAAACTTAAACCCAAGAGAGTATAGAGAATGGTTTTCATACCTCAACATGACATTTCAAGTAAATTGCAATTTTTCTTGCTTTCTTGTTCTAACGATTTTAGCCATTCTTTTCCATATTGAAGCTTCATATAACTCAATTCTTAAAACACTTTTTAGAGGATATTATAGCTACAAACTTCAATTTCCAGCCACAAACAAGTAAGCAGCCATGTCAATATACAGAGTTGTAGTGTAAGATATGGAACATGACTCTAAAATTAGGAGCCATGGCAACGACTTCTTATAAGAAATGAGAATACTGTTCATATGAAGCATGAATAGTTTTAGAGATTGAGTTCTTTCTAAAAAGATGTAAATCTTCATAATCATAAAATACTACTTTAAACTCGGGAATAGCAGTTGCATAAGCATCAGAAACATTGGATACATCATTTTCATCCCGGAGCAAATTGATCCAACTAAGGCAAGAGCAATTTTTGCTTAAGGAGGGGATAAAACAAACTATCACGCTCAGATAAAAAGAGAGAATGTATACATGTTTTTAAACAAAATCCAAATACAATACTGAACTCCAATAAACAACAAGTAAAATATTTTCCAAAATGTTCTTACAAAAGGATTCACTCTCTGCTAGAAAGTTAACATTTCTCACACAAATTGAACTCCAATAAACAATAACTAAATATAAAAAAGCCCATTTGGACTAAGAGTCACCTTTAACGTTGTTCCCCATAGGGTAAGCCCTGTATCGGTCGAGCAAGCAAATCAAGCAAGGGACACGAAGGTGGGTGGTTGCAGATGGCGTGGGTTCTGGCGCCAAAGGCAGAGGAGAGGTGGCGATCGAGGCGAGGGGGTTGTCGAGCAGCAGTTTGGAGGTGAGTTCGAGGGCGTCAAGGTGGGTCGCCAGCGCCAGCGGCAAAGGATGGGCGGAGGAGGATTATATTATTCATTTCTGCATCTACCGGTTCATATTAAGAGACGTAGATATATAAAAAATTAATTAAAGTAGATCAAATTTTATTTTATTTTATGTGTATAAGTTTAACAATAAAAGTACAAATATAATGATGGATTATGGGGAACTTTTAAACGTAGAAAACCATGCCTAAACATCAGAATGTGTGGTGTCATTGTGTTTGTTATTATATACATTTTATTTTAGGCGAGGTGTTACTAGGCGTACAATCTACAACGTGCAGGTAGGAGTACGTAAAATAATTTCACAAGAGCGCGTACTTTGTAATGTTAGAAGCTTGCGGTGTTCAAACAAACCATTACTCACACTTTGCCTCCTCTTCCTCGTCACTTCTTCCACTCCATCTCGTTCTCGGCGGCCGCCATGGCAATCTGGGTCATCATCTTCCTCGCGTTGATCTCTCTCGCCCCCTATCTGCTGTTCAACACATCTATTTTCCGCTCAACCTTGTTCTTGACCGCTGCGTTGGTCGGCCTCGTCGACAGGACGCAAACCAAGATTCTCGCACTGCTTCTTGTCGGGGTGTTTCTCCGCACATTGCTCTTCTTCAGCATCTTCACCGGCCGATGGGAGATCGTCTTGATGGCAACACTGGCCGGCATTTTCTTCTATGTACTGCTCCGTCTCGTCGTCTTTCTATTGCGTAATGCACTTGTTCCCCAGCCGACCGGAGACAACAATGAGGAGGACCGCGGTGACGAAGAAACCCCAGTGTCCAGGGATGATCACAACATGGAGATCAGCACTCCTACATCTGCAGAACACGTGGTACCTATCGATGATCAAGGGATTGAAGATCATGAGGTAGTTGAGGGGGATGTAGATGATCATGATCAAGATCATGACCCGCCGGCAATAGATGATCACGTCGACATGCCGAGTACTGCGTCTTATCATGAGGTAGGTCATGACCAAGATCATCATGACCAGCCAACACGAAATGATCGAGCCGACATGCCGAGGACTACGTCTGATCATGAGGTAGTCGATGATGATCAAGATCATGATGACCCGCCAACAAGAGATGATCACGACATGCAGAGTACTGGTTCTGCGTCTGATCACGAGGTACCAGCTCTCCTCACCGGCCGAATCCCCGCCGGAGATCATCAGTCAGGAGCTTGGCTCTCTTCCCTCTACGTTCCAACCACGGTGAAAGAAAGAGAAGATCGCAGTATAGTGGCCATGGTGAAATTGTTAATTTCTTGGACGATAGCTCTTGCACCTGGCCAATTCCATCTCTTATTCTCAGCACGGTTTTCCTTCTTTCTGTCGATTTTCAAATCTAAGTCTTTGTTACTTTAGTTGATCATTTAGCGCAATAGCAGTAGACTTCTTGATGGAGAGTTCGCTGGTATGTAGTTGCTCTTTTGATGGCCATTCCATCCTTCTCATGAGTTGCTGCCGGCATGCATTGAGCAATGGGATAATCGTACGGCTTCGTTTCTTCTGATCAAGTTGGTGATTTTCTGGGTTCTTTTTCTTGATCCGAAGGATTCGTATGTACTGCATTCATTTCATGAATGATTAAGAGTTTTGGAGAGTGGTTATGCTCGGTTTCCCTCCTGATCTATAAGCATGCATCTGATTTTATGCAATCTAGCCTATGGACACTGTTTACAATGTGAAACCAGAATTTGTGCTAGCTTCGTTCTGCAATATGCTGATGGCCTGCTCAAGACCCGAAATTGAATACAGAACTGGATTTGAAAGTTTAGATCATCAAATGCTGTGAGTCTGAAATTTGTGGCAGAATGTCTGTTTGGTTGCTCAGCTTCTTGGCCGATATTTCGTTCAGATTCATCCCAGGCGTGGATTCAGAAAGTTCCCTTGTTCTTTCGAAATGGATGCTTCATAACTAGTGTCAGAATTCTTGTGGATCTGTAGTAGTCGGCGTTGCTTCCCAGTTAGTTCTGGTTAATTACAAATTAGCCTATGATGTTAATCAATTTGAAAGTGGTTCTGTTTTGTTGAAGAAAGTTTTATGTTCATGTCCTGGGTGCCACTGATGTAAACGTATGAATTACTTCCCTTTTTTCACTTCAATAATGTCGGATCAAAAAATTTCTTGCAGGCTGATCATAAAAGATATATATGAACGAACAGAAAACAAAGGAGATGAAAATATGAACGAAAAGACGACCATATTAATTTTCATCCCATGCGAAACTGACCTAAATTGAAAACCAATCAAACATATATAGAAGTTGAATTACATTGCAATCCAAGATCAGACTTACTGCCAAATACAATCAAGTCGTAATACTAATTATGAACTTGTCAAGAAAATATCCTCATAACACAATCTAATCAATCCAATCTAAGTCTTAGTGCGTACTAAATAAAACTGCTTACAACAAAACACTCAAAAAACACAATAAAAACCCACCACTAAAATCCAGCAGGCCAGAGAGCGCACACCATGCAACGACCATGCCCTAGGACAAAGCCGAGATGGAGAGGGAGACGGTGGAGCTGGTCGTCGGCGCAGGAGACGGCGGCAATGGCATGGCCGGTGATGGTGGAGACGACGGATCAGCAGGAAACGGTTGAGGGCGTGGGGTACCGAGGACATTGATGATCAATCTCTGGCCATTCTTGCAGTGGTCAAGGGTGCAGCTGACAAGTGGTCGAGCTTGACGGCGGAGCTGCCGTTGGGGAAGGTGGCGATGGGGTTGCTAGTATTGCACTGGTAGTAGTCCTTCTCCACCACTAGCACCTAATCGTTCTCGTACTGAAAACCTGATCAAACATGTCAACCTTTTATGCATACTTTCAAAAAATAACAAAATAATGAGTTCAAAACTTAGAGACGTATATCTTTCATATGCTATTTAGACGACATGTGTTGGGAAGACTTAATTGTTTATAAAAATAAAATTAAATAAAATAAAATTTACAGGTCTCTCACTAGCAAAGCAAAGTGTATGCATATCAATTAGACACTTAATTTTCCTTTTCTTAGTATATAAAACAAAAACATTAAAATCTAAATGATTCCAATTAATTACATGGAAAGCTTGGGCTGATGTTAAAGAACATGTTGGTTATGTCTCAAACTTGTAAATACTTTCAAGCGGTGATACATTTTTTGGTTTTTTGTCCAACTTATACATCAAAATTTAACAGTTGTCCTATCAAAAAGAGAAAAATACAGTTATCTATAATATAATACTTACACTGGAAGAAAAAAATTATAACTTCAATGGTTCCATGCGTAATGTTACTAAAAATGTTCACATCATTATAAGGAATATTTAAAAAAAACATTTCCAAACTCCATGACGACCAACAATGGATGCAGAGATATATTACATTAAAATAGAGAGCAGATCAATCGAAAAGAATTACCAATTTGAAACCTGATATTGGCAGCCCAACGAGTGTAAACCGAAGTGTCATTTCCTTCGGGCTCTCTCCAACCTTGGCCATCACCGACAGTGAACTCGTAGCCATGGGCACAATTGTTAAAGGAAGCCCAAAAGAGGATGGCCAAAGCCAGAAGAGAAGCAAAACTTACATGGCAAAACTGCACCATATGAAATTTTACATTCTCCATGCATATTAATACAAATAAAACACATGGATGGAATCACACAGGGAATCATCCAACCAAAAGAGCAGTTATATGATTATTATACATGCAAACTTTCGTTTTTTAAAAGACCCAATAGGAACTCATTGACCACTTGGTACCAACTATCCATTTCACCCACGTACACCCTTGAAAAAACTGTATCATCTGATTTTGACTTGCAGTATGATGATTAAAAATAAAGCCACGCATCTATGACAACTTGTGAGACGAGGAAATATGAAATTGAATGTATTTGCATCATTTATCATCCGAGTTCGTCTGGTTTCGTGTAGATAGAGACTGGTAAGACTCCTTCACTAGTTCCTCTATTCTTCTCTTCTTAATTATGTCCTTGACCCTAGCAAGCATGTGCCTGTAAAAAGCTTCCATTCGAACCATTTTCCCACGCTCAGCCGACTCAATCATGTTTTCCCATTCTCTCTCCACGTTAAAAATGCCCCAATGCCTCAAAGATGAAGGCAAATCTTTTTCTTCAAAAGGTGCTCCAAAAATAGATGAATGAAGTATACCAGCATAACGTTCTATGACAGAACTTTGATTGAAGATGCACTTCGCCCATTGTCAAAGACAACTTCCTTTCCAATTCTACCACCTTATCTGATTCATGTTCACTCTTAGTCCCAATTCCATTTACACTTTCCTGAAATGATTTCTCATCTTCAAAATCCGTGTTAAGGGGTGGCCACATTGCTAGACAAGGGATGAAGCTATCAAGTGTGTTGTCATTCCCAAGAACATCATTCTGCCCCTTGCCCCATGCCCAAACCTTGGATCCACCATTGGCCACAAGTACAGTGTGAGCAGCACCACAAGCAATTTGAACTGGATCTATAAAGTTGGGCACTTCACGGCTAACTATTCTTACAGGTGAAAGAGTATCGCCTGAGTCACCTCCACTGTAACGGGCATCAGGGCACAATCCAAGACCCTTCTCCATTCCCCAAGCCCATACACTACCATCCTCTAGAACAACACATTCAATAGATACCAAGAAGAGCGATTGTGGCAGATCGTCAACTTGTTTAGGTGACCTAGAGCTGTTGGTGGTTCCAAGTCCAAGTTGTCCATTGTCCCCAAGACCAAATGTCCAGCACGTGTAACATTTCTCTTCTGAAAGAGATTCACTACTGATAGCTTTCCTTCGGGTAAGGACAGCAGTATGGTGTACCCCACATGCAACATCATATGCCAGCCAAGAAGATGCTTCATTGAATGTGTCCACTAATTGAGGATGAAGCCTGGCTTCATTGTCTCCAAGGCCAAGCTGGCCGTGGTTGTTGCTTCCCCAAGTATAGCACAGAAGTGCATCCCCTTGCACAAGTCTCGCCAGCGCTAACCAGTGCAACCACATGCTACCTTAGTAACAATATGGCCATAGAAATGCCAAACTGGCTGCGGAATGAAGCCGCTTACAAGTGAAAATACACCATCCTCAGCTTCTTTCTGTGGGGGGCAGCTACCCCACATCCAGAGTGAGCCTTGATTGTCGATTGCAAAGGACATCATTGCTCCTGCTTTAATTGAAGAAACCTAAAAAATTTTTGAAGTACATAAAATCTAAAAACTCTCAGAAGGACGTCCCCACAGACTGCAGATTAAAGTTGTAACCTGCCTTTATTCAGTAAAAACATGGTAGTCAACGTGAAAAAGCCAGTAACTAGCTATCTTCCATTTATAGCTTTCCTATCGTTAATGCTAATTATATTCCAAAAGGAAAGTTAATATGGAAAAACAAAAGTTGCTTCAACATGAAATAAAAATATATGACAATGCATTTAAAATGATTTGCCTGTTCTGTGTTCTGTGGTGACCAAAGATAATTCAGTAACCTGTTAACATACTTAATGGAAACAAAGATTATGATTGTTATCAAGCATTCACCTAGTGGTGACCTTCTCTCAGAGCTAGAAGGCACAGAAGGATTTGGAGACCCAAATTCTAAAAGTTCTTTAATGTAGCATGGTGAGGGATAATTATATGTTTTAGCACCAAGCTGGCCATCCATTTAACAGTAAAGGAACTGGCATGACAAAGGTATAGACCATACATATGCATTATAATGATAGAGATAAAATAAAGGCATCAAACAATATTACTGAACTAAGATAAATTTCATACATTCAATTTTATTCAATCAAAAAGCAAAATCAAAAGAACTCTACATAAAGGATACAGATATTGTAGTCCCACGACCAAACAGATCCATCATCTGCCATTCAGGATGAACAAGCTTAGTTTAAAATTTAAATACTAGAATTTTTACAATAGCAAACAAAAAGCTCTATTTTATTCAAATTATATCAGGAACATCAAACTATCCCAACTTCAGATATCTTGCATGACGCAGGAAAAATGTTTACATGATTTGACATATATAAAGAATAAAAAAGCCTTTCATTTAGGATTTTTAGTACTTGTTTATTTTATTATTATTAGTTTTCTACCTAATTGATTTTGAATTCTAGTAGCATTAGACTTTTATTTAGTATTTTCCTTCGTTATTAGGTCTCAGTTGTCATAGGCCTTGAGACAGTTGCTTATTGATTAAAGGTTATCATTAAGGTGGATTCTGATCACATGCCCCTCTATTCTTCCCGTTTTCCCCTTGATTCCAAATATTTCTTCTCTTCTCTCCTCATGCCAATCCCCATCACTGTAGCAGCATTTATTCAAAAAAACTATCCATCATATTTCCATCATTCATGGCTCTAAGATTTTCATTACAATTGTAGCAATAAATGGTTGCTTCAACACAATCAAACCGCGTGCTGCAGAATAAAAGTTTAAATCTTAAGCATCATTAAGAGTCAATCATTAAAATTTTATTGAGCAAAGATTGTTATTTTGGTGAACACCATTATCCATAATGCTTTCCTTCCCACTCACCTAAACTTCCCCTTTTCTATGTAATAAAGAACTTAACAAATGACACTTTTACCATTTATGGTTCTAAGATTTTCGCAAGATGATAACAGCACAACACAAGCAGAACACTGATTCCAACTAGAAGTTTGGATTTGGGGGGCATAAATAACACAGCAAAACCTTCTTTAAGAGCTAGTAATTAGAATTTTTTTAAAAAAAAAAATCTCCAATATCATCCCCATCAATGTAGCAACTTCATATACAAACAATTTAACCCGTAATATTTCCATCGTTTTTGTTTGAAGATTTCACCGCAATTGCTGCAAGATGAATAAATCGCTATAGTCAGTGATTAGTTAGTAAAAGCCTTCCAGTGCGAGGCTGTGATAAGCGCCGGCGGCAATCCCGACGAACTTGGGCGGCGCTCCCTGAGCCAACCCCACGGCCATGTCCTTCTCCTTCAAAGCAAGATCTAGGCGAACAGGTACAAGCTCATCGGAGTCCTTCCCCGTGCCCAGCCTGCCCATGCTCTCTTTCCCCCACGAGTACACTCTCCCATCCCCTGCAACAAACAAAACCCGTTTCCATATTCAAAGAAAGCAAAGGAAAACAAATGGCCACCGAGGAATTAAGATGTGTGTAACGTACCTGTGAGAGCAAGAGTGTGAGCTTCGCCGGCGGCGAAGACTGCGATTTGCCGGCGGGGTTCGCCGGAGCAGGGGGTGCCATGGCGGCGGCGGCGGCGAGGAAGACGACGGTGATTTGGCGATGGGAAGAGGGAAGGACGAGATGGGTGGTGTCAAAACCGAAAATTGTTAAATATGGTTTTGTGATGGGAAGCTTAGCCAAAGCTTGCTACTGTTATAAAGCAGAACCACTTCCATTTTGATTAGTTTGAGATTAAAAAAATATTTGTAAAAATGAGATGAATGCAAAAATCTATGTTTATATTTATATTTATGCTTATATTTCGTCCTTTGGAGAAAAAAAGTAATTATATTCGATGAATTCTTTTTCTAAGCTGACCATTGATGAATGATGATGTTAACTGTGAATAATAATAATTTGGTAAGAGGCTTGGGGAATGGGGATGGTATAAGTGTGTGATGTTGATTGTAAGGAAGCAATGGCGCAAGATGGATGATCTTCTCGCGCACACGGCTTTTATTCTCGACTAATCTATCTCCTTCAAGTAATCAAGTTTATCTTCTTTCTTTCTGATTAGGCACTCCTGTTCTTGATTGATTAAGCACACACGAGAAGCCACGCAGGTTAAAATGCGTGAAGTGACTCGCTGGTCAGTTTTGGTTTTTGTGTAATTTGCACTACCTATTTGTTCAAGTGTTAAACAATCATCGACAAGATGATTATGATTTGAATTTTTCCCCTTTTTTTATAAAAGACAATTAGCAAAATAAGATTAAAATAATATTAACACTCTCGTGAAGCTAAAACAACTTGCCAGAGATAATTTGTTGAAGACTTACTTACTAAAGACAATTACTTGTGGAAGGGATCGAATTTTACATATTATGTGTAGGAGGTGAGAGGGTAATTAAGGTTTGACATCTTAATAATATTTTACCATAGGGAGGGATTTGGTTCACTCAAAAAAATATAATGGGTTGGGTTTGAGTTAAGAATAATTTAATATATTAATACGGGTTAGAAAAATGAGGGATTTCTTTTAAAAACAATCCCATATGAGATGATCGTGAGGGGTTTTTTTCATTGTCATCGCCGTTGCTTCTATCATTATTGGTGAATTGTCACAACCTATCCTCCCTCTTTTCTAATGACTGTTATCCTCCCCTCTTCATCCCCTCCCACCACCGCCCTTTCTCCTTTCTCCTCATTTCTATCAGCAGTTCTTATGGCTAATATCTAACCCCTCACCTCTTTCCCCGTCTCTTCTCTCCTTTTTTTCATATTATTATTGTCGACATCTAACCCAACTATAATTCCCTCCCCCTCGTTTTTCCTTCCTTCTCATGCAAGTCACTCACCCAAATCCAATCATGACAATAAAGTAGTAATATTTATCGTGATTATTGATAATTAATTAAAATATATATCTTTTTATTTTGTTGTTTGATGTATTTTATTAGTATCAATGTTACTGCTCTATTTATCATAGAAATGTAATTATCATTGATGTAACTTACTAATCATATTAATAACAAGTTATTTTGCATCAATGACATTTGCTTATCATGTGTTAAATAATTTTTTTTGTAAACTAATCATCTATTACTCACAAAATATAAGTTTAAATTTATGTCGTTGGATAATTATCGATGACATTTACTTTTGACATTTTTGTATTTTTTGTATTTTTAAAACTTTTCATTTGTTAATTGGAGTATATAAGATCATGTTTTATTGTAAAAATTGTATTTATCTAATATTTTTTTGTTGATTTTTATTTTCATAGTATTTTACAAAAAGTCATAAACAAATAATAGTTACCTAAACTGGAGTTGCCACCAACATAGTCACAATAAAATCGGATTAGAATAAAATCATTAAATTGAATTGCTTCATCAAAAATCGAACAAAAACTAGTTCATTTGAATCAGTCAAAATTGATAATTAATTTAGGTGGGTTATTAATTATATTCATGTCATTTTAATGTTATGAAGTGTATTATATTTTATGAGATTTTTTCATTTTTTGATTTTTTAAATTTATTAGGTGTTAGTCATTATTTTTGACTTCGGTCGGAGTCGAGTCAACTTTTATTTACGAAAGTGCCACCCAAAACCCTCGCCTCGACTTTTCTCCCCTAACCCTGATTGCCACCCTGATTCACATTGTCGAGGCCTCCTTTGGCCGCTGCACTGCCGCTGCCTCCGCTGAAGCATCACCAAGTCATTCCCCTAACCTTCCCGGCCACCGCCTAGCCTCCACGATGGACGGGAGCCACTCGATCATACTACGCTCCTGACAACATTTTGCCGTCACCATCGCCGCCCCTTCGACCCTAGGAAGTTTTTACCCTCCCCATGTGGCAATCCCTCGCCTTGTCTCTCCCCGGCCTGAAATGGCTAATTCTTGTTGTCGTCGACTTAGGGTAAGAATCAATCGATTCTTGGTCAGATTTTTAGCCCAAACAATTCAGCCTCATTTTGACTCGATTTTATACCTAACCGAGTAAAATTAGTCAATTCCACCCAGAATCAGTCATTTTTTGCAACTATGGCCACCAATGATATTTGATAAATTTTATCATTGTCATGAATGACACCTTAAATACAATAGATAAAAAAATAAAACCTTTACAAACTAAAATTGCCAGAATAAATATTTGTACTTGTTGGGTGTTGGTCGAAATAGGGGGAGCTCTGATAAAGTATTCAGATACGGGTTTTGGTTTTATAGGTTTTGGTTCAAAAACCAACTTGGGAGCAACCACTACATCGTGAGATCGTCGGGTTAGTGAGATATGTTGGAATATGACTTACCTAATCAGGTTCTTCTTCCACCAGTATCAAATAGAACATGCTCAAGAAAATCTTCTTCCTATAAAACCTGCTAAAAATAAAGTACCACAAGGAATAGGTTGGGGCAAGAACTGCTTGCTCTTTCCCTATTGCGGATGCCCTGCCGGTACCATTTAAGTTTTCAATCAAGCACAGTCTATCTACCCCAAGCCCAATCCCATTTTTGTGTTCAAGGAGAAATCATTTGAATATGATGAATTGGTCCCAAGCGACATAGAAAATTTTAGGTCGAAATAGTACTTGTATGGACAATTAAGTATGTATTTCCTAAATATTTTAATTTGAACACATCATTTTGTTAATTGGCGTATATGAGATTATATTTTACTATAAGTTTATATTTTGTAATGGACACTCTAAATTAAATGAAAAAAAACATAATATATATATTTTTAGAAAATTATGTCTTTTTGAAAAAATCACGTTCATCTAATATTTGTTTATTAATTTATACTTTCATAATGTTTTATAAATGTCATAAACAAATAATAGCTATTTAAAATGGAATTATGAGACATTTTATAAACTTTATAATTGTCATCAATTGGTAATATAATAAATGATAAAATTTTGAAAGTGGCACACATTGTACGTTCACTTTTGTACTATTTTACATATGTCAAATCTAGATATTTATTATACAATTTATAATTTTTATCGTATAAAATAAGTAGGCTACAACGCGTTAGAAAGTATATATTAATGATGACGCTTTAAACATCACTAATGACAATACTTTTGAAGAAATTTATTAGGCTTTAAAACCCGGGCATCATGCAAGGTTTTGATCATTTGAGTTGTGTTTATACACATGGTGATTTATGGTTTATAGAGGATCCAAATGATTTGATATGAGTTTCAGCTTTCTTTCCTCTTGATTGTACAAATCCAGTGATATATATATTGTATGAGAAATCTTAGTGGGGTCCACAATTCAGCAAAATTACGAAATTGCACTTCTACATCATCTCCACCTATTTTGCCCTCAATTTTTCCTGATTTTCCACCTATTTTCTCCTCACTGCCATTGAATTGATTTCCAACTCCAAATTTGGTAGCCAACAAGTGTCTCTGACCGTCGTATCACCTCCCGTCGATAGCCCTCACATCAAGAGTTGATCACAACCATTATTGATTGCCGTTGATTCCTGTTCTACTGTTAGGGACATGGTCTTTAACCGCCAATCTCCGAAGCTCTATCGTACCATCTTGTTGTCAGAAGCTCTATTCTAAACACATATAGCACTTACGTGTTTGCCGTCAGATGTGGAGTCGAACGCCATCAGTCTCCACCACCATTGTTGCTGAAGTTTTCTAGACACCGCTTTTCGATCTAAAGTCTGACCAACTAGAGCCACTATTGGGGTCACCATTGGTCCCAACTGCTTCCTCATGCACCCAGCTGTTGATCGTCACTAGTATCGTCATCCGTTGCCCAAATCATTGTTATTGTTTATCCTCGTCGTTGACCATTTGTGTTATCCAACCCATGATTGCATAAATCGGAATCGGAATCGGAATCGGTTTTCCATGGAATCGGAATCGGAATCGGAATCGGTCTGAATCGGCCAAGAATCGGTTCAGTTGAATCGGTCCAAATTAATTTAATCGGTCATATATAATAATTTGACAATTTACAATATAAATATATTAAAATTGGGTATTGATGTTATTTTTATATTATTCTATGTATTATAGTTTATGATATTTTTTAAATATTTTTTAAGATTTTTTTAAAATTATTTAGAATTAATTATTATTTTTGACTCGGGTTAGACTCGAGTCAACTTTTAATTACGAGAATGCCACCCTCCCCTCTCTACCCCCGCCGCCGCCGGCGGCCCGGTCGGCGGCGAGCCTCGCGGCGGCGATGTCGGCAGCCCGGTCGGACGAACCGTCGGCCGGCGGAATCGCGGCGGAAGCGCGGCGGAAGCGTCGGACGGCGGAAGGTGAGTTCGGAACGGGCGCAGCGTCGGACGGCGGTGGGGTGGTCGGAAGGTCGGGCGGAGCGTCGGGCGGCCGAATCGCGGCGGAATCGCGGCGGAATCGGGCGGAATCGCGGCGGAAGCGGCGGAGCGAACGCGGCGGCGGAATCGGGGGGAGAGGGTTTTTAAATCCAAATTACCATTTTGCCCATGCTTAAATAATTTAATAAAAATTATACCTAGGGTATTTTGGTAATTTCCTAAAAAACCGATTCCGATTTAAATCGGCCGATTCCGATTCCGATTTAAATCGGTCGGAATCGGCCGAAACGGGCCGATTCACGACCCGATTCGGGGCCGACCGAGTCGGCCCGAAATCGGATCGGCGCGACGCCGATCCGATTTAAATCGGCCGATTCCGCACGGAATCGGCCGATTTTTCCAACTGTGATCCAACCATATCCTGGCTATGGCCAATCGCCATTGGGTTTTGATTGTTCTCTGTTAATTCGCCATCGCTGCCTAACTATAAAGCTTTTCCAACCACTCCCAACCATCCTTGTCATCGTTATTGCCTGAATCGACCACCTGGCAATTCCTCACGGCCTCCCTTCCTTTGTTTACTAAATCAACATAATTTTTTATTGACCCGACCCGACCTTAGTTTTTTTTTTTTTTGTGAAATATCATAAATAATAAAGTTTCAATATTTTCTATCACAATGACCAAAATTTTAAATTAATGTTAGATATAGCCAAATCTCAATTTTTTTATTTCACATATAGCTAATTTATATATTTTAAGAATATTCTGGTCGTAATATTTGTTTATTGATATAAATACGCTTAATCTAACTTTAATTTTTTTCAAACATTTTTTCAATTTTATATAATAAATGATATATCATTTATTTTAAAAAATATTCATAATAAAAACATATTGGATAAAAATAACATTTTAATTTTTAATAAAATGTGACAATTTCAAATTAAAATCTCAAACTTTTAAAGTATATCTTCTTTATTTTATTTTTTATTTTTGATGGCCTAAATTTTAATTTTTTTAATTATCCAAAATTCAATAAATTTTTTTCTTTTTTAGCTCATCAACAACATAGTTTTGTATTCTATTTAATATTTATCAGTTAATTTTTTATTTATATATATAAAGTTTTATCTATTATATATTTTAGTATTAGTAAAAATAAAATTTATGGGTATTTTTATCATTATTTAAAAAATGATAGAATTTAACCATAATTGATATAAAAAATTTTAAAGTAATTATTTTTTATATAATTTTATAAACTTGGTTATTTGCAAAAGAAAATTTTGAAACATAGTTATTTATGATATTTTTTTGACTCAAACCAATATATAGACCCCAAGTCCCTCTCCTTCCAAAATCGAATTTGGAGGGTAATACGGCCATTATGAAGAAATCCATTTACTGTCTCCCTCCCACACATAAATTGCGAAATTGATCTCTCCCACGAGTAATACGTAAAATTCAGTCCCTTAATTGTCTTAATTATCTCTATTTTCCAATAAGTTGAGAGCTCACCTTGGCGGGCCTTAGCAGCCCACAGTTTCGGTTTCAGAAACCGATTGAAAGTATGATTTTCTCCCTACCTGACTTATTTACGATTGTGGAAGACTCTGTTTTGATAGTAAGTTATTCAAATTTGAGTACTCCAGTTAAGCTAGCTCAAATACTTGTGTATTCCTATAATTCTCGGTTTAAGTCCAACATCAAAATATGAGTCAACTTTAATAGAGATATCACTGCTATGAACAGCATTTCCAATCGGTCAACAGGACTGATCAGATTTCCACCATGGTCACTAGAAGTTTATACTTTTTTCTTACTGCCACTCAAACTTAATTATAATGATCTGCAGATGGCCTCAACAAATTTCGCAAAGAACGCAGCTCATCAAATAAATGCATGGCCCTAATTACAAATGTGGGAAATGGTACTAACGATCAGATCCATTTAATTAGATTTGGTTATTCATATATACAAGTCTTACAGGCATTGCTGGTGATGATATGATGATATATCAAGGATCGGGATATTGAAGCAGAGGCCTACAGGAGTCGCCATAGTCGTCCCCTTGAGCGTAAACGACGAGGTTCACATACCTCCCAGCTTGCTCCCTCCCATGGCGCCCTGCACATGACGCACGTAACACCCCTGCCCTCCTCCCCGACCCACTCCGCTTCCAACTCGCAAAGCACTCCCCATGCACCCCATTCCGACACACCCCACAGCGCACCACCACCTTCTCCCGATCCCCCATCTCCTCCAAGCACACCGGGCACATCTCCGCCTCCCTGTCGGCCGGCGCCTTCGCCCGCGAGGCCTCGGCCTCGGCCGACGACGCGGCGGAGAGCTGGTGGAAGCGGTGGCGGGTGCGGGGGCCGGCGAGGGAGTCGGGGGAGGTGGGGAGGAGAGGAGCAGGGAGGAGCGGTGGTGGGAGGGGTGGTGTAGTGGGAGGAGAGGACGCGGAGGAGGACGAAGAGGATGTGCTTGCACGGGGTGACGCGGTCGGGGCAGGCGCAGGTTGGGGTGTCTGAGAGGGTGACGGTGGCGCCGAGGACATGGAAGGTCGGGCCCGGATCGGTGGACGAGGCGGAGACGGTGGCACAGCGCTCGGTACACCCGGTTAGTGAATGTCGGGGGCTCTTCGTAGTGCTCGTGGCCTACCATAATTCTTGCCATGGATGGAATATGAGCGGTCTGGCGGGAATAGAACTGAAAGACCATGCTTTGCGGTGTGGGAGACTGGGATGGGAGGACGTTAGGTACGGACTAGTGGTCGTGGAAATGGCAAAGCCCAAGGGCAAGTGTCTCAAAGTGGTGGTGCTGGTATGTGAGAGAGGAAGGTTGGGGGAACGGAGTTTTAAGATGCATTCCATTCCATTCCATGACTGGCTACTATATTATATATACCGGGTGTAAGAAGGAAAAAAAATTTTTTTGGGGAAAGGGACGAAATGATTTTGTTGAAAAAACTCAAAGTCACTGCACTTATTTCACTTAAGAATGGGTCTCTATGCTAGCTTAAGGGGGATTCAAGTTTGGCTATTTTTGAGTAGGGGTGGGTGTGGAGGTCCGAATTAGTCCGTCCGTCCAGAGTCCGAAATATATCCGATCGAATTTGACCGATCAAATTTAACCGAATTAAAACAAATTAAATATGAACATTTCTTTGTCCGACCGAATGACCGACCGAATGATTGACCGAATGACCAACCAAATGACTGACCGAATGACTGATATTTTACATCAATAATATAATATTTTCAACATTTGTAAGGCTAATATTATAGTTTATAAAAATTTTAAAACGTAATATACAGTAAATTAATTAAGTTCATACATAAAATTGATATTTAATATCTTAAATAACAAAAAATGACATACATAGGATAAAAGTCACTCTTATTATAAGCCATAAATACTTTGAGAGTTAAGACCCAACGATCTCCTATGTGAAATAATATAAAAAGATACAAGTAAAGCCAATGATGAAACATTCAAAATTTCAATTATATCGCCAATAGTATATGATGTTTGTTCTGCAAGAAAGCATCTGTTCTCGTGCAAATGTGAGTGAACAGTTAATTAGGTGCGCTAGTTTCATTCTTTAATAAGCACCAACGTCTTAAGTAACGAAACATTTCGAAGAAAAAGCAGATTCGAAAACTACGACTTTAAACAAGCTAAAGTTTGGTATAAAAAAACAGGCCAGATTTTATAAATTAATCTCAACAAAAATTTCACCATCCTTCAATCTTTGTATCCCTCAATCACTGCATAACTTCCTTCACCAAAGCACAAATTTTTACATTATCATCCAAAAACTTCTTTCACCAAAGCACAAATTTTTATAGCTCAATCACTGCATAATTTCGTTAGTATAAAATTTTTTTACATTATCATCCAAGTATAAATAATCTAACTTTATAAAATAATAAGAATTAATCCTAGATATAAAATAAATTAAATTTAGGATAAATTAAGTGATATATATGCGGCGGCAACGGGCGGCAGTTCGACGGAGTCCGGCGGCATCGCGGCGGTAGTCCGGCGGCAGAGGCAGGGTAGACGAGGCACTGAGGCAGGGGCAGTGACGGATGTTTAGGGTGCGCGGTCCGGCAGAGGTAGGCGGCGACGGAGGCTGGAGCGGCGGAGGCGAGAGCGGCAGATGCAGGGCAGCTGAGGCAGGCGACAGTGGATCTTCACACGGTGCGCAAAGGTGGCGGAGACACGAGCAGATGGTGGCAGTCTGGCGAAGGCAAGCGGCGGCGGAGGTAGGAGCGGCAGATGCAGGGCAGTCAGAGGCAAGCGACGGTGGATCTTCACACGGCGTGCAGAGGGTGGCGGAGACACGAGCAGATGGTGGCGGTCCGGTGGAGGCAGGCGGTGCAAGCTGAGAGCGGAGGCAGGTGGTCCAAGCTGAGAGCGGAGGCAGGCGGCGGCGGACGCAACGTGCAAAGGTGGCAGAGCGGAGGTAGCGTGTCGCGACGGTGGCAGTTCGGCGGAGGCAAGGGAGGGTGGGTGAGGGCGGGGACAAGAGGCGGTGGCGAAGGGCGGGGACAAGAGGCGGCGGCGGAGGCGGCCTATGAACAGTAGTTTCTTTGTTAGGGTTTAGTTTCTTTGTTAGGGTTTAGAAGTTTGGTTTTGATTTTAGACCGTCCACGGACATTGTTCGGGCCCGATGGATAAGTCGGACATTAACTCGGTCGGACAAATTTTGTTCGATAAAATTTCGGACAAACACAGATAATAACTTGTCTGATGTCCGTCCGATCGATGCCCACCCCTATTTTTGGGGATGATTCCCGTGATAATTTAGTGGACGAACTTAAGGATATTTTTGGGGGAATGCACCCGGCACAGTAATAAAATTTGTGTCTTTAGAAGCATGTGTACTGGCTCGTAACAAAGATGTGATCTTGCTCGAGAGGGTAATGAAATTATCAGTGAAGCTGCTAAATGAAGCCCCGAACTCGCTGCTGAAGCCCTCCAGTAAAAAATTGCCTTGTCAGATAATTTGTAACTCAGGGCATCGTTAATTTGAAGTAAGACTAACGGTGTTGAGAAGTCCGTCTCCTTACCGTCTGGACTCTAGGGCAGTAAAAGCTAAACCTAAAGTCTATCTCTGGCCTGCCGCACCACCTGTCTGGTCAACGCTGATCTGGCAAAATGTAAAAAAATGTACCTTTTACACTGTTTGTGTCTTGCTTTATTTTTATTTAAATACACTCTATTTAAAAAGGGCCGATTAGCACTCCCTATGCACGCACACATAAGAACGCTCGTTGTTCTAACTATTGATGATCAACGGCTGATATTGTGTGCGTGTGAAGGATCGCACGCAATACCCGCCCATGAATTTGGGGGGTAATCAAATGTCAAATATGTAAATATGGCTGCTTTATTGATGTCAGGGCGTTTATTTTATTATTATAAGAGTTTTTTTACCAAAAAAATATTTTTATTATTAATTAGATAAAAATCAAATATAATTATAAAAAAAAGTTTAATATAATTACAACGCTATGTTTCAAATTAGTTTTAGTTTAGATGAATAAAATTAGGATATAAATAAAAATAATATTAACTCAATCTAAAGTAATTTATTCTAAATAATAATTTCTAAGTTAAACTTGGCAGGTCCGTTTCGAATGATGGACCCTATCTTGTTATTTTTATAAATTTTAAATTTATGACCTAATTTAATTGAAAGTATTAAAGATAATTTCTAATAATTTTTAATAATTATGTCTAATTTTCCTACTAGTTTATAATATTGAAAAACATTCTTCCTTCTCAAATAAAACTCTTTCTAAGTTTCATAAATATGTTTGAATCGGCGTGGCTTAAAATTATTATGAAATGATATTCACCAATTACCCATTTTTGCTTCTAATGAAAAACATAATTAGAGTAATTGCAGTTTGCAAGTGGGGTGGTGCGGCCGGGAACGATGCTCAATTCATGGCGGAGCCACTCTCGCAGCGATAAAAATGTTGTCTTTCCCCGTCCTCAAATCCTTACCGTCTTCTCCTTCCTTCGTTTTCTTGGGATGCCTTCGATTCACGAAATTTGGTTCTGCTTTTTGCCGAACAGCAACGGCGAGAGGAGCCATGGCTGGCGTCGAGTCTCCGCCCCGAGAACTTCATACCTGGTCTTATCGTCGGTTTCTTCCTCGGCTTGTTCGCGGTCCTTCCGACCCGGGACAGAGGCGCTGCAAAGGGAAAGCCTAATGCTTTCCCGCCAAAACGAGGTTCCTCGGTTCCAACTACCGGGGAAGAGCTTAAGATGGTGAGTTCTAAGTTACGTTACCAGATTTTTTTTCCAAGATGCTTCTGTCTTGTACTCTGAAATATCTACAGATGATTTTTGTGGGAAAAAGACTGTAAATGTTTGCGAGTTTCACTTCCCTTTTTGCTGTTAAGGTTTGTAGATTAGGTTGGCTTGTTTCATAGTGTCTCTGAGCGCATTTCTATCAATTGATGGATTGCAGTTTCAATTTTTCTTTTACTTATAATGTGCTAATGTACTATCAATCTGAAGGGGAGCCAAAGGGATAACCTGAAGACTTGTGGTAGTAGTGTGACCTGGTGACCACAGGATTTGAGATTGAGTCGTCAAATTTCCTCTTGCAAAATACACAAGCTGCCTTTTTATAATGTGCTATCAATATGTAGCGGGTACAATTGTTTTACCAGTGCGTACACGTGTTTCTTCTCAGAAAGACTGTATAAAGTAAATCTGTTGATTGCTATTCCGGTTGGATTATGTCATCTTACAAAAACAGATGACTTGCCCTATTATTTGTGATCATTCATTCCTTCACTCAATTTTGACCTTCATTTGATGAATCACTGAGAAATGATAATTTTTCCTGTCTAACGGATAGGAAAAGCAGTTTACCCTTTAGTACGTTTATTTCAGGACTTATCGCCTGGTATTGTTAAGTTGGAAACTATTCCTGATTTTCTTAATTCTGCATAAGAGATATTTTTGCTACCCAAATTTTTGTTACTGGATGGATAAACGGATGAATGACCTTAATTTCAGGTTTTGGTTGTAAGGCAAGACCTGAAAATGGGTGTTGGAAAGATTGCATCTCAATGTGCTCGTAAGATATTAATTACTGTATACATGTGTTGGCCAGACATTAGTTTTGTTCTTATGCCATTTCATTTATTTTATTTGTCTTAGTTAGTCCAAACATAAAAGCTTTTAGTTTCCAGAACCGAACTATTTTACCTGTAATAGAGTGCAAGTACCCTATATATTTGATCTTATGCAGACGTGCTTTGTCATTGCCAAATAAATCCTTCTTTTTTTCTGAAATGGCAGATGCAGCTTCAGGTTTGTATGCTGAGTTGATGAAGAGGTACGAGATTGTCTTGTGAGTTTGTTCAATGTGGCTTAAACAGGGCTTTCAGCTGTCATGTTGACTTGAATAAATTATTTGAAATATCCATTCTTTCTGTGGTTGACTTTGGTTATTTTATTTCTAATAATTGTATGCCTGTGTTAATCATCTTTTAGGGCAAATAAAAATTGGAAGGCACGTTACTTCATATGTAGTTAACACGTTCTGGTTTCTCCATGTGTTCTTCATTGAAATTGAACAAGCAATGAGCTTGTTGTTCATTCTTTAATTTTGAGCATTCTTGCAGCCAACAGCATCTTCTGAGACAATGGGAGAATTCTGGCCAACCCAAAATTGTTGTTTCGTGCAAAAATATGCAAGACATGTGAGTACACTTTGGTACGTTTGAGTAAATATTAGAAATTTGAACTCGAAAGACAGTTGATTCTCTCTGTCAGGTATAGGCTAAAAAATGCAGCTGAAAACATTGGCCTTCCAACATTTGTTGTAGCCGATGCTGGGAGAACACAGGTGACTTTTATTTACCGTTATAAATAAAAGTATATAATATCCCTTAGAACTGATTTAAGTGAGAGAAGTATCTATTGTTTGGTTGCTTCTTCTTTGTGAACTTTTTACTTACGGAATACACCAAATATCTTTAAAATAGATAGTTAATTCCTTGTAATTTTTTTCGACTATGTTAAAATGTATTTATATGGGAGCCTGGGAAAAAATATTTGTCGCCAGTCTGATATTGTATTTCCTGATTGTATGTTCACATAATTGGTTCATTTTTACATGCCTCTTATTGCTCTCCTCCTAATAATCCTTCATTTGTGCTGCAAGTTGCGAACAACTGTACTCTAATGTTCAAGGTTCTTAACGTGCATTTAACATACTTCTGTCATGCCTTGGCATTGATGATGATGATGATGATGTTAACGATGATTATACACATAAAAATCCGATATGAAAATTTTCTTTTACTGATATTGTTGTCACTGTAGGTTTTGGCTGGATCAAAGACGGTCCTCGCCGTGGGGCCAGGTTTGGCTCCAGCTCTATAGTTGGATGATTTTACCGTTGAAGATTTCATTCTAACTTTGCTGCTGTTCAAGCAGGTAGAAAGGATTTGGTGGACTCTGTTACAGGAAAACTTCGCCTACTTTGACGCATTGGTAGACATGACGGGGGAGTGCCGTTGGAGCAAACAAATTTCGTTCCTTAGATTCATTGGAGTGATTTTTGTTGATTCATCACCGTTCAACTTGTACTTAGATTACGTTGAGCCTAGCCAGTAAGAGATGCTTTAGTTACTCCCTTGATGTTCTCGTGCAATTACACGCTAACAAATCTCCAAGCATGCCAATTTAATGTTTTGAACAAATATGGGAATGCATATAACAGAGTCACCTCTTGCCTTTCGAAAACCTTTTGTAACCTTTTTTCCAAGTCACCCTATTGTAAGCTTTTTAACATTTGAGTAATAACTTCTGCAAGATGCATAGAGGGACAAATGTGCACGAAAGATGATGAGTTTGGCATGAGCAGGAAAAACTATTCATAGAATGTGTTATGTATGAAATTTCGAGCTGATGCTTTTCTCTTCGAAAAAACTTAAACCAAAACTATGTTATTAGTATTATACTTTTACCAGTGAAATGCTTGATCTTGGAAGCGTAGGCTGGTTGATAATCAAATCTCACGAAATCCGTTGTGATTTTCCTTAATATGCTTTGCAATATATTGTTCCAATATTGCATCAAAATTAAATGCAATATGACCTTACTATAATAAATATGACATCAAAAATTGAAAACCTATATTGTCAATTATGCCCGCTAAAAATATGACCACATTTTCTAAAACTATGTCCTGTCACATACTATCAAATAATCGTACAACAAGACACTTTATTTGCTCTTAGGTGGGGCGTCACACGGGCACATTGTTACACCGGTCGTTGGGTGCCACACGGGTAGAAGAGGTGCAGTTGAATACCATTTATTGATTTCTCAATTGTTAACCATTATTGTACCATTTATTGATTTCTTACTAGTAAATTTTGATTTGAATCATATCTATTTTGCAACCCAAAACCCTTGGTAAAAATGCAAATTTGGTATCATATATTTACATTAAACAAACCTTTAAAATATACAATAATATATTATTTCAAAAACCTACTACTTAATTATAAAGATTAATATAGTTATATTTTTACTTTGAAAAATAAAAAAACTATTTTTAATGAAGCAGTAAATAGGTAATAATTATGGTGGAGGTTTTAAGCACTACTGTTTTAAAATAAAAGTGATGTAGTCAAATTTATCTCTTTTTTAATATTTTTAAAATGATAAAAAAATATTTAGATATTTTATTCCAATTTAATTTGAAAGAATGGTAAATGGTAAATTGACCTACCATTTGGAGCCCGCAAGTGTAATGGGTCATTGTGAATTTTTCTTTTCAATCACATTTATTATAATAACTTCAATTTAATTTTAATCCCAGGCCCAAAAATATAAGCAAAAATATCTTTGAACAAGTTTTCTAACGTCACGCAAAATGTGGCCGAAAGAGAAGAGTAAAACAAATGAAACACGCCCAAATGTAAAACATCATTTTATTTTAAAGTAAGAGGATCTAATTTAAAAATACTGCCTAATTGAATTTTTTCATAAAATCATTAAAACTAAAACGTGGAAGATATTTTTATTATTTAAAAAAAGGTAAATGAGATACAAACATGTTATTGTTGTCAGATATATTTTTATTATATTTTTAAATTTTATTAAATTTTTAAAAATTTGAATATATTTTAATACGTTAATTTCGCGATCAAATCGGTACTGAGTTCTCCTTCTACAGAGCAGATATAAAAGTAATGAATAAATCTATGCAAAATCCTTTTCTCTTCCCAAAACTCTAACTCCGGGAAGGGAAAGCATTGAGAGGTCCATCCATGGCGTCCCGATACAGTTCCATCTCCACGCCAACCTTCGCCCTCCTCCGCTCCTCCACCCGACCCACACTTCCCAAAACCAATTCCCTCCATTGCCATTCTTCTCCTTCATCATCACCATTCTCAATCACCTTTTCATTGGTTTGTGCATGATTTCGTTGTAGAAGATTGGATTGATTTATGGGTTTTTGATTTTTTTATTTTTGGTTTGTATCATGATGCAATCGGGAGTGCGGTGTGTGTGCTCGCTTGTCATTCATATCGTTTCTTTGCTCTCGATCGGGTGAGAAATGGGCACTAGAGTTACAGAATTGCATTTGGAGGAGTAGGAATATTTATTTGTGTTTTGTGTTGAGGAACTACCAACTACCAACCACCAACTACCAATGGTTTTTCCACTTTACTCTCTTCATAAGCCAGAGAAGGCTTGCCTTGGTGCAACTCCTCTACTGGTTATTGGTTTGGGGCGTCGAATCAACCTCTTGCAAAATGCAGGGTAAGGCTTCAACAATAGACCTTTTGTGGACTGACCCTCAGTGCATTGGGCTACTCTTTTTTTATTGGGCTCTCCCATCTCGCGTTTGAAAAGAATTACTGAGAATAGTTAGAAATGAAGTACAAGGCAACTGGTTGGAAGCAAAATTTAGGCTAGACCTCTTCGCTAGAGGATTTGAATCAACTACAAATGCTCCCACCTTTTGCACTTGGAGATCCTTTTGAAGCTCTCTCCAAAGGCTGTTCCTACTTGCAAATGCTTTCTTCAAAAGTCTCCAATTCCTCCAATAGTTATCCCAAGAGTCCCAAAAGAGTTCTCTTTGACTCCATTTCTCTTTTTTTTTTTTTTCTTTTATATCCCTGCGTTAAGTGGGTTAAGAAGGGCCACTTAGTTAATATAGGTTTGGGCCCCTTATGATGATGGAAGCCCAATCCAACATTGCTATTGTCAGATGTTATCTCTATCAATGTTAAGTATAATTTTTTTCCACGTGGACTTATTTTGTTTTAATATTTTAAACTTTGCTTAGGAGTGGTCAGCAAAGCAATATTATGGTCACATTTATCATGGGAGATATTCTTCTATGGCCAAGATTTAGCCAGGTCCTGTTTTGTCTAAGCGACACAAATTTTTTGTACTAATTTTAAGTTACGTGCTAACTTCAACAACATGTATCATAACTCAACTCAGCTGCCTGGCGACTCATAGGCACTCCACCCTTGTGGTGTATGAGCAGGCTTGCATATATCGGAGATAATAATGAGTCTGAGAGCCTATTGTTTTTCTGTTGTCTGGGATAAGAGATGTTTAGGGATATTGGTCTTCATTTTTTTGCTGGTGTTAGCTAAGAATCACTGCTGGCAGATTTCATTTCAACTTATAGCACAATACGATTTTATATGACATCTTAGCATACTAATTTTCTTTATTAAATTCTTTAACCGAGCTGGGTCTGTGCCTCGATAAGAGGTAACCATCCAGCATGATGAAGCGAACAAACTATTTCTCGAAGTTGTTTACGGGTAGATAAATGGTGAAATTCCTGTAAAACAGGTTTTTTTCTTGTAAGGAAACATTTTGATTATGTTGTTGGTTTGTTCTGTTCAAATTTTCCTTCTGCTGAGAAGCGGAAAATTTACTTGGTTTTAGTTTTCCTCGTAGAATCCTTTGTTTTCAAATACCAAATGCATAAGCCTAGTATTAATCTTGAGACTATAATATATAATGTTAGTTGTGCAATAATCAAAGGAATTCAACTACAGGGCAAGGATTTGTCATCTAGATTTCTGCACGAAAGAATTGATGGTTACTTTCAAGTTTGTATAACTTTCTCAAAGCTACTTCCAACGGGGTGCCTATTTTTGACATTAGATTTTTAGCTGTTAAACATGACCATGGATTCTATCAAAATTATATGTTGGAAAATGTCTGATTCATTGCTTTGCTTGCCGGGTCGGAACTTGTGAGAGGCATATTTTGTGTTTATATTCATCTTCAGATTAGGCTTGCTATATGTTTATATTGTAACGTATCGACAGGCTTTTAAAAAACAAATGTGTTGATGCCAAGTGTCTAGTTTGTGAGCAGAATGTCTGGAGTCCTGATGTTGTCTTTTGCATAACAGATTGGGACGTTTGTCAAGGCCACCGCCGCTGTTCTCCCTTCTTTTAGTAAACCTCTGCTGTCTGCATGACACTTCACGTAGCTTATCTGCTATTATTTTTACACTCGAGCGATGCTTGCCATCTACATCTCCTCCTTTTAAATTCACACTCTGTTTCCCTCATCACGCATTCTGATTATCCAGCGTCGTGTTCTGATGTAACCATGGCTGGCCCATGTTCACATTTCACCCTTCTTGCAGCTATCCAAGAGACTTGCTCGGTGGAATTTTCAGGTCTACTTCTGCACCACCCCTGCAAATATATCATCTATTCAACTTGAGTTATCTGATGAAGTGTTGCCTATCGAGCTAGTCTTACACCACCTCCCAGAGCTCCCCAATCTTCCTTCTAGCTACCACACAACCAAATCACTGACTCCAAACCTCATGCCTGCTCTCAAACAAGCATTCGATCTCGCAGAACCATCCTTCTCAGAAATTATCAGGTCTGTACAGCCCAATGTTCTCATTTATGATTTCATCCAACCATGGGTTCCTCTTTCCGCTGCAGCTTCGAACACTCCAGCAATCTTGTTTCTGACCACTGGTGCGGCGTTCTTTAAGTTCTTCCTGCACTTGTGTCGTGGAACTGGCCATGATTTCCCCTTCCCCTGCATCTACCTCAATGATCACGAAGTTGAGAAATCTTTGAAAGCTGCCTACACAAGCGCCCACGGCGTCACTGATGTGGACCGACTTCTAATGTGTGCAGATGGATCTTGTTCTTTTATTGCAATTAAAACACTTGCTGATTTGGAGTCCAAGTACATCGAGTTCTTTGTCCCTCCACCTTAAGAAGGAGATAGTACCCGTAGGACATCTGCTTCGTGGGCCTCAATGTTCTGCTCAAGAGCCCAACGTCATTACATGGCTTGACAACAAGGATGTAACTTCAACATTGTTTGTTTCCTTTGGTAGCGAGTACTTCTTGTCGGAGGAGGAGATTGAAGAGGCAGCTAAAGGTCTTGAGCTGGCCCAAGTGAGCTTTGTATGGGTTATCAGATTTCGAGGGCCAGAAAAAGCGGATATCCAAGAGGCTCTTCCGAATGGGTTCTTGAGTAGGGTGGGAACCTTGGTTTGATTTTAGAGGGGTGGCACCCCAAACAAGGATACTCGGTCATCCTAGTATTGGTGGCCTTCTTACCCACTGTGGTTGGAGTTCTGGGCTTGAAGGGATTAGTTTTGGGGTACCTCTTGTTGCTTTGCCATTACAACTTGATCAGCCCATTAATGCTAGATTAGTAGTGGAGATCGGTATTGGTTTGGAAGTTGTGAAAGGAATGGATAGAAAGTATGGAGGGGAGGAGATAGCCAAGACCATTGGCGATGTAATGGTGGACAAGGAAGGGGGAGTGAGAAGAGAGGCAAGGAATATGTCTGTGAAAATGCACGAGAAAGACGAGGAAGGGATTGACAAATTCGTTGTTAAGCTCATCAAACTATGCAATGACATGGACCGCGGCTTGAGTTTTTCTCAAGTAGTTGCCAAACACCAATAAGTTTGAGCGAGTTGTAATATCTTTTTTCTTGAAGAGCGAATAATGAAAGCTTGCGCAGTTAAACTACCATATTCAATGTTTTCTTTTTGAGCTAACTCGTGCCATAAAATGTCTAGAGACCCAAGATACGATGGCTTTCCTGTCTTGCTCTTGCATAACTGTAGTTGCCGGGAAGTGACCCATGACGAAAACATTAGATCGTGTCGATTCAAAGTTATTCAAACATAAATTGTTTCATTTTGAATTGGCCCCATTCCGTAGTCCACAATACATTATAAACAGTAAAACCCAAACAGAGTATCAATCAAGTATGAAGTCTCTGGTGCAGGGCTTGCAGCAAAGTTGAGTGCACTTGTCTCTGTGTTGGCTGCTAATTGGGTGTTGCAGCTAAAACAGGTGGTGCTGCAAGTATTTGATGACTTTGAGGAAGCACATAATTCACGATAGAGCTTATTTGTATTCCGTTCACCAACAATTATTTGGACGAATGATCAATAACTGAAAAACGCACAATTAATTCGACGGAGGGGATTTCCATGGTGCAAATTAACATGAGCACATGTTAATTCATGATTGAGAAAATTGAAAAGAGAGATATGTCTAATTAACCAGTTTAGTGAATAAGTAACCACATTAATTCTAATTTACAAAAACCAGATCGAATCATAAGGGATGGAAGTGGCCATTGAGCTAGGTTGTGAAGAACCATTCACCATTCATTTCTTAAGGACGTTGGCCATGGATAGCGTGGATCATTTCGTTGGTTTGGATATAATCAAATCGAGCCATTTACCCGATTAACCGAATTAAAGTAATTTTATTAACCAAACAAAAACCAAATTAACACATAAGAACTATCAAATTGATCATCTTTATTGCTTTTTTTGTTTGTTTACCTAAATCAAAATGAGTGAAAACTGATCAAAAGGCAACAAAGCTGTCCTGCTGGATCGCTTACCCAAATTCGTCTTAATATTTCAATACTACTCGACTAATTTGGAGTAATCTCTTGTCAAATCGTTCCTTATATATACTGTATCTAAGGGGTCAGGTTTAAATCATAATTCACGTCAATAAGGTGCCAATGAATCAACCCAGCAAAATACAAAAGAGGTCACAACCATCGATGAATGATGCAAGTAAAATGGGTATTGGAGGCATCTTATTGCATATGATCTAAAGCTATCATGCCCAAGAACCCGGCGGCAAGAACCTTCAACGGTTGCTATCCGTGTTTAAACAGCCATCTTCATGCCAGCCTCATAAGCCCGGCCGCTCCTCCGCTTGGTGAATGGCAAGGACCACCAATAATGAAAGCATTCAAGTGGTAACCAAGTATCTGACCCAAGCTCATACAATACAAGTAGGGACGCCTTGTTATTTAATAATTTTCATTTTGCTTGAATGGTGATCTACATTTTTTTTATCATAATCAAGAGTCTATCAATCTATTTGTTTGTCCCATACATGAGGGTGAGAATTATAAGCCTTGTTTCTTAGCACTCTCATCTCACTATATATTGCCCTCTCTTAGTACTTCATCCTTGAATTTACAGTAAAATTTGACCAATGCTTTCCCATTATTCTTTGATATGTTAGAATTGGTTCAAATCAGCCCAAACAGAGGAGAGCTAATCTTGGCTGGAAACAAGTATCTAGCGGTCAAAATGTTGTCATTTATTTTCAAATAAACTATAAAAAGTTATAGGAATAGAAAATTAATGTACCACAGCCCATAATTATTTGGTATAAATGGTTTGAGAAGAAGATGAATGTCGCCCATAATTATTTCGTATAAATGGTTTGAGAAAAAGATGAATGTTCGCCCATAATTATTTCGTATAAATGGTTTGAAAAGAGGATGAATATTCAAGAATATGGTAAGCCAATCATTGAAGGGAGACCGTGCGCACATGTGATATAAAAATATTTAGTATATATAAATAATTAATAAGGATCAAACTATTATCCACTAAAGTGATTTTCTTATACGAGATGTGATAGCCTTTCCACGGTTGGAAAAATTTATTATCCCCAAATTAATTTCTGCTGATTACAAAGACGGTTCAAATTAAATCAAACTTAAAAATAGAAAATACTCCCACCTTCACGCGTGACAACGCCCGTCAGCCAGATCCTGCGGCCTTCAGCCAGACCAGGTCGACTCCACGGCTGGCAGGCCGGCCGGACCCAATAAATATATAAGAATCTTGCCAAAGTACAGGAAAGTGAGCCTTTTTTTCCGTGTGGGTAAGTAGAAAAAGCTAGCTGCATTAAGATCATACCAAACCCAATAGATTTTGCAGCAGAATATAGTAGAATTTTCAGTGCAAAAGAATGTTTAAAAGTTTCCTTCTCCAAAGCATACCACTCAACAAGCACATGAGCATGCTGCCGCTCTATCGTTAATTGAAAATTCATGTTACAAAAGCTAGTATATATAAAGAGTGCATAGATATAGATATATGCCAATCCTATTCCTGTCCAACAAGGCCATGAGTCCCTTCTTCTTTGTATATGTATAGGATAGGATATAAAAAACGTAAGGAAGATGAAATTTCCATTAGTTAACACTTGGCATGGTAGCCACCATATGCACATATTTTGAATAAGGTCTACCTACGTCCTTTTGAACTGGTTAATTCTAAATAACTCAAAGAAGACGCTATAGCATATATATATATATATATATATATATATATAATGTATAGTATTGTTTTGGTACTAGATAATAAAAGAATGAGAAAAAGGATAGGATAACAAAGGAATGTACATGAACTATTAAGTATGTTAAAAGGAAACTAACGATCAAATTGGATTTGGATGGTGACAAAGCAAGACTCGACCCTGCATGAAAGATGGCCAATAGAAGATGTGGACGCATGCAAGGTAGGGCTGCTTCACGTGCCCATGCAAGTAGAAGCCAATTAATGTACTTAATTCTAGATGGCTGAGTTCTTCACTTTATGTATCATATATTTATAATCACCATATATAATTCACATTTTATCTAAGTTAGGATCGAATTTGAATTCTAATATCGCCATTTTATTGTTGCGCCAAGTGCAATATGCATCAATATTATTTTTTATATGTCAAGTATATATTTGAGTCATAGTTTTAAATTTTACTCAAGAACGTAAATTATACTCTATAAAAGCTAGTTAGCTATCACTAAAGAAATTCATTTTTACGTACAGATCGTAAAAATGAAAAAGGAAATATATAATGAAACTTTTTTTTCCAAGGCAAATAATGAAACATTTAGTTCGGAGATAGAGGGGCGTATACCCAATATATCGAGTTCCCATTAACAAGCAACCGTTATCTAGGTGATCTAGCTTAATGCTTTTAGAGTCGTATATACATGAGCTACACACTTTTACTGATATATAAATATTTTTTGTGGGGCTTATTAAAAAAGATTTAAATAAAATGTGTAGCTCATATAAGTTATATGAGGCAGAAACTCATATAATTTTTTCTACACTTTATAAACCTGACTTAGACTCAAAATACTCCTTAAATTACCAATTTAATTTGTTGGTAATTTTTCGAGCCAAATTCCATAAAGTTCTCCATTTTTTTAAGAAAAAACTCTACAGGTGACTCCGTTCGACTTCATGAAAGAAGCAAATATATAACTATAAATATTTATTAAGGATTATACTATTTCTTGTTCACTTTAGCTATAAATTATAAGCAACTATAAATTTGTCCTATAAAATTATCCATTAAAACAATTTGTTTATGAAGTTTTATGATCTTTTATATTGAAGAGATTTAGTGTGCGTGTGTGTGGCATGTACTATATGAGTCAGGCGCCACTGATCCATGCCATGACCACCACAACCCACTCAAGTTTGAATCTCGAATTTTGAATTATTGAACACAAGTTAGAACATACATGTGGCATAGCAAAATCAAATTGCCATATGAACATGTTCAAATATTGACTATATAGTTCTCAATTTTTCATAGAAGCAAAATGTTCAATTGATTAACATGAGACAACATAACCTAGCACCCTGATTGATCTAGCCAAAAAATATCAAGCTCGAATAATTTCCTTCTTTGAATTAGTATTTCGATTTTTATCGAGTGCTTAGTTTGTGTAATTTTCACAAAATCAATAAATCTGCTTGTGAGGTCTCTTTTAATATTCGGTTTAAGATGTTGAGTTGTGGGAAGTAGAAGGTGATATACAAGTCAGCCATTGCTCTCGAGTACCATGTCGAAGAGCAAATTAAAGAGCCACAAATGAATGTGAGCGGCGGAACATGGTCCAGACGACATACTGTACATATTCAAGGCGGACCATCCTTTTAAGCTTACGGCAATGGCAGAACTTTGAAGAGAAAAGGAGGTAAGTTCTTCCAAAAGTTTGCTCAAAAGTTCCAGTCGCCAGCCCACGGCAGGTGCACATTAGGACACCGCCAAGCAAGTCCTTATTATAATAACCAAGCAGCTTTAGTCGAGCCCTGAGGATGGCCGCTGCCAAGAGAGACCATTTCTTCGCTACCACATGTCACGTCTTCATTAGCTAGCTCAATTATTGTAAGCTTCTGGGGCATATCTCATGTACAAGAACCGGACATGATACAGTCCAGATTCGTATGGGTACGTTTTGGGTCTTTCAAGGTTGCGACTTGCTATTAATTTCATGGTACTCTTATTAGCATGCAGCGTTGCTTATGTTAACGCATGGAAGAGAGTCTGAAAAAGAATAAAATTACTATGTGGAAAACATTTTTGGGCGTGTCTACAATTACAACTGATACAAATTGAATACGACATGTCAAACATGATTAATATCAAAAGTATAGAATATTAGGCTCATAACAAAAATACCACTTTTGCCGCAATTGATTAAAGCTAGATCTTTCTTCACTCTTAAAAACTTTGCCTATATTTAAGGTTAATCTCTCGGCCTCTAGTACAGTTAAAAAATGTTACGACTTATTTAGAATCGATGAACAAAGCCTTTTGAAGCTAAAAAACTGACGAACCGGCCACTCGAATCCTAGCAGCTTGCTTAGCGAGATTTTAGAATTCAACGTCGGAGTATGCCATTTTGCTTCATATATAATTATTTACCCTTCTAAATCTCTTTATCTACATTCTCAACATTAAAACTTTCGTATGCCTACATGCTAATATATTAAATATTATTTTATTATCTTTAATTAATTAATGTGAGGAAATGGCAATTTACAACAGGGGCATATATGAATTTTATAATTCAAGGATAATTTTTGCATAATATTATATTTATCCTTCTACAGATTTATACTTCATAGGAAAAGGATCTGCCAATTTGGCTTGAAGGCAGAGTTGAATGGGCGCCATTGTGAAAAGGACTAAACCAACCATCGCCGCCCTTCGCCAGGTCAGTCGGATCTAGATGCTTGATCCACCCCGGTTCCCTATTACCGACCCTCATAATTCCCCAAACCAAATCCAAGTCCATGGATGGTGAAGACCTTATGGTAACAAATATTAATGAATCTTAAAATTTGCAAGCAATTCTTGAATGGTAAACAATTCTTTATCCACCATTAAATGGTAAAACTTTACAAAAAACAAGTCATGAAAACTGTATGAAAAAATATCATTAAATCATGAAATTCATAAAAGACGAATGTCTTGAATTTTGAATACTACTACTTCCTTATCCACCATTTAACTGTAATTTCCTCTCTAATTACTTATAAACCGACTAATAATTTTACTTTATTCATTTTCTTTCCGTTTCGTGCGACTTGTGAACACGACACACACTGGCAATGGATGATGGTATAATAAATATTTCTGAACAAGACCGTCAAGAAAAAACGCAAAATGGTGCAAAAGGAATGGCAACTGTCGACCAAAGAGACCCAACAAGTGTCAGAAAATCTACTTGCTAGAACAAACAAGAAGAACAGGTTCTGACACCAGCAAGATCGGTTCCAACTTCCGTGGCTCTCCTCCATAGTCTAGTCCGACGTGCAGGAATGCAATGAATTGCTGATGCCGACGAATGAACTGCAAATATTAATACCCATACAACACTTTGCTGATCACCACCACTCAACTCCTATCCAATATTTGCCCCAGATCAAGAGCACAGTGTTTGACATGAATACTATATAGTACAAGCTTGATTCACAGGGCATGGCAGCCCGGGGCCCAAAGGAAGAAGAATTTCCTGGTTGTGGTGGTAGAATTGGTGGTACTTACTCTGACATCCAAATCTTGCCAGCTTCATCGAGCTGTCCTCTATGCCTTCCTTTCACTTCCTCTCTTTATCCTCACACTACCCCACCTCAAAGGAGACCTAGTCGCCCCTCTGTACATTCATGTTTTTACGACAACGTTTGCTTCTGATCCTGATTTTTTATTCGTGTGGTTGAAAAGCGAGATATGAATGTGTAGATCAGTACGTACATGGTTAACAAGAGCCAATTTTTTTTAGGAATGTTACATGATAGTTTCATGTGATTACAGCATTTTATCTTTGCATGTTAGACATTTATTTATACGGTAAGCTATTAATAGCTTATAACCTAGAATTATGATATATATATATATATATATATATATATATAAATAATCTAGGAAGTGTATATTGTGACATATATAGGAGGTGAGAAGATAGAGATGAATTAATAATGGTACTGGTACAAGGGTCTTTGTGTCATTTAGTAGACTAAATATCCCTAATCATGGAACCCAACTCAATCATCGAAATTGAACAACCAAGCTCACTCACCTTATAGTAATTCATAATTCGGCCATCGCCCTTTCCTTCTACCAATCAAAATTTGCTTAGTTAATTCAATTAATTATTTTTCTGGCTTCTTCTTACTCGAGCACCCTTTAAATACCACCTCCCCAATACCCCTCTCTACATCCAACCACAGCCCCCAGTAACAATTCTCTCTCCCCTGCTCTCTCTCTCTCTCCTCTCTCTCTTAGCTTCCTTGTGAAGTTTGTGCAAGGGGAGAACACTTGTAAAATGGAAGCAACAGGGCCTCCTGTGGTGGCAGCCAAGAGGCTGTGGCACATAGTGAGAGCCGTATTCTTCATGCTGCGGAAGGGGATCTCCAAGAGGAAGTTGATGATGGATCTCCATGTCATGTTGAAGCGCGGCAAGATCGCCGGCAAGGCGATCGGGAACCTCATGACCTTCCACCATCACTCCAACTTCAGCTGCCGCTCCCAAGACCCTCACCTCGCCTTCTTCGCCCCCCGCGAGTACGAGTTCAGCTGCAATAATAGCCCTGCTTTCCCATTCCATTTTACTACTGGTGGTATAGGAAGGCGGGCTAAAAACAGCCATCGCCACCACCACGACGGCAACAACAACAACAAACACTTTCCTGCAGGAGAGGATGACAGCTTAGTCGCCTCTGCCCTGCAGAAGACACTGGAGATCTTCAACCACCCTTCTGCTGCCGCCTCCCCCGTGCCGTCTTTGTGGCCATCCCGACCGGTGAGGCAACTCCGGATCACCGACTCGCCGTTCCCGATAAAGAATGGGCCGGAGGAGGACTCCCATGTGGACGACGATGCCGAGGAGTTCATCAGTAGGTTCTATGAGGAGTTGAGGCAGCAGAAGAAAATAGCTGCCCTTGAGGCCAGCTACTATGACAACCTTTGGTCCTCCACTACCATTAGTGGCTAAATTGCTTTGCCGTTTGCATGAGAAATATTGATGGCATCAACTTATCACTTGTTGGAGGGTCTTTGAGGGAATAATGAACACGCTTTAATTTGGTTGGTTAAATTTGGATCATGAGGTCGAGTTTGGGCTTGAGTTGTACCTTGTTAACTAGTATATATACATATATGGTCGCTAGCTAATCAGTCTTGTCACGGAATGAATGAATTGGTCCTGCTTGCTCATGTTTAGAAATGTTTCGGTTTCAACAAGTCCGTTCCCCAACTCCACTAGCATCAATATATTGAAGGCGAAGCCAAATATGATGATTTCATTAACTGCACCTGCATCGGAAGATGGAAGTGATGTTATATATCGAGCAAGTATCAGCTAGTTTGGGGTAGTGCGTGAGGAAGCGGAAGGTGCATGGTGAGAGATAGCAGTGTTTCGTGGAGGGGACGTTCGTCCGAGGTCGGAAGGATGAAACGACAAAGGAGGAAGCTGTATGATTGATTTGAGAGACGGTGGGCGTACGACTTTTACTTGGCTAATCATACATGTAGTAGTACTTTTTTCTTTTCGAAGATATTGGCAGTGAGGTTTGGCAACATGTGGACCAAGCACTTCGCGGGACTTTGGAGTGTGGAGCATGGTTGAATGAACATCGGAATCAGTTTTCAAGTGTATCGGAATCGGAATCGGTCTGAATCTGTCTGAATCAGTTAGAAATCGGTTCAGTTGAATCGGTCCAAATTAATTTAATCGGTCATATATAATAATTTGATAATTCATAATATAAATTTATTAAAATTAGGTATTAATGTTATTTTGATATTATTCTGTGTATTATAGTTTATGATATTTTAAAATATTTTTTAAGATTTTTTTAAATTATTTAGAATTAATTATTATTTTTGACTCGAGTTAGACTCGAGTTAACTTTTAATTACGAGAATGCCACCCTCCCTCTTTACCCTCGCTGGCGGCGAGCCCAGAGTCGGGGACGCACGGCGGAGGCGGAAACGGGGCGGCAATGTGGTCGGACGGCCGTGGCGTGGTTAGACGGTCGTGGCGTGGTCAGACGGCCGTGGCGGAGCGGAGCGAGCGCGACGGCGGAAGCAGGGAGGTTTTTAAAAGCCAAATTACCATTTTACCTATGCTTAATTAATTTAATTAAAATCAGACCTAGGGTTAAAAAACCGATTCTGATTCCGAGTTAAATCTGTTGGAATCGGCCGAAATCGGCCGATTCAGCGACCGATTCGGCCCCGAAATCGGATCGGCATCGCGCCGATCCGATTTAAATCGGCCGATTCCGCAAGGAATCAGCCGATTCGTGCAACCCGGGTTTGGAGTAGTCCTTTGCATGAGAAGTCAAGATTTTGGATCTAAAATCGGAGCCTTGCCCAAGAATCTGGATCAAAATTAGAACATTTAATTTCAAGGTTGGCATGGCATTAACACCTCCCTAGCAGGAAAATGCAAGTTTTAAAAATTGAAACATGACGAGAAGAGATTTTATATTTATGTGTGTGTCTATATATATATATATGCGGTAAATGATTCTGTACGTCTTACAGCCATCCGACGAATTGGGAAGGTCTTAGATTTTGACATATTTGAGTTTTAAGGTCCATTAATTAATAATTAGTTATCATGCTATCTTTGTTGATCAACTGTGAAAATTTTAATAAATCAGAAATAAGAAAATGTATATTATACTGAAATAAGATAAAAAATGTTCTGATACCTTGATTCTAATCATAAATAGGAGAAGCATATAGATCTACTGTAAAACCCACGATTCAAGTCAAGGTTTTATATTCAGAACCGGTCGGTTCGACCGTTATTTTTGAGTTGAGTCAGTTTCAGAACACGTGTACTGAGCTGACACTAGTCGCGTGTATGAGCTATGAGGGTCATGCGTACCCAAGTATATGATGATAACGTCATTAATACAGCTGAACAAAATGAGTTATCAGAATATATAAGAGTATGCCAGTTTTTTTATTTTTATATAGTGGATCATAGAATTAGTTTTAGCCCATTTGCTGTGTTAGGACGCGTTGCGGGCAGTTAAGTGGGTTGATAGTTCTAGAGCATATTATTATGATGTTGTGGTGTTGATTGATTTTATAGGATTTTTCTCGATTTTTTTAGAATTCAATATGCCTTAATTATTATTCTTGACTCGAGCCGGACACGAGTCAAGTAATATTTACGATATTGCCACCCAAGTGCTTTTCTCACTTCCCCGACCTTTCTTCCTCCTTTCCCTTTCCAAACCCTAGCCGCCACCGCCAGCGCCGTCTTCGCCTTGCCATCGAGTGTCACCGCCTAGCCTCGCTATGGCGTCGCCGTGCAGCCCCAACCAGTCCCGGCCGCTGCCAGGCCGCCTTGACACCGGAATCGCCGTGCCCAGCACCGCGGCTACATTCCAGTTACGTCACCGATTCTGCCGCGGGCGGCATCTAGTGGTCGCCTCAGCACCATCGACCAACCCACGACCCTCCCCGACCAGATCGAAGCCCATTGCTGCCCAGACCGGTCGGATTCTTCTCCCATCGTCGCCGCTCTATTTTAGGCATTTTTCGGCGAGCCGCTGCCTCCGTTGGCCATGTCGGCATCGTAGATGTATCGGGCTCGCCAAGCCGGTTCCAATAGTACCCAATATGAGCACTTTCCGACGAATAGATGCCGCCGGCGACTGTTGCCATAAAACCGGCGTAGAGGTGCCGGAAAACCACTAAAGTCACCGGAAAACCGCCAGAACTTGCCGAAAAACTGGATTCACTCGAGTTCGCCGGATCTTCCGCGGAGCTCATCTAGCCGATCCTGATCGAACGTCAGACACTGATGAGCGCCGAATTTGAGCTCCGAGACGCGCGACGGAACCCTAACCGTTGCCGATTGCCGATGACGTGAGGTATAATTACCTCCGATTTGATTATTTAAAATTTATGATGATTGTTAGTATAACATGTTAGAATTGAGTAGTTATCATGATGAATGTCAGACTATGAATGAAGTTACATGATGTGATTGATAGTGCATGGAGGATAAGTATTCTAGTGAGATAAGTAAATATGAGTATGCTAATCGAGTATGACGTAACTTAGAAAAACAATATAAAATTGGTATGAATAGGATGACTTAGAATTATTTTCACATTATGATTACTTGACTGTTGATGGATGTTATTCATATTGTGTGATGTTTATTGAGTTTGATGCATCATTTAGTTAGCGGGCGTTAGTATTTAGTTTTGATGTGTAGGTACGGAGTAGGAGCTCGTCGCCTAGGCACGATGACACGCTTGGAGCTTCTACCAGGTCCGTTTAGGACTCGACTCTATTTTACGTCTTTCTATTGTATGCTTATCTTATCATTTGCAGGATGGGTTAAGTGGAGTTTTATTGGATCCCACTTAACTCAGGCCATCTAGCCGAACAGATTTTCGGATTAATAACCCCTCGATGATGATTTCGAAAACAAGATCCACCACAAGTTGCCTTCGGGCCTATTATATAAATCCTTACCCAGTCCTATATATATGTAGTTTTCGCGTTTTTAGTGAGATGAGAGATGGTGAAACCGACTGCACGTACCATGAGCGGATGCAGTGATAGTCAAAGCGAGCTCTGGATTAGTGCCAGCGGACTATTCCATTCCCGAGGGATCCTAACAACTCCGCGTTTGAGTTCCTCACACCCGGAGAACGTGGAGGTTTACGGGTATTGTTTAGTTTAGCGCATGTTCGGACTTGTGGTTCAAAGGGTATTAAAGGCGACTGCCTGAGAGTACTCGGACTTCGTGCTCAAGGCCAAGAGAAATATAAAGGTACGGAGAGGGCTTAGGATAAAGTTTTATGTGAAGTACTAAAAAGAAGTGCCAAGAGCAACACAGTACAAGCAGCAAATCTGTAAGTTCGGGATGCTACTGGGTCCGCAGCCTAGTGGCTCCTCAGTATTGCCCTTGAGAGTGTTCACGTGGAGTATATGATGTTTTCTTTCATATTAGAATTTGCTCTCATAGCTAGCTTGTTATAGTTATTTTATTTTTCAGACCAGTAACACTTGTTAGTGACGTGTTTTTATACTATATGTAGGTAATAATCACGAGTTGTGGGAGCCAACTTGGACGGAGGAGCATTGTTGTCGCTTGCACACATGTCAGTCGATTAGGTGACTATATTGTGTTTATGATATTATTATATAGTGAATGGGGTGATTAAATGTTTGAGCCATGATAGATTGTGAAATATGAATAGAGTGCACAATGAAAGTGTTGTGGGTTGAAACTCCAGTTCTAGAATGAGTTTACAGTATATTAAATTGTGTTAGTAAAATTGTTGATATATACATATATATTGGTATATATTATTTTGACAGCGTGGACCCTAATTGCACTTTTAAGGGAGACTCTGTCGGTTTTATTTTAAAATTGTTATTAAGTTTAATCGTAATTATATTGGTGTGTGCTTGAATTACATGTCATTCATGTAGTACCATGTTAGGGTTTGTGCATTCAGCAATGCATTGCGAGTTGTATCTTCATCTTAAGACGCCGAGATTGGATCCGTATGAGTTAGGTTTGGGTTAGCTGACCTAACCGGGGCATGTAACATGCCAGTTCGGTTCACGAGCGTGAACTGGATTTGGGGTGTTACATCTACACCCTAGATCCCAAAGTCTTGCACCAACAACCCTAATTACGACCAATGTTTGTCCATAAAATTGAATTGATCTTCTATTAGGGGGTTTTATTTATAGTTAAACTCAATATGACTATTACATGAATATGTGTCCCCTAATGTGTACTCTTACAAAAAATAGAAGGTATAATTAAATAATAATTAAGGTTTAATTAGGTCAACTTCTTTAAATAGGAAGATCTTAATAGATTTGGAATTTTCTCAAATATTCGGCATAATAAATACATCGAACAAATTGTAATTCTAAATGTAGCGATAGAAAATTAGAAGTTAAATAAAAAATGAATGTAGATAATATTTTATACCCCCTTGTTATATATAGCAAACATATAGAATTATTGTTGTCACCATTTAACATACAAATTCATTTGCCTAGGGGGGTTATGTCTATAATTGACTTTGTCAACAGTTAAAGAACTGTAAACGTACAAGGTGGAGACATATTTTTAGACCTTAATTTACCATTTTCCAAGCCACAATTGGCTACAACTACTCTGTGTTATAGGCTATAACACGGCGCAGTATAAATACTTTTTACAGTTATAAAAAAAATTCTTTACAATTATTCTGATAATAATGATATATATAATGCTTCACAACCATATAGAACATTTTCTGGCTCGACATTATAATCTACATCACTAAATAAATACATTCTGCAGTCAATTCTGGGGTGCAAGAAAATAATATTTTCTATTGTTAATGAGCACATAATCATAAGTAAATGTCAAATTAAGAAAATGTTTGAACATTACTAAAATAAGGGATAAAAGAAAAACGAAAAAAGAAAATTTTGAATTGATTCAAAAGGAGAAAACATGGGCTTTAAGTGATTAATATATTAATCAATATGGATGTGAAAAAATTTTGGTGACGAGGTTTGCCGAAATTAACTGAAGCCTTGGCGACAAATTTTTGGTCGATGAATTTCCCCGTACTGTTGAGAACAAGGATCGGTTTTACTATAAGTACTGCTGATCTTTCTAAGAAGAGGCATCCACTAATTTTCTTGCCCTAGCTCTTCCTATTACTAAGAATTAGGAAGGGCACAGTATTAAATCATGTCTTTTCCTGCTTCCAAATCTGTATAATTGCAAGTAGTTTTTAACTCTATGTGAAGCCGTTTTTCCTGATAATATTAGCTCCGAGTCTACAATTATCAGACTACTTAGTTAATCACACTGAGGTTTATAGCAAGCGGATAATTACAACTTTTTTGCTGTGTTGGTAATTTGAAATGGTCATCAAAATATGTGTCAAGCTCTTTGAGCTAGAGCAACCAGCTCTTAGCCGGCCACCAGATATATCAAGTGGTGTCCCAACTTTAGCAATGTCTCTAGATCTGTTAATATGACATATGCCGTCAATTTAATTAAAATATCAATTCCACCTCTATTATTTACAGCAAATTAATTAGCTTTGGACTTAGGCTGGCAAAGTCGATGAGTTGATATCCACTTGGTTCCGATAGTACTCTATGTCAATTATTTCATTTTCCTTCATTAATTGTCAATGGGGACGTCTCTCTTCTTTGCTATCTCTTATCTCCTTCTATCTATGTATCGCTCTTCCTCATAATTCACATTCTCTAAAAATTAATGCATAGCAGATAGCCAAGTCCATGCATTAATTTTTTTAAAAGAATATATATGTATGCATGTAAGTGTATATGTATATGTGCTTCACAAACCAATTGACCACGGAATCTTATGTGGAAAGTAATGAAATCAACAAACTAAGGAATTGTCGACTTATGAATTAGAACTTGATGTAACTTGCAGGTGTAGTATTAATTAATTATGATAAGATATGTATTGATAACTTGTTAGTTTGATAGCTATTCATTCATGTCGTACGATTATATTTACATACAAATATTATTATACTTACAAACATCATTCGGCAGCAAGGTGGATATATATCCCAATCCCATGATTGATCAGGGAGAAAATTATGGTGGGTTTTCTTTGAAATTTCGTGTTCTGTAATGGTTTTTAGTATCCAAATGGTTGGACATGAGGGTATCAATGTATTGTTCCAATTACTAGACAATATCCTATTCGGCGCAAACAAGATCATATAGAATTACAAGCCTATAAAACGCTACAAAAATTTCAATTTTTTCTTACTCGTTCAAGGGTTACATGATGATCTTCAAAAACCCACAAACAATAATCGCGATTCTTGTAATTAAAAAGATAAGAATGATGATCATCTTATGTTGTTAATCCAGTTAGTAACAAACAAATTAATATGACCTATATGATACATTTAGTTTTATAAAGTGGGCCAAATGTGTTAGGTGGACGGTAAATTAATTTGAAAACTTAAGGTGGTTTCGGTTGAGAAGAGGCTTAGTCTAAATTAATGTAGGAAGAATGGCTTTGGTCTCTTCAAGAGAAAAAAGGCAATAGCAGAAAACGACTGCATTTAAGAGCTGGTGGGAGCTACTACTCCTCCATTATTGAAGAGTCTCCCTCATGCATTTGTGTCCTATCACCAGTTAGCCTTCCTCTTATTTCCCTTCCAAACCCCCACTAGAACCATATATGTACGTCTATCATGCATTCATTTTATATTAATATATGTCAAATGCTATACTTCTTTCCAATGTGATTAATCCTTATCAATTGCTAGGTAGGAGCAAAGATTTGTATGAACTAGACTGGCAAAGTTATCCAGTGAATCATAGCTTCTTCCTGTGATTGGTTGAATGGTTCTGGTTTGAAATTAAAATTCAATGGTGTGCACCTACAGCAAGTGGCACCATCCGATTGTATAATTTAGCTTGACTTTGTCATTAATTTGAGGAGTTGCCTAGCAAGTTTTGTGAATAGATATAGACAACACTATCAGAAATGTTTGGACTTATGCTACAAATTATATACCATTAATATATATGGGTTGCAACACTTTATATAAGAATACCATTAATTGATATTTGAATATTGGTGCAATGATTGATCATGGGGGAGTACTGCCAACGAAACCAAATGGGTCAGGTAGAACAAATAAACGAGGCAACGCGTGTTCATATTTTGTGAAATGTACAAAGTTGCATGATGTGTTAGAACTAGACATATATCATTCAGTTTCGCATTTTATATCGGTTATAATACTCTTATTGTGTAGTTTAATATCTTTGGAGATGGGACCTTCTTTGTCGACACTTCTGGCTAGTGTAATCAACCTTGTTTCTATAAGTTTGTGCGGTATATGGAACGTTCTTATAAGGCTTCCACGAAAACAAGGTGCGATCAATCTATTGCAATTGTAAATGTCAAAAGAAAGAGGCTCTTTGGTTCATATAAAACTAAACACTTCACTCGTGACTCCAGAGGGCGTTATTCTCAACAATGGAATGTGTGATCACAATGCATGGTATTACAAAGGGCATTATTGGCCACTAGGTGATTTTACTAATTAATTAGTATTGCCTTCCACTGGAGAAAGTGTTTCACCAAATGTACCAGAAGATTTTATGTGTTTTCTTTATCAAAACAAAGTTCTTTCGAAAACAAATTATTTAATACAGTGTTAAATCGATGTGAAACACGTTTATTTTCAAAGGTAGCATGAAGAACAACAGTCAAGACACAGTCACTTGACAACCTCTCAACCCTAGCCCCGGAAATTCTGTTCCTTCCCGATCAAATTGTTGTCCTTTACCAACACTTGAAGCTGCAGGGCTAAATTCTTAAAATTATTTGTCATGTATGATGCATGTGCATGGATTTTTTTTTACATCTTATGTATTTTTTGGTAACCCCGGCCGGCTAAAGTGGGTTGTTACAAGATGGTAAAAAATATTTTTGTTTAGAATTTAGGAAAATGAGAATTAAATTCATCAAAATGGCATTTGACTCGATTGAAGCAAGTTTAAGAAATACATTTGCTTCTCCTTCTCGACTACCTAAATTGTGAGAAGCCTTAATTTCAACCATTCAATTTGTGAATAACACGTACTAGTCATTGTCCTATTTAAAGCCTAGGAAGAAAATATGAGCACACTTTTTTTATAAAATAGAAAGCATGTGATATGTTCTTTTCACGTGTTTTGAGCCATTAGAGTACTGCCCATGATATATCAATCGTTTTTTTTAAAAAAAAAGCAAATTGCTCACCTAAGTACAATTAGTTACAAACCGACTATGACGTTTAGAATCTGTCTTAGTGAGCGTCGATTGTATTTTCAACTAATGGGCCAAGGCTAAGCCCAAGGGAACACCAATGGATGATTATTAGAATACATAATTATGAGTTTGAAAAGAAGAGTGATACCAAGGAAATAATTATGAGTTTGAAAAGAAGAGTGATACGAAGCAGAAGAGCCCATTATCAGAGGTGAACCAGGATATTGCCCTAATTGGGCCCCAAGCGTAACTTGAGGGAATTGAAAGGATTCACAAATTTTGGATTTGAAATTATAAATTTTGGATTAGCTTCATTTCATCTTATTATATTTTGATAAGAGCGCGTTAACAATTGATTTGTATAGAGTTTGAAAATTTTGGGCATATAGCTTAAACAATGTTGTGTTGCGTGTACTGGTGCCTGCCTAAAAAGATTAGCTTGGTTGTGTAGTCTCGTGCGTGCTGGATTGTCTATAGCTGCATATCCATTAACATTTAGCGAACCAATCCAAGGTTGGATGAAAACTAATGGTGGTAGAAGAGTAGGATCCTTTGTTGGTCTAATTACTTGTATATTGGCTGTAAGAACTAGTGCTCTAACAATTGATTTGTAAAATGTGAGAATGTGTCGAGTGCAGCATGAATGCCTGCGTTGGAATAATAGTCTGAGTGTGTATCTTGTGTGTTGGCTGCATACTCTCGTACGTATCTGCAGCCATTAGCGATGGCGACGATATCCAATGGGTAGAATAAAACTGATGGAGGTACAAGGTCAATATTCATTGTTGGTCCCGATATCTGAGATGGCCGACGATCCATTGTTTTAGGTGAGATACAATTCTAACAAATCCACCGAGTTCACCAAATGACAAGTAATGGCATAATTAACAAAACATGTAACCATAGTTTCCTACTTCTTGTACTGTAACATGAACCCTGGCAAAAAGTGTATATCATTATTACTCGAGTGTGTATATTACAGAGAGTGTGAGATGGTCAAGAGAATTGGAATTTTTTTTTACGTACTTGTTGTCTTCTCCGTGATCAAGTTGGCTGTTATCTGCACGGAGGTCCTGACGTTTAACAATTATAAAAACACGAAGCTTCTATTGGATCTTTGAGCTATGTAGTTAGATGATGATATTTAAGTATTCACTTAATTTCTTCCTTGAGGACAATGAAAATGTTCTCAATGGTAAGTTTTTTATCGCAGATTAGGAATAAATATTGATTAATTTGTTGGATATTAACATAATATATACATAAATCCGAAATTGTATAATATATTATTATATAAGGTTGGCTTAATTAAAAATTGATCTATTAAAGTTAAGGATTCATTATCCTAAATAAAGTATGAAATTCAATGTAAATTGCATAAATAAAAAAGTGTGGAATTCAATATATAGATATTATTTTCATAATTTCTCTTTTGTGATAGGTTGAATTAAAATTATAAAACTCATGATATAAATAAGGAGGTTATGGTTTTTGAATTCATATCTGGTTTTTATGCTGGTATTCTATTGTCTAATAATTTTGGTTTTGAAAACTAGTATTGAATTTAAAAGATCAAAACCTAAGGTATTAAAGTATCTATTTATTTATGGATTCAGGTACTCTTCTCTTAGTTTATTTACTTGATGATTTGAAATAAAAATTATTAACGATATTGTTTAAGTTATCAAGTTTTGTTTAAGTTTAAGTTATCAAATTTTTAACAAGCGGCATCAGAGCCAACTTTATTTCAGATCATTGAGAATTAGTTTTATTTGTAGATTGGAACTATTTCGTATCACATTTAGATTTAAGGATTCAGATTCAGAAAAGATAAGATCTTCAAATCATTAGGAGTTTCTCCAAATCCAGTTCTAGTTATTGTCTTTGGGATAGTTATTCCAGAATTAAGGTCCTCTTTTGGTAAAATATCAAATGAGAAAAATAAAGTTACAAAAGGTTATTATTTCAGAAATTTTCAAATAAAGATACTTTTATAACCTTTTAGTTTTGGAATTATGATTCAGTTATGATTAATATTTTAAAATTTATTAAGGTTTGCAATATGCTGCCAAAGTAGCCTCTTTTGTGGAAATTAATTTATTTTTAATATTAAAATTATTGTGAATATTTAATTCATGTGAATATTAATTGACCTAAATGAAGTTTATTATTTGACAAAATTATATATTTATTTGTGGTAATAGATATGGGGAAATTATTAAGGTTCTATGTGGTTAATAAATTGGCCCAAAGGAAAATTTATTATTTGACAGGATTTATTATCCATATTTGATTATTCCGCTAATAGTATTTCTGTCCAAAGACTAAATATTAATGATGTGTTAGGTATCTATTGATGAGATTAACCATTATTTGAATTATTAATCTTATTATAGGCATGTTGTTTTGTTCTATGAATTTAGTGAATCAATCTGCTTATATGATTTCTGCCAACATCAATTCAATTCCTATGTTTGAAAAATAATTTTAAGAATTGGAAAAGAACATGATAATCATTCTCGACTGCATGAATCTTGACCTTGTGTTAAGGACTGAACAACCTTTTTCTCTTATGGATAAAAGTTCCATTAAGGAAAAATAGGACATTAAGAAGTAGGAATGTTCAAATTACATGAGTCTTATGATGATGAAGCGATGGATTCTAGAGACCTTTAAGGGTGATGTGTCTGAGAAGATTAGTACAACCATTAAGTTTCTTAAAGAAATTGTAAAGCGTTTTATAAAAAATAATAAGGCTTAAACAAGTACACTTTTGTTGAACTTGATTTCAATAAAGTTTAAAGGTAAAGCAAACATTAGAGAGTACTTCTTAGAAATATCTAATATTGCTTCAAAACTAAAAGCATTAAGGTTAGAGCTATCTGAGAATTTGCTTATGCATTTAGTTTTAATTTCTCTTCCAGCACATTTCAGTCAATTCAAGATTAGTTATAACTGCCAAAGGGACAAATAAACTTTTAATGAGCTCATTTCTATGATGTGCAAGAAGAAAAAGGTTGAAGCAAAAATAGGCTAAAAGTACTCACTTAGCTAGTACCTATATGGACCAAAATAAGAACAAAATTAGGCTTCTTGTTGTTCCTTTTATGGTAAGCTTAGACATATGAAGAAAGAATGCACTAAGTATCACGCTTAGCGTGTAAATAAAGGTCCATTTAATAATTTTGTTTGTTATGAGATTAATTAAGTTTCAGTACCAATACACACTTAGTGGCTAGATTTGGGTACGATTACTCATATAAATGTGTCAATGCAGAGTTGCCTAAATTGTCGAAAGTCAAATGATACTAAAAGATTCGTCTATGTTAGTGATGGTAAATCAGTTATAGTTGAAGTAATAGGGATGTTTAGATTATTATTAAAGACAAGATATTATTTGAATTTGAAAAAGACATGATTTACCGTCTTTTAGACAAAATTTGGTTTCTATTTCTATATTGGACAAATCTAGTTACTCTTGTTCATTTAGAAATAATAAGTTTAATCTTTTTCTAAATTCAAATATTATGGGTACATGTTCCTTGTCTTTTTATGATAATCTATATTTACTTAATACTATTGCATCTTTTAAGGAAACTTTGCATGTAGGTTTAAGTAGTACGAAAAGAAAATTAACCTATGATAATTTTACTTTACTCTGGCAAAAGCGTTTAGGATACATTTCTAAATAAAGAATTGAATGATTTATGTCAGATGAAATTATTGATTCACTTAATTATTAGATCTTCAAGTCTGTACTGAATGCATTAAGGAAAAACAAATAAATATAAGCAGACTAGGTGCCAATAAATCTTCAAGTGTTTTAAAACTAATACATATGGACATTTGTGGGCAATTTTCTACAACTTTTTGGAATGATCAACAATATTTTATTATGTTTATAGACGATTATTCATGTTATGGTTACCTGTAGCTCATTTATGAGAAATCTCAAGTATTGGACGTGTTTATGGCATATAAAACTGAAGTTGAGAACCAGCTCGACAAAACTCTTAAGGCTATCAGATCTAATTGTGGTAGTAAATACTATGGTAGATATGATAGATCAGGTGTACAATGTCGAGGATTATTTGCCAAATTCCTAGAAGAGTGTGGAATTATCCTACAATACATAATGCTAGGTACTCCTATCATGAATAGTATTATTGAGAGACGAAATAGAACATTAAAGACATGGTAAAAAGTATGATTGCTCATACTAGTTTACCTGATTCACTCTGAGATGAGGTGTTGAAAACAGCAGTATATCTTCTTAATAGAGTACCAACAAAGGCAACAATTAAGACCCCTTATAAATTATGGACTAGGAAAAGAACCCTAGTATTAAGCATTTACACAATTGAAGTTGTCTAGCTAAGGCAAGGCCTTTTAGGCTAAATAAAAGGAAATTGGACTCAAGAATAGTTAACAACTATTTTGTTAGGTATTCTGAATGGTCTACATGGTATAAGTTTTATGATCCTATAATAAAATCATTCTTTAAGACAGAGAAATGCTCAAGTTCTTTGAGGATGTTGAGTTTGGAAGGGGAAATAAAATTAGAGGCTTTGTCTTTTCCCATGATTGTTCTTAATAATAATCAGGATCATATTCCTAATGTTGTTCAAGAAATAATACTCAGAATTACAAGACAATATCGAGATTCTCCCTAATCACAATCATTAAATTATACCTGATGAGCAAATGCAATTTAGGAGATCCATAAGAAAAATGAGAAATGCAATTTCAGATGATTATTATTCTCTAAGAATATAAAGATAACAATGGAATTATGGAAGATGATTCAATCAACTTTCATCAGGCCATGAGGAGTTCCAATTCTTAAAAGTGGATCAATGTCATGAATGAAGAGATGAAGTCCATGAAAGATAATGACGTTTGAGATCTTGTTCCATTGCCCAAAGGTATGAAACCTATTGGTTATAAATGACTATTTAAAACCAAAAAGGATTCGGAAGGTAATGTAGAAAGATACACGGTTCGTCTTATTGCAATGAGCTTTACTAAAAAGGAAGGCATCGATTATAATGAAACTTTCTCTCCAATTTCATCAAAAGACTCATTCAGAATAATTATGGCATTAGTGGCACATTTTGATCTTGAGTTACATCAGATGGATGTAAAGACTGTGTTTCTAAATGGTGACATTGATGAAACAAGTTATATGGTGTAACCCGAAAACTTTGTACCAGAAGATTCAGAGAATATGGTTTGCAAATTAACGAAATCTATCTATGGACTTAAGCTAGCTTCTCGTCAATGGTATCACAAATTTTATCAAGTTATTCTCTCATTCAATTTTGAGATGAATGAGATTGATGATTATATATATACCATAAGTTTAGTGGGAGTAAGTATATTTTTCTGATTTTATATGTTGATGATATATTGCTTGCTAGTAATGATGTAGGTTTCTTGCATGATACCAAGAGATTTTATCAAAGAAATTTGAAATAAAAGATCTTGGAAATGCATCTTTTGTATTAGAAATTCAAATACATCGAGATTGCTCTTGATGTATACTTAGATTATCACAAAAGACCTATATAGAAAAAATGCTTAAGAGATTTGGCATGCAAGGTTGTAAACCAGAAGATACCCTTGTTTTTAAAGGAGACAAATTCAGTCTCAATTAATGTCCTAAAAATGACACAGAAGAAAGGAAATGTGTAAGATTCCTTATGCTTTAGTAGTGGGAAGTCTTATGTATGTTCAAATATGTACGCGTCTAGATATTATATATATTATTGGAAAGTTTAGTAGATATTTAAGTAATTCGGGTTTGAATCATTAGAAATCAATTAATAAAGTCATGAGTTATTTTCAAAGAATAAAATATTACATGTTTACATATCGGAAATCAGATCAATTTGAGGTCATTCGGGTATTCTGATTCCGATTTTGGTGGATGTCAATATAGTCGTCGATTCACTTCTGGCTATGTCTACCTACTTGCGAGATGAGCTATTTCTTGGAAGAGTGCTAAGCAGACACTCATAGCTTCTTCCATCATGACAGCTGAATTCATAGCTTGTTATGATGCATCCAATCAGGAAATATGGTTGTAGAAATTTTGTCATAAAGCTGCGCATTGTAGATAATATTGAAATACCACTTAAGTTATTTTGTGTCAATCAGCCTGCAGTATCATATTCAAATAACAACAGGAACTCATAGAGATTAAGTTCTTTGTTGTGAAAGAAAAAGTTTAGAGTGATAAAGTTTCGATAAAATCTCCATAGATCATATTGGGACAAATTCCATAGTTGTAGATCCGCTCACTAAAAGTTTACCGCCTAAGGTCTTTCATGAGCATATTACTCATATGAGTGTAGTATCATTTGATGATATGCTACTTTAGTGGGAGTTTATTTTGTTTTATTATGGTATTTGGTTTATGCTTCACTCTTTCACTCTATTTTGGTAATCTCATAAGGTTGGACCAGTTGAAAATAAGACATGTTCAAATTTAATTATATTTAATTTTTATACTACACATCCATACTTGATATATGTCATTTAATTATGTTGATGTATGTGACCATGGATGGGTTTATTTACGATAAATGTAACAAAAATTGCTTTGATCTTATATTAACATTGATTAATGGACGAAATTGTTATTTTAGAATAATAACATATGTTATTTTGGAGCTCATATGGTTATATATAATTATCTTTGTATATATATTTAGTCCAAGTGAAAGATTGTTGGATGTTGCACATAATATATACATAAATCTGGAATTGTATCATATACTATTATATAAGGTTGACCTAATTAAAAATTAATATATTAAAATTAAGGATTTATTGGCTATAAATAAGGTGTAGAATTCAATGTGAATACCATAAATAAAAAGTATGGAATTCAATGTGTAGATCATTTTCGTAATTTCTCTTTTGTGATGAGTTGAATTGAAATTATGAAACTCACGACATAGAGGTTATGGTCCCTGAATTTATATCTGATTTTCATTCTAGTATGTCATTGTTCAGAAACTTTGGTTTTGATAACTAATATCGAATGAATTCATATCTAATTTTCGTTCCAGTATCCCATTGTCGAGTAATTTTGGTTTTGAAAATTAGTATTAAATTTAGAAGATCAAAACCTAAGGTACTAAAATATCTATTTATTTATTGATTCAAGTACGCTTCTGTTATCTAGTTTATTTACTTGTGAAATAACAGACTATTAACAATCTTGTTTAATTTATCAAGTTTTGTTTAAGCTTAAGTTATCAAATTTCTAACACAATTGACATCTTCTGCAGTATCTAGACTGCAAGTAGAACTTTCCAAGGATGGTGAGCTTCCTGTAACTCCTGATCAGATTTTGGAGAACTCTTCTAGCAGAAAAGCCTCAGTTGCAGAAACGTTGGACAAAAAGAAAGGTAAACTTGCAGTATAATCACAATTTGTAAAAGAAAAAGATTTTTGACAAGCCAAACACATTGGTAACAGCGAACACACCAAGATTTGGCATGAGCATTGCCAAATCTTCATGCTTCTGGCACCGCAGACACAGTTTGGATATGAGTTTTTGATAGACTCGGTGAATTGCCAATAGGATTAATATGAGGGCGGCCCAATCTGGTAAGATACCCGCTTCTGTTTTCCACCACCACCAAGTTATCCTTTTCTATTTATTTTGTTTCATTTTCACTACCATTCATTAGTAATTGACTTTAACTTTATGTCTTATTGAAGGTGTAAACCACGCAGTTGGCCATAGTCATCCTCTCGGCCGCCACCTCGCTCATTCCTCATCTCTTTGTCTATCTCTATCTGCTTGTGGTCATTTTCCTTCTCCTCTGGCTTCCTTCTAGCGTCGACTCCACCCCTCCCCTCCCCTAACCATATTGTGATTTCTACAGTTTTCTCTAATGCATACTAAGTATTATAAATATTTGGTTCATGTTTCTATTATCAAATCAAAAATTAATCAAGCATGTGTTTAATCCATATTTTATGGTTTATAAATAGTTGTTTTGTTTCAGAGTTTGGATAGAAGGAAAGAATCAATTTAGGAGGATGTTGGTCGTTTCGATGAATTTATTATTGATGTTCTGTGTAGTTCTACTTTTTAAATGGAGGCGGTGAGAAGTAAATCGCTTCCCTCTAATCAGCCATGCACTCAAGCTATATGTTATAGTAAATAGAGAGTTTTGCTATTTGTGATATTAGGTGGAAGGAAAGTGTTAATTTGGAATTTAATGAATGGATATAGCTATGTTACCGTGTATTTGATATTTCCAGTTTATTTATTTTATTAAATTTGATTTCTCCAAATTGTTTAATTGTGTAATTATAGGAAATGATATTTGTTTCATTAATGATGTATTAAAATTTATACAAATATTAGAGTTGGCTAATCATGTTTACACAAATATTTGTGGGGACATTAGGCGAGAACAACGGGATGACATAGCAAGTGGCCGTCGGAGAAACGGGACCATGGATGTTGGGCTTGTACTACTTACCGGTAAATTAAAGTTTTAACCATTTACATCCCCGGTTATTTATCATGCTCTTTAATTGTGTTCATATCAATTTTTTCCAAGTGGTTGGTAATTATTTATGAACTCTTTGTACTTTTTATTGTTATTTACCTGACATATAATAGTGTGTTTGAAGGAAGTTATTCAACTACAAAAATGGGTCTATCAGTAGGGATGTAAACAAATCAAACCTGCTCGCTAAGTATTTTACGTTCAGTTTGAACTCGTGCTCGTTAATTTTATGTTTAAAAAATACTCGGCTCAAAATAGATAGCTCGTTGTACAGCGAATAGAGCTTCAGCTAGTGTTTGGCTCAGCTTTAGCTCGAAACTCGTGCTCGATGGGTTCAAACTAAAAAAATACTCAGCTCGTCAATATTATTGAGGTCACATTAAATTTATATAGTGTTAGAAAGAAATTTTTAATCCTATATAAGTCGAACATGAGTTAAGCACAAACATTCGCTTCGCTCAAAAATATAATAAGCCGAACACGAGCCAAGCCTAAACACCGTGAATTGTGGACGAGGTCGGCTCGGCCCATAATATATTAAAACTCGTCAATCACTCAAACAAACTCAAACATATTTGTTAAAAATCACGTTGAATTCAAAAACATCTCTACTTGGCTGACTCGGCTTGGCTTATTTACACCCATATCCATCATTAGTGCTCTAGATTAATGAGCACATTTACGTTCATCCAGGTCTCTACGTAGAAGATCAATTTTTTGTTGGAAAATCATAAAGTTCTACTGTGAATCATGTAAATTGTGGCTTGTCGATTGTATTGTTGATGGTTATGCTTTCCTTTTTTTGCTCTCCAATTTACCAGGTGAGTAATCTTTTATGATATACAATTAAATGTTGATTGTAGTTTTCGTTTCTCCTGTGAATATAAAGGTTCCAATTTTTTAAATAAATACTTCTTTAAATTAGTATCATTTCTTTAAGTGATGGAAGTTTCATAAATAAATATATCTTTATCATTGTAATTTTGATAATTTTTTTGAATATTTTTAATTATTTTTTATAAATTTATATAATAAAAATCATTTAAATGACACTTTAGCGCAACACCATTTAAACAAATGTTTCCTTTATTAAGTTAATGACGTTTGTTCTATCTTAAGTTTTTTTAAAAAAATGTTATTTTATTTTCGTGTGTATTATTATTTATTATATTTCACTTTTTTCAATGTGTTTTGATATCATTTATATAATATATTTTTTCAATAATTTTTTAAAACTAATTTTTATTTTTAGAGTGTTGATACACAGGTTTCTGTTTGATGGAGTATGTGCTCAAGGAAACTTTTAAAGCTGATAATTATTTTTCTGTCTTTTCGTTTTTAATAGGTGTACTTTTTTTAGTGGTTACAACTATGTGACTCTAAGTTTGTTTATTTTTAACTTTCATCATTTCTATCAATATACATATTTATTATTATCTTTTTGATGTTTTCACCTTATTATTTTTTAATGTCATTTTGTGGCATATTTTCTGCCAATTCGTGCCAATTTTTGAAGTTAATATATGCAATCTTTTTAATGGGTACGAGTCTCTTACTCTTAATCATATAATTTTTTACGATCATCATCTTCTATCGAGAAAAACATCTATTGCGATCATTTTTTGTATTAAAATTAAAAAATTGTGATAGCATTTTGTTGAAATTTTATATATAATTTACAATCACACTTAAGTACCACATGAAATGTTTAAATAGCATTTAAGTATAGCTTGCGCATTGCAGGTCATTACCTAGATTTTTATAATAACGAAACTATCATTAGATTCAGCTTGGACTTGACCAAATTAATTTAAATTTAATATATATATATATATCATATATTTTTTAAAATCGGCAACGTTCATTGGGGCACCTATTCAAGGCTACATTGAGCTATGTGAATATCTAACTGCTTTCGGCCAATGATGGTTGGATTTTGTGATATGGAAAGATAAATTTGGCGAATTGGGTTGTGTTAGCTGAATTGACTTATATTTAAAAAAATTATTAAATCTAACTTTAAATTAGACTATAATATGTTAAATAATTTGTTTTTCTTTTTTCTAATAATTAACCTTGATTTTCCACCTATTAACCTCGAAAAATATTATCTCTTTCACTATTCGTTGGTAAAAAGCTCAAGCAAAATATATTTTAAAAAAAGTAAGAGCCCATCACGGGAGAGGCCAAACCAGCTCATTGCAGTAATTGTCTGCAATTGTTAATAGGCCATTGTGTTAGCAAAGTATTATTAATCATTTTAAAGAATTTTGTATTCTCAGGAGTAAACTAAGCAAATGTTAGGATAAATTCATAAAAATATAAAGATAAATTGATACAAGATTATGAATATATCTATAGAATTTAATTTATTATTTAATATTTATTTGGTTGACATAAATAAAAAAAGGTATAAAAGACATGAAAATTTTAAATCCGTTAGACCTTTACTTCTTTAAAGTCAGTTATACATAATTGTTCATAAAATAAAAAAGATTAATTTTATAAAAAAAGATTTTAAAAGTGTAATTCAGGTTAAGTGATGCGATTTATTTAGAAAATATAATCGGGTATTATTAAATTATTATTAATTTTCTATAAAAAAGCAAAGCTTATGATCTTCACTAAAAAAATTGAATGAGGCGACGGAGAAAGAAATGTTTTTTTAGTAAATTTAGAGGGGAAATATCGCACGAAATAAATGAAGCAACAACAACGCCCACCGTGGGGCTCGAAACACACGACCACAAGGTTAAGAGCCTTGCGCTCTACCAACTGAGCTAGACAGGCTTTGTAAGTGAGTACACAAATTGCAAGGATTTCGATGTCGTTTCCTCTCGCTCTCGCCAATTTTACCTCCCATCTCTTGAATTCATTTGCTGCTTTGATTGCCTTACATTTCGTTTGCTGCCATGGCCTCGTGGCTCAAAGTCGCAGAAGGTCCAAATCTACTACCCTTTTCTTTTCCTTTTTTTAGTATTGATTTGTTCTGTATTTGCCTTGATTTGATGCATATAATGAGCTTATTTGATCACATCTCCTTTTCCCTAATAGGATGAATTCAGACAATGTGTTTATTAAGCTATAAGAATGAATGCGAAACTGGGAATTGGTAGGGAAAATTGAAACTGGTGGCGCTGGTAGATTGGGTAATTAATTATACATGGAGCTAATTTGTATTGGTTTTGTTAGTTAGTGTTTCACTTTTGGACTTTGGTGATGGTTTGGCCGAATGTGAATCATGTCAGTTGGTGGAAAAATTGAACCCAATAATGGTATGCTTTGATAGAGGGGAATGAGTAATAATCAGTAATGTAATGACATTGTCACCCCGTTCTACATTTGTGCCTATTTGATGCTTCTGATGATTTTTTTTGTAACATCTCTTTTTTCCTGTATAAAACTAATTTAGATTGATTTTTTTTGTTTTTTAACATTTGGATTTAAGGCTACAGTTATCGGTTGATTGAATGTGATTCTGTGATTTAATCGAACAAAATTGATCCCGATAATGCTTGTTTGGCAAATGGTGAAATTTTTGGAAGAGGGAAATGGGTTATGATTGGTAATGCAACGATCCTTACCTGTTCTAATGCATGAAGGTTTGGTATGTTGTGTATTTTCATTAGTTCCATGGTGGTAAAGATTTGGTATCCATATCCTTTTGGAGTTTCTTTATTTGGAGCTGAAGTTTAGAATGCAAAGCTGTGTGCTTGGACGTATCATTAACTAACTTGAGGACTTTCTTTAGATCTGTTTGAAGTTGTTGACAGAAGAGCAAAGTTGGTAGTCAGTGAATTGTCAGAAGAACAGTCAGATTCATGATCGTCAGGTGCGATAGCATTTTATTAGAGACGTTATTTATGTGGCATTGTAGTCGACTGGCGGATTGTCATCATTTGCCCTTTTTTAATATTTTCAAGTTTATTTGTTTCACTTCTTTATACTGTTTCCCTTTTTTGTAATTTTTAGCTAGCAAAGGGCGAGAACTGATAAAGGTGGATAGAAAGTCCAATGCCAAGGTCATTGAATTTCAGAAAGTATTTCTGTTGTTCACTAGCATATTAATTTGCTGTGTGATTTGATTGTAGTTTTATTGTTTTGCAGGTGAAAAGCAGAGTCTCCGTTACTGAGTCTCCTGCCAATGGTAATAAAGATCATGAGCGCAATACAACACAGAAAGAGCATGATGTTGAGTCATCTATTCCTCTGCCAGTTAGCATTTCAGAAAAAGCAGGCTCAGAAATACCACCCTAGTCAGATGTGGAATCCCAAAACGTTGAGTTTACACCTAATGTAGACGTTGAATCGGCAGAAATAAATTCAGCAGAGATAAAGCGTGATGCCATCTACAGAATTGATGCTAATAATGAATTAAAAGAATCACTTAAAGAAACTGCGCTGGATGCATCCGTGTCTTCGGCAAGTACTGATGATGTCTTTTAGCTTACAGCGGGACAAGAAAAGCCTTCTGTCTCACAATCAGAGAACACAAAAGTGGGAACTGTTTAATACACATTTGTCTGTTTCATCGTCTGAACCAAATAGACAATTTTGGATAGGCAGGCATGGCTCTTCAAGCAATGAGAAAAGTGCATCTGTTAATGAAGGGAAAGAGCTTCAAATTGATAATAATCTTCAAAGGAGACAAACTGATGCCAGGGAATCTCATAAAAAATCTCAACAAGAGTTAACGAAACTTACTGCAAGTAAAGTTCAGGACCAGCTTGATGAGGTAAAATGCATATCAATCTAGATATATTTGCAATCTTGCTCCAAACGAGGCATATATAATATATAAGTGCACTTTCATTGAAAATTACCAGTTTCTTTTAGTTGGTTGGCAGGCTCAAGGACTTCTGAAAAGTACAAATGCTTCTGGAGTCATTTTTGCTTCCAAACTAGATAATAGGTTTTGTGATTTCTGCCAAGGTCATGGTCATCTTGAGGATAAATGTTGGAAGAAACATGGTAAGCCAATTGGGCCACCACCAAAGATCAATCATATTCAACTGCTTACAAGGCTATTGCAATTCCTTTAGATGCTCCCTCAATTACTCCAAGTGTTGCACTCTCTCAAGAGGATTTTGCACATCATCTCAAGCTAGCCTACAATAATTACTCTTCCCTTCCATCAATTTCGGTTGCTATTGCAGATATTTATTTTTCATTACTACATGTGGAGACTTATTGGCTATTCATTACTACCTATGGAGACTTATTGGCTAATTAATTTAGGTGTCACTTGTCACATGACCAAGCATACTAAAATTTTTACATCCTACGCTCCTTTGCGGCTTCCCTTGATGATTAACTTAGCAGATGGAAGTCAAGTTCCAGTCATTGCCAAAGGAACGATTTGTATTAATTAATACTTGCTCCTTGATTATGCTTTATCTGTTCCTTCCTTCCTTATGAGTCTTTTATTAGTCCAAAAGTTGTATTCTAAGAGTTTATGTCAAGTTTTATTCACACCTATTGCTTCTATATTACAAGATATTAGGGGAAAGAGAGAGATTGGCCATGCAGTAATAAACTCTATTACCTACTCATGACCTTACCTTCATCTTTGGCCACCATCAAAGCTGCTTCCTCTATTGTTTAGTGGCATGAACGCTTGGGGCATCCTAGTTTAAATAAAATCAAACTAATGGTACATGCTTTAGTTGATGTTTCTTCATTATAATGTGAATCATGTCAATTGTCAAAGCACACTTGTGCATCTTTGCCTTTAAAATCTTCTTTTAGGTCTAATAAACCTTTTAATGTTGTTCACTCTGATGTACGAGGCCTATTGACTATTCCTAACTTTGAGAAATTCAAATACTATGTCTTATTTATTGATGATTACAATCGCATGAGTTGACTTTATTTATTGCATAATAGATCTCAAATTTTCTCTAAGTTTTAAACTTTTGTAAATGAAATGAAAACATAATACTCTGCTGCCATTAAAGTTTTTAGGATTGATAATGCATTATACTTCTTCTCAGTTCATGAATTTTTTCACTACTCATGGTATTGTGCATCAAACCTCTTGTGCCCACACTCCACAACAGATAGTGTTGTTGAGCGTAAACATAGGCATTTATTAGAAGTCACGAGATGTTTAATGCTTAATAAATTGGTTCCTAAACATCATTGGCTTAAAGCTATTCTAACTGCATGTTACTTCATTAATAGGATGTTTACTTCTATATTAAATAATTAGATCCCTCGTAAATTGCCTAATCGAGGACAAACTTTATATCATGTCAAACATTGAACCTTTGGTATGTTTGCTTTGTGCATATTCTTCCATCCAGTTCTAATAAACTTGCAATTACAACTCTTAAATGTGTATTTCTCGATTATTCTTAGGCATAAAAGTGGTATTGTTGTTTTAGTCTGAGTTTCATCACTATGGATGTTAACTTCTTTGAGAATGTTTTCTTCTATTCATCTCCTTCTCAAACAACTAGTCTTACTCCTTAGGTTTTTCTTCCTATTCCCATAATTGATGTTCCTCTGCCACTTCTCCAACCATGTCCACCTTTTCAACCTTTCAACACTTTTCCTTAGCCTATTCCCGGTGACCCAAGCATGCGCCTTCTCTTCTTGTGCCACCATCTCTCCGTAGTTCTCCTAAACCAGGTAGTATGTTTAGCACATCTAAGGTAACTATACATACATTGTCTTCTTTTAGAATACTTGCAGATTACAATGAAGCTTCAATAGATAAGGGTTGGTGACAAGTTATGAAAGAGATCGCTATCTGCAAAATAATCACACTTAGGACCTTACTCATCTCTCTTAAGGTAAGAAAAATGGTCGGATGTCGATGGATTTATACTATTAAATATTGGTCTAATGGTTCATTGGAGAGGCTTAAGGCTAAATTGGTGGGTCTAGATTGTCATGATACATTTTCTCATGTTACTTAACTCAAATTTGTTCGAATTTTATTATCTTTGGTTGTAAATTTTGATTGGCCACTCTTCCAAATGTAAAAAATACATTTCTCTGTGAAGACCTTGAAGAGGAGGTTTATATGCGCCAACCACCTGAGTTTGTTACTGAGGGGGAGAGTTCTAATGTTTGTGAATTCATAAAATCTATCTATGGTCTCAAGCAATTACTTAGGGCATGGTTTACCAAAGTCAATGCTATCTTGTTGGAATTCGATTTTTGTAGGTATTCTTTGTATTATTCTATGTTTGTTTAAACCACTTGTCGTGGATGCATCATTTTAATTGTGTTTGCAATTATATTATTAGTTCAGGCTCTGATGATAATGGAATACAAGGGACTAACTAAGGCATGTTTACAATCCAATGTTGCATAAAAAATATGGGATTTTTACAGTTTTTCCTTGGTGTTGAAGTATTAAAAACTCTTAATAGTATTTATCTAAGTCAAAGGAAATATATGACTGATATGTTTTGTGAGACAGGTTTACTTGGTGCAAAGCCCATTGACTCTCCACTTGAAAATGGGGTTAAGCTCAAATCTGATCGTTGGAGGATCCAATAAAGTATAAACGACTTGTAGGTAAACTAATATATCTCACTATAAATCAACCTGACCTTTCCTCTGTTCTAAGTCTTGCTAGTCAATTTATGCAAAACCCTATACTCCCTCATTAGAATGTTGTACTTAGAATTCTAAGGTATCTCTAGAAATATCTTGGGCAAAGGTTCATGTATAAAAAGCATAAAGTTGGTGAGTCTTTAGAGATCCATAGCTATGTGGATGGGCAGGATCTACCTTTGATAGAAATTCTATTTCAAGTTAATGTATCAACCTAGGAAGAAATGTAGGTCATTTGGAAGAGCAAGAAACAATCTATTATTGCCAAGTCTAGTGCTAAAGCTAAATATAGGGCAATAGCAAAAACAACTATGACTTAGTATAGATGAAGAAGTTGCTGCTCGAAGAAATTGGATTTCTTATTTCTAAATATGAGGTTATGGTGTGACAATCAAGCTGCCAAACATATTGCAAATTATCAAAAGGCCAACACAAGATCAAGAATACCCACATATCCTCTCTTGAGAGTTCCTTTTTGACAAAGAATTAGACAAGTGCACCCGCAAAGAATAACACGTTAGTAGGTTAATATGTACAGGTCAGATCAGTCCCTTTACATCTAACCAATGAATATTCAAAGAAATACCAATTGATACCAACCACTGAACTTCAGCCGTAGTCAACTTTCACCGGTACAATTTTGAATACTTTTTTAAGCATAGTTATAAAAATTGGAATTAGACGTTGAATTGGATTGGAAGGGAGTCATTGAATCGGGTTGATTCATCAAAAATCGGATAAGAATCAGTTTACTTGAATCAGTCAAAGTTGATGGGTTATTAGCTAAAGAATATGTTATTTTGATGTTATGACATGTATAATATTATATAATATTTTTTTCATATTTTTATGGATTTTTTTGAATTATGTGAAGTTAGTTATTATTTTTGACTTGAGTCAAAGTCGAGTCAACTTTTAATTACAAAAATGTCACTGACCATTTCTTCCCCCCTATTCTCTCTTCCCCAACTCCGTCGCCCCCTCCCCCCCCCTCCCCCGCCCCGCCCCGCTCCCCACCCATGCTGGCCCACCCCATTCCCCCTGCCGCGCCCGCCACCCCCCCTCCTTTGGCCCGGCCAATGCCTTGTGCTCCTTGCCTTCCCCCTACCGTCATTGCCCCTCACGTCGTCGCCGCCCTCCTCGCTGTTTTCCTGAATCGGCTGATTTATAGACTGATTTTTACCGTAACCGATTTACCTAATTTTTTGAAATAATAATCATTTCAATCCGATTTAAATTGACCGATTCCATTTGCCGATTTTTGCAACTATGCTTTTAAGCACTGCCCAATGAACAACAAATCAAGAACACACACATTTCCACTCTAAGATCATCAAATGTGCTTCTACAAAGTTCTTTTAACAAAAAATCAGATAAGAATGTCACACACACATATAAAAAACAAACAGCAACAAGCACAAACAAAAAGAAAGTGAAACCTCGGAGGACGTAAACCCAGAAACACGACGCATTGTCCTTCGTTTCATGTCAAGCGTGACAACCACGGGGCTTAGAATTCGACGCTTCAACCTACCCAGGTGAGTAGCCTTCCACCTTCTCCCTTCCACTAAGGCAAAGAAGAAAGCAAGTATGACCCAATGGGAAAGGGGAGACAAAGTGGAGAAGGACGAAGTCAGGGAAGGAAAAGGGGGAAGGAGAACAGGGTGGTTGTCATAGATTCGGAGCACAAGTGACAAAACACGCACACATCTCAACTCGATGACTTCATGAAGATGTGTTTGAGAATCTGAGTGGACAACCTTTCCTTGAAAATGTGTATTTGATAATTTGATTTGATTGTTAGTGTTGTGTGTTGACCGATAATGTATCTACGTATCAATTTTTGTGTTTATTTATATTAATATATATCCGTCAATGTACACGATTCCTAGAGGCAGAGATGGCAAGGTTTGACCCAATTCGCCAAAAGTTTGGCGGAGGGCAGGGAAAGGGGGGCCCGCCTGGGGGTGGGAATCGGGCAGTGGTGGAGAAAGGGGGGGAGGGGTAGTTCAGGCGGGTCAGGTGAGTCGGGCGGGCAAGTGGGTCGGCAAATCGTGAGGGAGGTGGGAGAATGAACAAGAGCCGTCGGATTTTGATCGAGTGGTTCCCATTTAATAGCGTATGGTATGCTACTTTGCAGCGTGCTATAGCATTTTTGTATATATATATATATGTACGCTACTTTGCAGCGTACTATAGCATTTTTGTATATATATATATACATATAAGAACTAATTGAGTGTGTAAGCAGAAATATTTTCTACCCCAAAGCTTGATTTGGGCTATCTGATTACAAGAACAGCCTAGATTTTTATTTTTTTAAAAAAAAAATTAACCCATCTTTCACCAAAGGTGCCAAAACTATGGCGGTGGTGCTAGCAGAGGCTACATTGGCCATATCCGGTCGTGCTAGCCACATCCAGTTCTCACCGCCCACCGACCAAATTCAACCGCGAGGTGGTCGGCAATGGCTGGTCATGGCCGGATCTAGCCGTGCGGCTTATGGGCGGCGTGGCCAGATCTAGCCACCGCTGACCAAGTTTGGTTGTCGTGGGCAGGACTTGGCTGTCCTTCAACCAAATCTAACCAAGGGACGGCCAGGGCTAGTCAGTGGCGGCTGGACCTGGTCTACAATGGCTAGATTTGGGCCCACCTTGAAAAAAGAAAAATTTGTCACTGGCAGAACTGGCTATCGTTGGCCAGGCTAGGTCTGGCCGACATTGTGCCTCCCAATGTCGACACCCACACCCTGCCCACCCACTGCCCTTCGCCCGTCACGCAGCTTACCACGGCCAGGCTCATTGCACCTCCGATGTCGATGGCGACTAGATTCAGCCAGCAAAAAAATGGCTAGACCTGTGGCTGTGTAGCCTGATCTTGTCGCAACCGGCCATGTCTGGCCACCCCATGACTTGATTTGGCAGGTGGGAGGCCAGACAAGGCTCGCTGTAGCCAGATGTGGTTGGCATGGTCAGCGTCGTGGGGGAGTTTATTATTATTATTAATTTAATATAGATATAGGTCATCCTTGTAATCGAATGGCCCAGATCAAGCTTTGGGGCTTTTTGCCCTAAGCTATAGAATAGAACCTAGACTGCTAAGCATGCTAAACTTAATCTCGACTGCCATGTTGGCCCGCTATCCATTAGAATTTGCATATTATAAGTCTAGATCATCCTTCGCAAGTGTTTAACAAAGGCAAAGCCTTCATTTATATACCCCATATATCTTGTCTTAAATGTATAACTATCTTAGAGTCATGTATAAATATATCGGTTTAATATGTCGAACAACCCCAAATTGCTTTGAAAAAAATGTCACAAATAAACATAGTTTAATTTTTTCTATTATACAATAACCAAAAGTTTAAATTTTCATAAAGTATAATCAGGTCTCAAAGTTTGATTTCAAATCAGTGTTGTGAAAATCACTGATTCCAAATCGGAATCGGCTGATTCCACTCGGATCGGTGGGAAACTGATTCAAAAACTATTTGAATTAGTTTCATCTGAATCGGCCAATTCGAGCCAATTCTGGAATCGGCCCAAATCGGCCGATTTCGGACGGTAGCGATAGATGGCGAGCGGCGACGATGGGGCAGGGGGGGGCTGGGTCAGGGGTAGGGGGCGGCGACGGCGGCGACTGGGTGATGGGGGCCTAGGTGGGGGCAAGGGGGAGATCTGGAGGGACGGGGTTGGGGGCGCAGGGGGGGGGGGCGGGCGCAGGGGGGTAGGGCCTGGCCGGTGGGGGAGACGAGGTGGGGCGGTGGCGGTAGGGAGGGACTGGGCGCGGCGGGCATAGCGGCGGAGCGGGTCTGGGGGAGGGGGGCGCGGCGGCTGTGACGGGGAAGGAAGGCGAATGCAGGAGAGAACGGGCGAAGGGAAAGAAAAACCTGTGGTTGCATTCTCGTAATTAAAATTTGACACGTGTCTGACTCGAATTAAAAATAGTAACTAACTCTAAATAATTCAAAAATCTAAAAATGTGAAAAATATTATAAAATATAATACATATAATAATATCAAAATAATATCAATATCTAATTTTTATATATTTATGTTATGAGTTGATCAAATTATTACAAATGACCGATTCAGACTAATTCAACTGGACCGATTCTTATTAGGCCGATTCGATTCCGATTTTTGCAACCATGTTTCAAATATAGCAAATCCATAAATTTTAGGCAATTTTAACATCATTTTTAATCTATCATGTCCTCTTTGAATTCCATGACTAATGAAAGGATGTCTTTTTTTTGTTTGCAAATTCACCATCATATTGGATAACATTAGTTTCGATTCAAAATGAACAACCTTTGTTAAGTTTTAACTTTTAAATTCCTATAATTTATTTGTTTATTTTCTTTTTTTGTAATGGATAAAAACCCAACGATAATTTTAAGAGTTTTACCTTTTGCTTTATACCTCAATAATAATTTAAATATTATAACTTACTCATCATTTATCAATCAGTCTTTCAATTTTATTATTAACCTCTTTGTTAATAAAAATAAAACTTATATCTTCACATACGGTATAATAGTTTTAAGACTTATAAATTGAGTTAGAGGTGAGAGATTCAATATCTTATGAGATTGGAAGGAGCGGTTGTAAGGTCTGTTGTTTGTGATGAGGGTATTGCCATTTCTTAGATTAGAGATTGCTTTGAAAATTTGTTCTTTTATTATTAAAACTAGCCAAAGACCCTGCCCATTGTTTGAAAACTTATTAATGATATATATTAAAAAAATAATTTCATAATTATTACTATATTGTTTTAAATAAAAATAATGAATATTTACTTACTTTTAACAAGAAATATAGTTGTATATACAAATATTAAAAATAATTTTAATTTTAATAAGTAAAAGTTTTAATAACTAAATAAAGTTTATTTTTAAAAGATATTTAATTTGAATAAAATTATACTCTTTTAATATAATCTTTAAAATTCTAAATGAAGTATATATTATCAAGTAACAAATTTTAATGTTATAATATAATTATAAATATATCAAAATTTATTAATATTTTTAATTCTAAATTTAGGCATATTATAGTCCATAATTTTTGTAATAAATAATAATAGTTACAAATTAAGTAAATATTAAGGGATTCATATTAATTATTGTGAAGGCAGAATCAACTACGGTTCAATAAAAATTGAAACATGATAAGAGCGAAAAAATTTCAACCCTTCAAATGTTTAAAAATAATTATATATGACATACATTTGAAATTTTAGTCATTTTTAGTTGGAAAATTTGGCATCCGACTACCCATGATATTTTTCCAAAAAAATCAACCCCAAAACTCCCAGCCCGGTTGGAAGTCTTATTGATGTCAACTCTACTACCACCGTCAACTACCAGTCTAATGTAAATGACCTTTTAATGAAAACTGTGAGGCCAAACAAGAGCCTTAGCCAGGAATAGTGTATAGGTTGGTTGGCATTAAAGTTTCATCGAACTCAACTTGGAGATCCAAACTAAGAATGTACGACGGAACTGTTGGAAGCCAACTACTTACCACTTTTTGAGACAAGCCCTATCTTACATCTTCACCGCAGTGCCCACAAGCCCTCGATCACATTGAAGACGGTGCATGTCGCAAAAAAATGCAGGCTGGACATTAACATTGAAATCACCGAATCATTTGGTATGTGAAATTGTTCGCCTTCTCAATAACGTGTTTACAAGCTATTGCTATTCTAATATACACGCCCGTCATTGTTCTTTAAAAGTTAAAAGGGAGAGGCGAGTGGCAAGTGGCAAGTGGCAAGTGGCAAATCACCTTGTCTGATCCCAAATAAGTAGAGCCTTAGACTAGAATAAGTTTGATATTAGTCTCTTTATTTTTCACAAAGAAAAAGACACAGATGACGACGACCTTGGGAAAGGCTGCTTAAACTGCCTGGTCTAACCATCTTGGCCAAAAGATGTCGACGACCTCGTAGGAATCAAACATGCGTTTAACAGTCTGTCAAAAAAAACCAATATCTATTTTTCTCTTCCTAAAAAATATTTATTTTTCATCTTACTGTCCCCTAAAGAAGCCCATTTCACCGCAATGTGAAAACCCGAGGGCCCTCAAACCCTGGGACCAACAAGGACATGGCCCTTAGAAGAGACCAGAACTCTCATCTTGCTCATACCTTAGCCTCTTATGGAACTAGAGCAGCATCTCCTGTATCTTTTTGTTTTTCATCTCTATGCTTCGTGCTAGAAAAAAACAAGGACATGGCATTGTTTTGTAAAAGAAAGAGCAAAGAAAAAAACCAGAAGGACATGGCATCCACTGAAAAGGATAAATATAGAGGGTCCAACCATGTCCATCCCTACACGCCAAGTTGGGCTGCGATCGCCTATTTTTGGAACCCAAATGGCGGGTTGGGGTTGGCGGATATGTACACCCACCGATTTTGAAAAAAAAAAGAGAGCGCATTCCTCGTATCTCCATTCTTTTCTCTTCCCACCCCCAACAACAAACAAAGGGAAGCTACAGGCCTCCCTTCCCCTTGCTTCTCCTCTTCCATCTCTCTTTTTTTTTTTGGTATATTTATTTAGTTTTTTTGTTTTTTTGTGGGGTTGTTATCACCCCTCCACCCACCTCGGAGCCCCCGAGTTTCTTGGTGGAGGGGTTTCTGCCCCGCGGGCGCCCACTCCTCCTTTCCCATTCTCTCCCCTCTGGCTAGGGTTCTTGGGTTTTTCCCCCCGGGCATTGTTGGATCTGTGTTCGCAGGTGATTTTCTTGACCCGCGGTTGCGTTTTTGTTTGTTGTTCTTCTTTTGAGTTTTGATTTTTGACTTTCTTGCCGATGCGAAGATGTTGGTGCACGATTTGAGCACAATCTAGGCGTTTTAAGGGGGTTCTTGTGAGAATAACAGCCGGGTTTTGTCCGGATTGGTGGTTCATGTACGTGCATTGTGATTTTCTTTTGCGTCTTGTTGATTCCAGGTATTCGGAATTGGTTGACGCGCAATACAGCACGCTTTTTTGGCGTCGGGGTGGTTGACAACAGGTGATTTCGGTGGTCTGCTTATTTCGTCTTCCTTCTTGTTGTTGTACGTCGAAGATGTTGACGCTTGATTTCGCACAATGTGCTAGCGCTTTTTTTAAAAAAAGAAATTACTTCTGGTTTGTTTGATTTGTTGTTTCATTTAATTTATGTGCATTGTGGTTTTATTTATTTGTTTATTTATTTTAGTTGTCCTAAATTGATTGTTGTGCTGTAAACTTGCTCCATCGACATTTGGGTGGTTGACATTGTGGGGGTGAATCCGTTCGGTCATCAATTCAGAAAGAAATTGATGTGGTGATGGCACGCTAGAGTGTTGTCATGGATTTGAATTCCCCGGAACGATTTGGGGACAAAGGGGAGCAGAGCAGTGCCAACGGAGCTGAGCATCTGCTTTTGGAGGGGATCAATGGAATCCAAAGCTATTCTTATATCCCCGGCCCTCCGGCACCGAAGGATGGTCTTTTGTCAGCCAAGAAGTGTCCCTATTTCTCTAAGAATAGTGGACGAGAGGTGGAGGAATCCTTCAGAAGCAAAGTCCCCCGATTTTTGCGGAATCCTGTTAATCCAGGTTTTTGATTATCCACATATTTGTAACCATTCTGTCATTGTTTTTGTACTAGTCATTGTTTAGTAGTAGATTAAAATGGCTATAGGCATGGATTAACTAGGGTTGCATATCATTGTATGATCTACCATTTTTCTATTAAGCATATTTGGAGCATAATTGTCTATATCGCCACAACTTTTTTATACCTTGCCACAACAAGAAAGAGTTGCCGCCATATGACCCAGTGGTTTGGGGGTCAGAGTCATGAAACAATGCAATGATTAGGCTGCTAAAATAGTCCTTTTTGTGTTCGGACTCTTCCCCGGACTCTGCTCGTGCGGGAGCCTCTGTGTGCAAGGCTGCCTTTTTTCTTGGTGATGGTACTCACCTAAATCATGCAAGTTGTAGAACACATTATTTTTCTTAATCTGTGAAATATTATTTATTTTATTATATCCAGAGCTGATGTTGGTTTTATTTAAGAAACAATTAACCTACCTAGCTTTTTTGAAAGGAGATAACAGGTCGATATAAACTGAATTCTGATGTTTTCACTCACTTTAAATGTCATGCGCTTGTGTTAGTGCTCTCAAAATGAGGTTATCCTTGTCTGCAGATTCTCCAGCTGGATCTTTACATCATGTTGGACATAAGTTTCATGAGGTGTTCCAACTAAAACAAGGGCGGTTTTCAGACCTTCCACCTGCAAAGATTTCAGAAATGCTAAAATCAGCTAGTTTAGATGTAAATTTTTTGTGTTTCATATTTTATCTATATTTGTCCCTTTTTTATAAAAGTGAGCATGTTTCTTTTTCAGAACGCCCCAACGCAGTCTCTTTTAAGTGTTGTAAATGGAATCTTAGACGAAAGCATGGACAAGAAAAATGGGGAAATTCCTTATGTATGTCAGTACTGCACTTGGGACATTCTTTCTAATGAAACTATATTTTTATCAAAGTTAAGATTCATTAAATATCAACTTTGATCTGAGTGGTTCTTTGTATATATTTATCAATTTTTTTGCAGCGAGTGGCGTGCCTATTAAGGAAAGTAGTTCAAGAGATTGAACGGCGGCTATCAACTCAAGCAGATCACATCAGAAATGTAATATTAAGTCCACTCTTAAATGGTTAGTTGTATTTTCCTATTTCTTAATTATTCTTTTTATCTTGCAGCAAAGCAACCTCATAAAAGCGCGCGATGAGAAGTACCAATCAAGGATTAGATTGCTTGAAACCTTGGCAAATGGGACAGGGGAGGAAGCCCTGGTACTTGTTTACAGTTTTTATATTATTTGGGTAATTGAGTCTATGCGAAATCATTCAGTTCTGATAGTGTATTCATTTATTCTCCAGATTTATATGAATCAGCTTCAACAGACAAAGGTACTGGTTTGACATCATAAGTTTATGCTTTTTTTCTCTAAATTTTTTTGGATATTCTACAATCTATATGTTTATCTTATTGAAAGTTAGTGAGGTTGAGCACATAAATCTTTACTTGTGGTTGTTGATCACAAGAAATAGTCTGATGTTGATAATGATAGAGATTTCTTCCCCCCCTCCCCTATATTAGTTGATGGGAGCGAGAAATAGGATTTGAAGTGAGAATAGAACTTGGTAGAAATAAGGATATAAAAGAGGGTAGGAAGAAGGAGAAATTCAACAAATTGGGAGAGGTTGGAGATAGACCGACAATTCACTAAGAATTTTGGGAGATTAGGAGATAAAACTTGGAATCCACCAAAGCATCATATTTTCATTCATCAAAATCTAACGTTTACAATGATGGAAGACTCATATATATATAGATGTAGCCTAACAAAAATATCTAATAAAAATGACGAAAATTACAAGAAAAATCCTCTAAAGTATGAAAATTACATAAAATTCCCTAAATATCATCAAACTAATAAAATAGAAAATCACTTATTAAAATAGCCTTAATATAACTCAAATTTGTCCTACATCATTAGGTTTTCTTAATGGTAGAAAATTTTCAACTCGCAATTTAAAGCATAAGGTTTCTTTGATGGAGATTTGTTTAATGTAATTTTTGACACGATCTGGTATTCTGTTAATGTCCACTTTCCATAAAATTAAACTGCGTGATCAGCTTTCATCTGAGTGTATATTTGAACTGAAGAACTTGTATTCTCTTTAATGCGGACACTTCTTAGAAAATGGAGAAATGGTTATCCAAACATTATTTTTCACTTGATGACTGCTACCAATCCATTACTATTGTAGTATTTTAGAGATATGTTTTTTTAATACCTGTATATGTTTTTCTTCAATTTTCAGTATGAAAAGAACAAAATTGAAGAAATGAAAAAATTTGAGGAAGAGAATGTGGTTCGGCTAACAAAAGAGAAGGCAAATAGTGATGAAATAATAGTCGAATTGCAGAAAGAACTAGAATCAAGTAAAAAGTTGTATGAGGAGCGTTGTTTGCATTTAGAATTGGATGCTAGTGAAGTTAAAACAAAACTGGAAGAGAGGTTAAGTGCGGCTGAGAAGCTTTTATTAGACTCAACAAAGAAAATTGGAGAGCTTGAAACATGTTCTGCACTGGAAGCTGAACGTTGGAGCAAGAAGGAACATAGTTACTGCGAACTTATTGACACTCAGTTTCACACCTTGAAGGTGAGTCATTTAACACTACTGTTTGAATCATTTGTTAGTAGATAAGTGATGATATTAACTTTACAAGGTGAATCAGGAATTACGGTTGGTTTTCAATTCTACCAAGGAGGAGGTCTTGATTACTCAAAGAATTTGGCAAGATGAATTTAACGAATTTGGTATTTTTGTAAAATCTATTGTTCTAGGCAAACATTTCATGTGAACTTCTAAGAATATAGTGTTAACATTTTGGGTTTTTTTAAAAAAAATATAGAGATCAATCTTAAAGAATTAGCCGATGCAGCTCAAAATTATCACTTGGTTCTTGCCGAAAATCGGAAACTTTACAATGAAGTTCAAGATTTGAAGGGTACTTTACTAATTTTTCCCCTATCACGTTTGAAATTTTAATTGATAGATTTTTTTGACATTAATGAACTTTGACAGGAAATATTCGAGTTTACTGTCAAATTCGACCATTTCTTCAAGGGCAAGGTGAAAAAAACACTACCATTGAATATATTGGTGAGGATGGCGAACTACTTGTTGCTAATCCTTCAAAAAAAGGGAAAGAAGGGCATCGATTGTTTAAGTTTGACAAAGTATTTGGCCCATCTGCGTCTCAAGGTTTTTCTTTTCTCTTAATGATAAAGCTCTTCTAATATAGTTTATATTTTGCATAGAACCCAACCTTAGATAATAGTAATTTTCTCATTATTAGTTTGTCTTTTGTGTAAAAATAAATGCCTAGGATAATGACTCATCAATGAGTGATTTTATAAAAATGTTAAACGCCCTAAGTATTTAAGTATTCTGTGAAGATGACACACTTGTTATTTCATTATGGAGTGTACTTGGCTAACCATTCACATCTATTCTTTTTATTATTAGCGGAGGTATTCTCAGACACACGACCATTAATAAGATCTGTACTTGATGGTTATAATGTATGCATATTTGCGTATGGACAAACTGGTTCTGGGAAGACCTACACCATGGTAAAAAAACGTGTGCTTTATGTACCACTTATTTGATCAATTTTGATTTTCAATAATTGCATGAATTTTTTATAAATGACTGCAGGCTGGACCTGAAGGAGCGTCCGAAGATGCATGGGGAGTGAACTACCGGGCTCTTAATGACCTGTTCAACATTTCAAGAAACAGGAGGAGTTCATTTATGTATGAGCTTGGAGTTCAAATGATAGAAATATATAATGAGCAAGTTCGAGATCTTCTTTTAGATAATGGTGGACAAAAGAGATATCCTTTTATCTTTATTTTTGACAAATATACATTTAAAATAGGTTTATTTATTATTTAGGCTGCATGTTATTTATGTATCCGTATAATATCTATTTGTATGGCAGATATACTAAGGAAATAAAATAGATAAGGGTATGGGAAAAATAAATATAATATGGCATTGTAGTATTGGTGCATATAATAGAGTTAAAGTTGGATCACGCGGGGTCCAATTTTTTTATTTGTTTGATAATGATGACCATCAATATTAATTGTATATGTTCTATGAGTGCATCTATAAAAATCTTTTTAGAAATATAAGAGATTCTTCATGTATTATGTTAATGATTCCATTTTGAAGACATTACAGTGTATGTGTGTCCTTTCATCTTGTTTCCTTTAACTTGCACACACTTGGGATTTGGAGTACATCTCAACCCAATGGACTTGCTGTTCCTGAAGCCAGCATGCACCCTGTAAAATCTACTGAAGATGTCTTAGAATTAATGGAAATTGGCCAAATGAACCGAGCTGTTGGTGCTACAGCTCTTAATTTAAGAAGTAGTCGATCTCATAGGTATTTGGGTTTTTTATAAATTTGAAAATCCAGCATTGTTACATATTTTTAACTAACTCAGTATCTTTAGTGTTCTTACTGTCCATGTTCGCGGTATGGATTTGGAGACTGGTGCTGTTTTGCGTGGCTCACTTAATCTAGTTGACCTTGCCGGAAGTGAAAGAGTGAATCGTTCAGAAGCAACTGGGGATAGACTTAAGGAAGCACAACACATTAATAAGTCATTGTCAGCTCTCGGAGATGTTGTATTTGCTTTATCCCAAAAGAGTAGCCATGTACCTTACAGAAATAGCAAGCTTACTCAAGTTCTTCAAAGCTCTTTAGGTAGGATTTTAAAGCCTAAAGCAGTCTTTTTCTTTGTACGTATTTATTAGGCCCATCAATCTTAGCCTAAATTTTATGTTTTTTATGTTTCAGGTGGTCAAGCAAAGACACTTATGTTTGTGCAACTAAACCCCGACATTGAATCTTATTCAGAGAGTATGAGTACATTAAAATTTGCTGAAAGGGTCTCTGGTGTTGAGCTTGGCGCTGCACGTAGCAATAAAGAAGGGAAAGATGTGCGAGATTTGTTGGAGCAGGTTAATCTTGATCTTCATTTCTTTTGGTTATTTATCTTTTCATAGCTTGGTATAGAATTCAATGAAATCGATAATTTGCATGGAGTCGTCCTCATGCAACACCTGCAAAGGAAGGGTTGAATGAGGCTGAATATGATTATCTTATATATTGCCTAGTATTTATTGTAGAATGATGGACGTATGGGACACGTGAACAGTCATCTCTTTTAGTATTGATAAGATCTAGATGAAACTAAAACTGTTATTCATCAAAATATAACCTAGATCACGATGAGCTAATTGTTTGTAGCCATCTAAGGTGAAAGCATCAAGACGAGGCTTGTTTTGTGAGGGTTTTCTAAATGATAAAATTGATCATTTATAAAAAATTACTCTTTTTCATAGAATTGATGAACATCTCATCGCTTCTTGCAATTGATTAATTTCTCGACTTACGCATTTTTATGTGCTTTAGTCCTTTCATTTTTTTGTGAAGCATGAAAACATTGTTATCTTGCCATTTTCTCTCATCCTTTTTGTCACTGACTCACAATTTTGCTATCAAATATTTTACCTTACAGGAATGATCAGTGTAATAAGCTCTTATTTCTGTTCAAAATGTTTTTTAATGTTTTTGTTGCTATTATATGTTATACCATAGTGTCTATTCTGAAAGCTTGTTACTTCTGCATAAAGCATGTGTACAGTATTTTCAATGAAGCCATCTTTGTGTGAGAGTGTGATTTGTTGGAAACTTTTATTCCTTCTATTTTTTATATCCTTACAAGCATAAAAGTAACAATGTTGTTTTTGGCTTGAAGGTAGCTACGCTTAAAGACATAATCGCAAAGAAAGATGAAGAGATTGAGCAGTTACAGCATCTTAAGGACTTGCGAACTCTATCTCCAAATATGCATCAAATTCGCTTTGTAAAAGGGTCTATCAGACATTCATCCTCCTCCCCCAGTATATCAGCTGTTGGTAAATCTAATCCTACCCAAAGATTGTCTAGGGGTAGAGATGTTGATAGTGGTTCAGATTATAATGATAAACATTCTGAAGCAAGTTCTCAGCAGTCAACAGATGATATGAAACATGATAGAGCTGTGAGACAAAAAGATTCCCGCGGCTCAAGTCCCAATCTGGGTTTTGGTGATGGAGAGTCTGAAGGGCGGTTAAGTGATATTTCTGATGGTAGTCTATATATGGGAGCAGAAACAGATTCAATTGGCAGTGCTGTCGATGTAGCATCTGAAGGTGGTAGAAGTGAATTAGCGACTGATAAGTGAGTTTCTTCTTTTAATCTATCAATTAAGTGGGCAATATTTTGATTGGGATAAAAATTATCGAAATTAGTCAAATGATAAATAGTTCCTTTTTAGCATGTTGGTGTGCCGCAGTATTGGTTCAGGTTGATATTGCATTAAACAGAAAAGAACGATATCTCTTAAACCATTAATAATTTCGAACACTACTTGCAGCTGTCAGTTGGAGTTTCTCATCTGACTGATAGATCTTGGTGATTATTAGCTTTTTTCAATTTCATGACGGCAGAATTTTGGTTACAGAAAATGTCATTTGGGGTATATATGTGTAGGGCTACTAAACTTCCAATTGTTGAGATTCAAGTTTATATTGGGGGATTATATTGATGGAAGTCAATCTGCCTTTGTAGTTTTTAGAAAATAACTTATACACGTTGATTTGATTGAAACACTTCCCTCTGTTTCATGGCAATAAATGTTTTTTTAGCAGGATGCAATGTATCGTTGCACAAGTTAATTTGATTTGTCCATAGTAGGTTAGAGAAGCTGTCATAGCTTTTCTGCATATTCTTGTATTCAAGCATTATTTTTTTGAGCAATTCCATTGATGAAAACAATTAATCCAAAAAATTATTCCATTTTTTTGCTTTTGTTTCAGGAGAAAAAAATTACCTTCATATGCTCTAGCTCAAGATAAAACTAGGCAAAGTTTGTCAAGTCGATTGGCGTCTAAAGATCAGCTAAGAATGCCAGTGAAAGTTCCTGTGAAGGCATCCACAAGTATGAACCTGTCACTTTTCAAAATTCTGATAATTTTTACATCCTAAATATTCTGATAATTTTACTTCATCACGAGTGCCAAGTCATATAAAGTTTTAACTAACGGACATAATTTTTTATGTATGTTAGCTGATGATGATCTTTAATATTGGCCTTTTGTTGATGCAATGTTAATAGCTATAAGAATTAGCTCACCATTCCAATGAGGATGTGAACCCTAAAAAGTCACAAAAGCTGTTAGCACATTTTTTAGCAAGCTTTTATCACTTGTTGGGGATCATTTCTGTGAATAAAATTCTTTTACATTCATCATGTGTTGTTTTGGGTTTAGATTTTAGAGTCATGGCTTAGTACCGAATGCAAGGCATCTAAAAATTTACGTCAGCCAATTGAGATACATGATGTTCTGTTGCACGGTACTGATTTTAAGAGGTAATTTACCGTAAGACCTTACAACTAATATATAGCTGTAAGGCCCAACTGGTTTTAAGCAAATCATTCATCCATTAAATATCATTGTGGTAGTTTTGTTAGCTTAAGAATAAATGCGTTCTCTTATCTATGCTTCTCTAGTGGTTCAAGACCTTCCAGCTAATTATTTTGCTTGATTTTAATTATAAATCTGGTGTATTCTCTTTATATTTTTTTTCAGGTGTAAAAAAGCCGGCAAACAATCTTTTACCAAAGTCTTCAACTAAACCTGTTGTGAAGCAGTGGCATTAAGATCTGTCTATTTGCTCTGTATACACGAGGCAGATATTTGTGTAGTTGTATCTAACGCGTTATTAATGTTGTGCCACTCTTACAGGCATCCAACCAAGACCCCCCCACCCCCACCATGCTTTGACGAATTAGGAGGCAAATTTTTTGTGACATTTGATCCAAAATGACAAGATTCTGCATTTAACTGGCCAACGTTCTACAGGCACATTTGTATTTTTATGTTGTTTCATGGGCCTGCATTAGAAGAATGTGTCACCCTTCATGGCTGTGGTGAAGTTCGAAACAAAAAGCTCTTACAATCTGAGTCTTTTTTTATTGACGAATGAAGGGAGCCCAATATACCAATAGCAACTAAGAATCAGGATGCTAATTCTGTTATACATTGCTGCATATTTTGTTAAACAATGTGCGATAGTATTTACATCCCTAATCCGTTTAATTTTTGGAGCCATCGGAGGTAGCCAATTGAATATGTTTCTGCCCCCATATGAAGACTACCATCAGGTATATAACTTGGCCTTCGGACTCACTGTTACCCAGATTGGTATTGAGCCGGTGGAATCTTTTTGTCGCACAATGCTGTCATGTTTCATATCATCTGTTGACAACAGCCGAGAATTTGCTTCAGAATGTTTATCATTATAATCCGAACCACCATCAACATCTCTGCCCCAAGACAATCTTTGGGTAGGATTGGATTTACCAACTGCTGATATACTGGGGGAGAGGATACATGTCGGATAGGCCCTTTTACAAAGCTACTTGGATGTGTATTCGATGATAGAGTTCGCAAGTCCTTAGGATGTTGTAACTGCTCAACCTCATCATCTTTTTTCGATTATGCCTTTAAGGGTAGTTAACTTTAAGCCAAAAACAACATTGTTACTTTATGCTTGTAAGGATATAAAAAATAGAAGGAATATAAGTTTCCAACAAATCACACTCTCACACAAAGTTGGCTTCATTGAAAATACAGTACACATGCTTTATGCAGAAGTAGCAAGCTTTCAGAACAGGCGCCATGATATACTATGTAAACCGTATGTTTGAATATCATAATCCAATACCAAATAATAATAATCAAACCTCAAGTTGCCTTTCTGGCTGTGCATGTGATTTCCTCCCCAAACCTATTATTTATATAGGGGGTAGAGATTTTCATGATTGGTTGTCTATTGAGGAGCCCTAGAAATACGTTAGCCTCCGTAAGGGGAGAGATATACAGTATTTTGTTGTGTATTTGGCATTGCCTATTGAGCTCTAAGGCTATTTTCGGCGGAGGTACGTCAAGCGTATTAGTTAAGTGTATATGAACGGGTATACATGCTTTATAAAAACAGACTGCATTTTACCCGAATATTTCTTATCTGTGATGGAAATTATGCCGATGTAGCTTGCCTTATTGAGTATTATCTCCCGGGAGTATTGTTGTTTTACTTCCCCTTGAGTTGTTGACTCATGTGCCAGTTTTATATATAGAGTTATTTTGAGACCCTGTTATACTCCTTGCTAATGAAGTCCTATCATTCTCTCTCAATCCTTGCACACTTTATTTTATATTTTTTTAGTGTTTTTTAATAGAGGAAGGAAGTTTGAGAAAGAGGCTCAGGATGTGAACTTTAACGTTCCTTCTCTTTTTTATGTACATTAATTTAAAATTTTATTTATCTCCTTGCGCATCATATCTTAATGAACAATGTACAAATTCATATGCGTGAATTCCATTGTGTAGCGCATTTCGTGGTGCAATTTATGTCCACGAGCATGTTTTACGGGTCTTCCTCTTTCTAATATTGATCTGTTTCCCATGAAACTCCATACAACCTCTTGTTTACAAGATATATGGTTCATAATACTTATTAAAAATAGGTTTAAAAATGCACTGATTTCACACCTGTATTAGAAATTTTAAAAAGATAATTAAAAATCAATGATAACTTACTTAAAATAAGACAAAAACACGTATAAAAAATAAAGAATAATAACGCTTTCAAAGTGTAGGTAAAAATAAGTTTTTTCGTAAATGTTGTTTTTCGTAAATGTAGATTGAAATAAGTTTATTTATTATTCAGGACTGTTTGTTAATTTATGTACCCGTATAGTATTTATTTGTAGGGCAAATATATATGGAAAAAAATAGACAAAGGTATAAAAAAGTAAATATAATATGACAATATTGTAGTATTGGTGCACATAACATAAAAGAGTAAAGTTGGAACGAATTTTGATTTGTTTGATAGTGATGACCATCAATGTTTTTCTTTTTGTATGATAATTATACTATATTGTTTTTGTCATCTAATAATATTTTTTAAAAAAGACGCTTTCGATAGTAAAAAAACTCTTTATTATTATTATTATTATTTATTTTATTATATTAAAATTTATAAAAAAAAGATTTACACAATTCGTCGCCATCCCACTGTTGCTCGACTGGACTACTCAAACGTCGCCTTCCCGCTCTACCCGCCGACGCGGCCCTTTTACATCTTCTTCCATTTTTTTCTGCGTCCACAGCTTCCAACGTCCAACTTTTCACACCAAAGCATCCAATCAGTCCTAGAAATTGTAAAAGATCAAACTCTCCCTTCCATCCTTGCTGATCAACCATGAACCCTGCTCTGCCGCCCTCGGTGGAGCAGCAGCTGGAAGTCCATCGGCAGCCGGCACGGCCTCCCCCCGTCCGCGACGACACCCCGCGTCTCCTCGCCTCCTTCGGCGCGGATGCTGCATTACTATTGTTGGCCAAGATCTCGGCCGCCCGCACCGTCTGAACGTTGGATGGTTTCATTTGGAAGCTCGGAGGTGAGGCCGGTCGTGGGGGGCGGCTTTCTCCTCTTGGAAGAGGTGCGTATACATATGCAGACGTTTTTACTTTCTTTCGTTGTTTGTTTGTACTAGTGGGAGTAGCTTTGTATTGATGCTTGTGTTTGTTGGACGTGAAAAGGTGCAGACCGTGCAGTGGAGCCGAGCAATGCGCAGAAGAGGATGAGCGATGTGGTGCTGGCCCTTTCGGAGCTGGACTTCAGAAAAGCGTTCATGATTCTTAGTTACCTCGGGAAGGCCAGGTTTTGTTGGGTTCTGTTCATGTCCTTGGAGTTTGTGTGATATGCGAAATGTTGTCGGATTTTTGGCTTATTTCGGGAGACTGGTATATTTTTAAAAGTTTTTTTTTGGCACGCGAGGAGGATTGAAGATGTTGTGTCAGTTGAATACATCAGAGCTATCGGAAATCTACCCATGGTTACTTTTGAGAAGCAAGTCTGGGAGAGGATAGGCAAGGAGTGTATTGACCCGGCTGATAGGAGGAAGGTACTAGACTTACTAGTAGTATCGAGGTGCTACGAAACCAGTTTGTGATTTGTTGGGGCTAAATTGTTGATTTTTGGACGATCAGATTAATCTGTTTTTTTTGTGGTTGCTCAAAATATGGACATCAACTATTTGATGTTGACTTTAGCTCTTGGCAGTTTAATTAGGGGTACGCCCATGAGGGGTGAGCTTTACCCAAATAGATAATATTCCATATAAACATTCACCATAAATTTATCAAAACAAACATGCATGTTAACAAAACTGTGCAACCATTTAGTGCATAAAATTTTTTTGAGCCCATAAATAGAACTCGAGCACACCCATCACTTTTATGTTTTAAAGCTCTTCAATTATATATGATCCCTAAGATAAAAAATCACTTACACGCAGTTGGGCTCATAGGCCTTAAATCCCGCTTATTTAGTTTTTATAAAATCTGACTCTACAATGTCTTTTCCCCAAAATCACTCAAAATATTGGTATCAGAGTTTGGAGTTGGAAGGAACTTGGACTTACTTGATCTTTTAGATGGCGGTTACCAAGGAAAAACTCATGAAGAAATTTGAATTTTGGTGGAGTCATAAAAGGTGCCGCTTGGTGTTGAAGTTTACGGTTGCAACTTAGGTGGAGTTGCGCTTCGCACGGGCTTGGTGCGAGGTTGAGAGGATTTTCTCAAGAAATTGCAGCTCGGATGGAGTTTGCGGGTAGCACTGGCTTGGTACAAGATTAACCTTTATGGCCGAGTGAGTTTGGTGCGGGGTTTGTGCCAGTTTGATGTGGGGTTGTTTTCAATGTTGTATCAAGATTATAGAGCATATTCTCTCACCAAAGTAGAGACTGTAGAGGTTGGATTTGATGGAGCATGAAGTGAGGTTCAAAGGATGGTGGAAACAAAGGAGTTTGTTGGTGAGTGTTTTGATGCTCAGGTAGAAGCATCTAATTATTGGACTCTCTGTTTTGTGTAGAATATTCAAAGCTTGTATCCCTTCACATCTTTATATATGTACTTCGTGTATCCATGTTCTATATCCTAATCGTATATCTAATCCAAGAGAGTTTAAAAGGTCTAGGGAGGGAGGTCTGTCCCCCTTTGGAGGAGACCCTAACCTTATTCCTAATTGAGAAGAGTTTAAGAGGTTTAGAGAGAGAGGATGGTTTTGGTCTCGGTTGCGTCGCCTGAGATGTTTCAGTTAGAGCGCAGATGGTGGATGCTGGATGATGGATGATCTTCAGGGAATTAGTGGTGAGAGAGTCTTGCAGGAAAGAGCTTAGTTATGGTCTTAAGAGAAGTGCTAATAAGGTAAGTCTTAAGTGATACCAAGGTGTTATTGGATCAGGCATGTTGATCCATAGTTTTGAAAGGGAGAGGGGTTGAGAGAAATTTGTATTACCTTTTGATCTTTCTCATAGTGGAAATTAATCTTCTCGGTGGATTGTGCGATATTTGCTGTCCACCTTATTTTCTTGATGTCTATTTTGTTCCCTGGCTATTTTCGCCGTGCCGAGTTGGGGAGGTCCATGTGCCCAACAATTAGGGCATGTTTCTCCAACGGGTCTCATTAGTGGCAATTGGTAACAATGCCTATTGGATAGCAGTCACCTACAAGGTCTCGAAGACCATTGAAGCATGGCGATCATTGATTCTCCGGCCAATTCTGGGATCAAAATCCCTTTCTTTCATCGCATGTGTTTTATGGCATGGACATCGATATACAATTTCTTGGGAAATGTGTTCTAACTACATGTGGGGGGTTGGGATAAATATGTTGGACTCCATGGAGTCAATAGTTGTGGCTGGAGGGTTCGTCGTACTTGATGAAAGACAACCTAAAATATTTACATCCCATTCCAAAGTACATGATCATCCAAAGGGCATATTTTGAATTGATCAACATTTAATTTTCAACACAAGCAACTGATATTATATAAAACAGAAACTTCCTACAAGAAGTCTGCAGTCCGAAGACTGTCGCAACTTAAACAGCTGTGCCCGACAAAAGTGTTGACAATATGTTAAAAAGGGCATATTTCTTGTACCCCTTGTCTTGATTTATGAGTCAAAAAGTATTAAGTGTTGTTGTTGACTCTTTCATTCAAGGTGAGAGACAACGAAGAGACCTCTTTATGATTCAAGAAGTGAGAGAAACATTGCCCCCATGGTGTCTTCTCGCATCTGCATCCTCCAGCTGTAATAGTTCATTGTTCCAAAAAAAAAAAAAGCACTGCTTAGTACATAATAAGTTTAACAATATTTTTTTCCATGTTTTTTTTAAAGCTTGCGAATCATCCCCACAATTGGTTCAAAAAGCTAATTTTTCTTTTTAACTTAGTATATTTTGTGTCTGTATGGATAAATTTGGTGTGTACATCTGATCTCCAAGGTGCTCGGGTGGTGTGGACTGTCCTCCAAAAAGAGTCATGCATGGATTTCACTTGTATGGCCCTTTTTGGATCTCTGAACGGCAGTACGTGAGTCAGTAACCGAGGCGGTCCAAATGGGCGAGCGTATGCATGAATGGATATTTGGAGCGACGACCCCACGTGAAAGAGTTTGCTTTGACAATCCTAACGTACATAATGCGCACGAACGCCGCCTTTTCCAAAATGACAAATCAAGCCCCTTCACCATACCTCTCAATTAAATAGCATACAAAATTCTTATACAGTTTAAACAAACTTGTAGGCTAGCCACTCTACTAAACTTGTTAGTCTTGGAAAATTGGTGGTGGCAAGTAGTACTCAAACAGAGAACGAAATAAATGGTTTCCTTTCGGTGCATTTTATCGACTGTCTGCTCTGTATCTGTAACTCTACTGGTACTGTCAACAAAGATTTGCCTTGGCAGCTCATATCCAAACAGAAACAAGTTCCCCCGTGGTTTCCAGTTCGGTTTCAGCACATCCGCGTACCAAGTAGGAAGTGGAAAGATCATATCCAAACAGAAACAAGTTCCCCCGTGGTTTCCAGTTCGGTTACATCACATCAGCGGACCAAGTAGGAAGTGGAAAGATCATATCCAATCTCCATGAGAGCTTTTTCCTATTTTGATCAATTTGTTCGAAGCTATCTAACATCGATCTGGTTTTGCAATGTCAGGTTAGGGAAGACGGTAGAGGACCTAGCATTTCGGACACCTCCCCTCTTCCAGGTTTTTTTAATCTCGCTTCTTACTTAAATGATCAATCTACTGGTCATGCATTTGTTTTTGATACGTGTCGTTACATAGTGTTGGATTTTAGACATAAATATATAATATATTCATAATTATATATATACTATTATTTAAAATTAGTCTAAATTTAATTAATCTATTAAAGTTAAATTTAATAAGTCATTATTACAAATATGGATTCATATGTGTAGATACAATTTTTATAATTTTTCTTTTATGATGGGTTAAATTGAAATTATAAAAAATAAGGATATAAAAATGGGTTTATGGTTCCCAAATTCGAACGTAATTTTTTTGTTCTAGCATCCTATCGTCTAGAAACTTTGGTATTGAAAAACTAGTACTAAATTTAGTAAATCAAAACCTAAGGAAATAAAAAATGAATAATTTTGATTTTATAAATTCAGGTATGTTTCTGCTATCAAATTTTGTTTCTTGAGGATTTAATCTGAAGAAGATTAAGGTTTTATAGTAATGGTTTTATTATCTATATAATTTGGTTAAAGTTAAAACTTACACTTTTTAAAAGTTTTAATAAGTGGCTGAGCAACTTCATATTAAATCATTAAGGATTAATTAATAAACTCTTATTTTGAATTGTTTAGTTCTATATCACATCAAGATCTAATAATTCAAGATCCTAAAATAATACTTGTTTGTAAGAGGGAATAAATTGATATGATCTTCAATTTATTTGGAGTTTTTCAAAGTTCAGTACTAGTTATTGTCATTTTTACAAATCAGATTAAAGGAAAATACAAAAAATAGTTGTATATGAGATTTTTATTCCCAAATTAAGATCATTTTTTGGAAAATATCAAATGAGGAAAATAAAGTTACAAAAAATTATAATTCCAAAAATTTTCAAATAAAGATACTTGTATAACCTTTTTAGTTTTATGTTATTTATATTTGAGATTATTAAATTCCAATTATGGTTTAGTTATAATTATATTTTAAAATTTATTAATGACTACAATATATAACCAAAGTAGCCTCTTTTGTAAAATTAATTTATTTTTAATAGTAAGACGATTGTGGGTATTTAATTCATGTAAATATTAATTGGCAAAAGGAAAGTCAATATTTAACAGAATTATATATTCATTTGTGGTAATAAATATGAGATAATTATCAAGATTCCATATAAATAATAAATTAGCCCAAAAGAATATTTATTATTTGATAGGATTTGTTGTTCATAATTAATTACTATACTAAGAGTACCACTTATAAATTAATATTTCTATCCAAAAACTAAATATTAATGTTGCGCTAGGTCTCTATTGATGAGATTAACCACTATTTAAATTATTAATCTTATTATGTGCATTTTATTTTGTTCTATGGATTCAGTTAATCAGTCGGTTTCTATGATTTCTGCTGATATTAATTCAGTTCTAATGCTTAAGGATAATTTTAAAGATTGGAAGAGAACGTGATGATCGTTCTTGACTACATGGATCTTGACCTTGTGTTAAGGACTGAACAACCTGTTTCTCTTACGGACAAAAATTTTATTGAGGAAAAACGTAATATTGATAAGTGGGAAAATTCAAATCGCATGAGTCTTATGATCATGAAGCATTAAATTCCAAAGACCTTCAGGGGTGATGTATCTAAAAATGTTACTACAACCACGGAGTTTTTTAAAGAAATTAAAAATGTTTTGTAAAAAACAATAAGGCTGAAACAAGTACGCTTTTATCGAACATGATTTTAATAAATTTTAAAGGGAAAACAAGCATAAAAGAGTACATCTTAAAAATATCAAATATTACTTCAAAACTAAAAGTACTAAAGTTAAAACTATCTGAGGATTTATTCGTGCATTTAGTTTTAATTTCTCATCTGGCATAATTTAATCAATTGAAGGCCAGTTGCAACTGCCAAATGGATAAATGGACTCTTAATGACCTCATTTCTTATTGTGTCCAAGAAGAAGAAAGGTTGAAGCAAGAACTGGCTGAAAGTGCTTGCTTAGCTAGTACCTATCAAGACAAAAATAAAAAAGAAGAGGGCTAAAGAAGTTGGTAATAGTTCTCACAAGCAACAACATAAGAAAGAAAATCAAGTTTCTTGTTGTAACACCCCAATCCGGTTTACTCTCAACCCAGACCAGAACTGTTACAAAGGATCGAACTACTCGTAAACCGATTAAGTTGGCTGACCCAAAACCTAAACGGCTACGACATAACCCTCTCGACGTCTCAAGATGGAGCACGTCGCTAATGCGCAAACAATATATGAATGAGATGCAAAACCCTAACAGGATACTACGCGAATGTCATGATAATAACCACACACCAAAATAATTAAAATAACAACAAAATTCATAAAACATGGAATAAAACGGACAGAACCTCCCCTAAAAGTGCAATAAGGGGATGACCTGTTAAAATACGACACAATATAGTATATTTATAAAACAATAATTTATATCGCAATAGACTTCAAATCATCCACACATACTGTAATTGGGTCTGGCCCACCTGCAATCTCATACTCAGCTCATTTGGTTCCTTTTCATTTCAGCATAGCACATCATTAAAGCTTTTCTCAAAACATTTACACTCATTTCTAAAACATGGCATACAAGCCTCACAAACACATGCATAAATACCAATATGTAAATCTACTACAAAGCCAATCACATCACATCTTACGTAAAAGTCAGTGCGGCACTAGGTATGTGTGTGCAATACAAGCGCTACTCCTTCGGCTAGGCCGGCATATGCTATTCATCATTCTCACCTACATATAGTAGAAAAATGTCAACAACGAGTGTCACTGGTCCGGAAATAACTAATATCAAACTGGAACATGAGAGCAAACTCTCATGGAAAGCAAACTATCATATATCTTCCTCAAGAACTCTCATAAGGGCAACTACAGAGGAGCCGTCGAGCAGCTGACTCAACAGCATCCCGATCTATCTGGTATTGTGCCGCTCACGACACTTCTTTTCAGTACTTCACGTAAAATTTTATCCTAAGCCCTCTCCAAACCTCCATATTACTCCTGGCCTTGAGCACGAAGGTCGAGCACTCTCAGACAGTCGCCTTTAGTACCCTTTGAACCACAAGTCCGGACATGCGCTGTACTAAACAGTACCCGTAAACCTCCACGTCTTCCCGGTGTGAGGAACTCAAACGCGGAGTTGTCAGGATCCCTCGGGAATGGAACAGTCCGCTGGCACTAATCCAGAGCCCGCTTTGACTGGCACGGCATCCGGTCATGGCACGTGCAAGTTGACTCATCTTCTCTCGTCTCACTGAAAACACAAAAACTACATATATATATAGGGTTGGGTAAGGATTTATATAATAGGCCCGAAGGCAACTTGCGGTGGATCTTGTTTTAGAAATCATCCTCGAGGGATCTCATCCTCGAGGGTTATTAATTCCGAAAACAATCGACCAGATGACAAGTGTTAGGTGGGGTCCAATAAATCATCCACCTAACACGTCCTACGATCAATAAATCAAATCACCGATAGAGTAGAGCGATAAAACCTGAGAAGTGTGTCCCAACGGACCTGTCGGAAGCTCCAAGCGCAGTCTCGTGCCTAGACGGCGAGCTCCTGCAACGAACCTACATGAACATAACTATTTACTAACGCCCATACATATATGATGCACGCCTATATAACTAATATATCCACATGCATACAATGATCTAATCAAACATGACAATTATCTCAACAATCACACTAAATCTCTAATTGTCAAGCAAGTTAATAATATTATGATTTCATATGTTACTTATTACCTAACACTTTTAATTCCAATTTCAAAGAATACCTATTCTAATTAGGTGACAATGGTTTAATCAATTTAATCCGTTTAACTTAATACTAGCATGCAAAAACCTAATTAATGCAAATTCATAAATTAACTCGTTAACAAGCATTTAATTAGCCATTCCATTGTTTACTAACAATTTCATTAGTGAGCATTTACATCACACAACACAATCTACGCTAATCATCATATGTTTATCATAATTCACAATTAATTAAACTAAAATCATGAAGTTAATAAAATTAATTCTGATATGCTACTATGACCACAACATGTATGTAATAATTCTAAAAAAAGGAGGAAGAACCACCTCGCGATCGGCGCTGAAATCGGTGCCGACGGACGAAGGCGATGAAGGCGAGTGGCGGTTTTCTGGCAACTCCTGTAGTTTTCCGGCGACTGCTCCGGCGGGGTAATTGGAGGTAGGGGTTAGCACCGTCTCAGTGGGCTTGACATAATGGTGGTGACGACAAGGGCAACTCCGGCGGCGATGGCCACCGACGGCGGCGTCGAGTGAGGTCGGGGCGGTCGGCTGCTTCGATCAGACCCACGGCCGGCCTCAACGGCGGCGCTAGGCAAGGGAAGGTAGGGGAAGTCGAGGGGAGAAGCTCCGACGTCATGGTGGTGGCGGTCCGGCACAGACGGCAACGGAATTACGTCGGGATCGGCAGGAAATCGAGGGCAGTTTTCGGCGTTGCGACGGCTGGACGGTGGCTGGGCGTGGTCGAGGCGCCAAGGCGACCGCACGATCGAGCTGGGAGGCGTCGATCGATGGCGGTGGCAAAAATCTCAGGGCGGCGGTGGTGAAGAAAAGTGTCGAGGTTTGGGGAGGGAGATGAGAAGTATAGGGCGGTGGGAAAGTTGTTAATAAGACTTGACTCGACACCGGCTCGAGTCAAGAATGATAACAGACTCAGGATAAATCCTAGAAAAATTGGGAAAAATCCCATAAAATCAAATAAAACACCACAACATCCAAAGACATGTCGTATAACTAATAACCCACCCGAATACCACCTAACGCATCCTAATGCGTTATTCGGTCTAAACTAATTTTACGGTCACAACATGAAAAAAAATAAAATCATCAACTCTATAATCTCATTATCTACTAATAACTCAGTCTGCTAATGCGTATCTAACGCCATCATCGATACTTGGGTATACATGAACCCTCATAGCACGTGCACACGGTCGGCCTCGGCCCAGCACACATGTTCTGAAAGCTGAACCGATTCGAACCACGGTCAAACCGACCGGCTAACGACTATAAAACTCTGACTCGAGTCGCAGGTTTTACACTTGTTGTTTCTTTTGTGGTTAACCTGGACATATGAAGAAAGAATACACTAAGTATCACGCTCGGCATGTAAAGAAATGTCCATTTCTTAATTTTGTTTGTTCTAAAGTTAATTTAGCTTCAATGCCAATACACATTTGGTAACTAGATTCAGGTACTATTACTCACATAAATGTGTCAATACAAGGTTGCCTACGTTGTTGAAAGCTAAATAATGCTGAAAGATTCATCTATGTGGGTGATGACAAATTAGTTGTAGTTAAAGCAATAGGGATTTTTAGATTATTATTGAAGACAAGATATTATTTGGATTTGAAAGAGATGTATGTAGTACCTGACTTTTAGACAGAATTTGATTTCTATTTCTATGTTGGACAATTTGGTTACTCTTTTTCATTTAGAAATAATAAGTTTAGTCTTTTTCTAAATTTAAATATTATGGGTACAAGTTCATTGTCTTTTTATGATAATCTATATTTACTTGATACTATTGTATATTTTAATGAATTTTTATATGTGGGTTTACATGGTACGAAAAGAAAATTAACCAATGAAAATTTTACTTTACTCTGGGACAAGCGTTTGTTACAAATTTCTAAACAAAGAATTGAACGACTTATATCAAATAAAATTCTTGATTCTCTTAATTTATTAGAGCTTTAAGTCTATGTTGAGTATATTAAGGGAAAACAATAAATATAAAAAGGCAAGGTGTCAATAGATCTTTAAGCGTCTTATAACTAATATATATAGACATTTGTAGGTCATTTTCTACAGCTTAATGGTCAAGAATATTTTATTACATTTATAGATAATTATTCTTATTATATTTACCGTTATTTCAATCATGAGAAGTCTTAAACATTGGACGTGTTTAAGGCATATAAGGGTGAAGTTAAGAACCAACTTAACAAAACTATTAAGGCTATTGATTTGACTGTGGTGGAAAATACTATGATAGATATGATGGATCAGATATATAATGCCCAGGACCATTTGACAAATTCCTAGAATAGTACAAAATCGTCCCACAATATATCATGTCATGTACTCATATCAATAATGGTGTTGCTGAGAGATGAAACCGAACATTAAAAGATAAGGTGAGAAGTATGATTGTTCATACTACTTTATTTAATTCACTCTGGGGTGAGGCGATAAAGACAACAGCATATCTTCTTAATAAAGTACCAACAAAGGCAACATTTATGACCCCTTATAAATTGTGGACTAGAAAATAGCCTCGTATTAAGTATTTACGCATTTGGGGTTGTCCAACTGAGGCAAATCCTCATAGGCCAAATAAAAGAAAACTAGACTCAAGAATAGTTAGTAGCTATTTTGTTAGGTACTATGAACGGTCTAGAGGGTATAAGTTTTATAATCTTATAATAAAGTCATTCTTTAAGACGAGAAATGCCAGTTCTTTGAGAATATTGAGTTTGAAGGGGAAATAAAGTTAGACACTTTGTCTTTGAAGAAGAATTTATTTCTCTTTTCATGATTGTTTTTTATAATAATCAGGATCATATTTCTGATGTAGTTCATGAAATAATACAAGAATTATAAGACAATATTGAAAATCTCCCTAATCACAATCATCAAGTGATACCTGAAGAGGAAACTCAATAGCCTCAAGAGCAAATGTCATTGAGGAGATCCACAAGAGAAAGAGAGATGAAATTTCAGATGATTATATCATTTTTCTCTAAGAATATGAGAATAATATTAGAATGATGGAAGATGATCCAATCAACTTTCATTACGTCATGAAGAGTTCTAATTTTCAAAAGTGAATTGATGTCATAAATGAATAAATGAATTCCATGAAAGCTAATGATATTTTAGATCTTGTCTCATTGCCTAAAGGTACGAAACCGATTGGTTGTAAATGAATATTTTAAACATATTAGTTATAAATGGATATTTAAAACAAAGAGGGATTCAAAAAGTTACGTAAAAAGATATAAGACTCGGCTTGTTGCGAAAGGTTTTGCTTAAAAGAAGGGATCGATTATAATGAGTCTTTCTCTCTAATTTCATTGAAGAGTTGTCTACCTCTTAATTTATCATGTTCGTGGAAATTGATTGGTTAATGCAATGTTGCAGAAAAAGCAAGGGGGAAGCATTAGCATATCTGTGCACTCAGACTGGTACATGCCCCTTTCATCGTCTGTGGAGGATGCTCAAGCCACTCGCTCCACATTTATAAGCAGGCCGTGGCTAAGAACTATTCCTAAAAATAAAAATGGTCTAAGGATTATTATTATTATTATTTTAAAACTTATGCCAAAGTTTCTTATTATATATGGTTGAAATTTTGGAGGTATTTGGATCCGACATTTTTCGGGGATTATCCGTCATCAGTGGAAAGGATAGTAGGGAGCCGGCTACCAAGGTTTACGAGGGAGGAGTTGGAGTCCATCAAAGGTTCTTTCGACTTCATTGGCATGAACCATTATGTAACACTCTATGTGATCGACAGTTCCACCTGGGTTCCACCACCCCATTAGTGAAGATCCAGCGCAGCAATTGCCTGATAGCCCCCAAGTTCCAGATGCCTTTACCATCACTACTGGTTTGTTGATCTTTAACCCCCGCCTAGCTACATTATTTGATTAATTCTGTGATTCTAATGTATTTTTTTACGATTTTTGATCCTCTGTACTTAATAAGCAGATGAGAAGGATGGCGTCGTCATTGGCCCAAGTGTGAGCTTTAGTTCAACCAAATTTACCTTTGCAGTTTACACTGATCAAAGATTTTTAAAATTTGTTTGAGAAAATGGGTATTCAAGAAATGGTGAGATGTATGTATAGGAAGGCGGAGTGGAGTACTGGAGATCTTACCCTTGCGAGATCAAACTTCTACTGGATTATGTCAAGTTTAAGTACAATAATCCACCCATATACACCAAGGAAATAGTTATTATTTATGTATTCTGCGTTTTTGACTTAAAACTATTTTACATCTATCTCAAGAAACATTTGTTAAAATCCTCCGGGTGAATAGCATCGACAAAAGATAACCTCATATGTGTTCATGATGACAGGCTATGTTAATCTTGACGACGGCGCCCTACAAGTGGACAAGCTTTTGCAAGACACACAGAGGATAGAATTCATCAAACAGACTTGACATTATAACCTTCAATCCATGAGGTAAATCAAGTACTGTTAAGATCTATGTATTCAGTCACGATTATTAATTTAGAATGAAAAGTTTCTTGTATTGTATTCAATCTTGATAGGGAGGGAGCATGCGTTTGTGGTTACTTTCCAAAAGGATTTGAAATAGATTTTACGGGTTTCTATTAATCTAAAAATTAAAAGAATAAGTCTTTTACTCTAGTCTATGTATAAATTACCGATCACTTTTAAATATGATTTGGGATAAACCTATTAATTATCCCCCTCATACATTATACCACTTGAATTACCTCCCCTTCACCATACATTATATTATTTGAATTATCTCTCATTCACTATATACTAGGTCTACATGTTTACATATTATAATAAAATTTTATGAGACTCCAAATCAAATTAACTACTATTTAAATGGTCTCTTTCTCATTGCATATTAGTCACATGTTATAATGAAGTTTTAAAATACTTCAATTCTAATTTGGAGCAAATCAAGAGAACATTAAAATTAATTTAACTTTGATACTATTATTAGGCCTTATAGGCCCTCAATATAGACTTTAAATAAGTTTCGCCGTCTCTTTTAATTTAAAAGTTATCTAATAAAATAAGATTTTTTATTATTCTATATACAAGTTAACAATTATCTTTAAATATAATATAAGATTAACCTAATATTGTCTAACTTTGAGTAGGACAATGGCGACCCTTTTCGCCTTCGTCTTTACTACAATTCCACCATCAACGACATGCGGTGTATACCCAGAGCCTCGGCCTTTGGGTTCAGAAAGCGTACACATGGGTCAAGGCAAGCGATCCTGCGGACTTACGAACGCGCTAGCAGCTCGTCTTGCCAATCTTCTTTAGAGCATATATAGTACAGTGAATGTAACTTACGACTAGTAATTTCTCTGTTCAGGACAAGGGACCTCGTCATAAGATTTCTTGTAAAGCATTGCCATTCGCCACACTTTTGTAATGTTAGTATTCCCAGCTATTGGGAGTAGTGGGAGGGGGACCGTGATAATGACGTGTGCGTCCTTGACTATCACAGGTTAGTGAAACACCCACGAAGGGGGATTCGGGCCACACAGTTAGGTGCAATTATACAAATTGCATTATTGCGATGAATTGATGGTCATCTCTACATTTTCCAATCGTCAATGATGATATATAATAGTCCTAAAGCACAGCTCTTTCATCAAAATAGGATCCGGTGAAAAAATTTTATTTGATCCTGACTTATTGCTCGTCTTCATCCACCCACCATTTCTTTTTAATAGAAATTACGCTTGACTGCGGCAGAGCTAATTGGAATGGGCCATTTACGTCGCCAAGCTGTCTTTAGCAATTTTCTTGTTTTCAAGAAGTCTTAGCTTGGTCGTAAATGCTGCTTAATCCAAGGCCGACCCAAATACAATCGATCAGTCCCTCGTAGACATATTATATTATTTGTAATTTTGGTCACGATTACTCTAATACAGTTTTTGTCTCAGTTTTCCGCCTTTGATTATAAATAGCCGGATCAAACCTCTCAGCACATCTTCCTCCCTCCTGGCGTGCATATACGAAACAACAATCTCATGACATGTAGTGTAACACCCCAAATCCGGTTCACGCTCGTGAACCGAACCGGCATGTTACGGGGCCCCGGTTAGGTTGGCTAACCCGAACCTAACTCATACGGATCCAATCTCGGCGTTTTAAGATGTAGATACGACTTGTCATGCATGGATAAATTCATAAAACCCTAACATGATACTACATGGATGACATGGAACCTAAACTTCACACCAACACAATTACAATCAAAATTAGTAAAAATTATAAAATAAAAGGGACAGAATTTCCCCTAAAAATGTAATTAGGGGCCACCCTGTCAAAAACGTATATTCAAACATATATACGTATAGCAACGATAGCATTCACACAGAATCTAATCTACTATACACTCATGCTGAAGCTTGGGTTTCAACCCATCATACTTTTGCTGCGCTACTCTGATCATTTCATTTCATCTCATTGTCATGCCTCAAACGTTTACTCATAGCATGTTTATAAAATAATATAAAAAAAACATTAAACATTCAATCACCCAATGTGTGTGCAGAAGACCTTATTGCTCCTCCGTCCCGGCCGGCACATCCATCTCGTGCTCATCACCTACATATATATAAGAAAAACGTCAGTAACAAGCGTTACTGGTCCGAAAAGAAAATAACTATAGCAAACTGGCTATGAGAGCACATCTCTTTTTAATAGAAATTACGCTTGACTGCGGCAGAGCTAATTGGAATGGGCCATCTACGTCGCCAAGCTGTCTTTAGCAATTTTCTTGTTTTCAAGAAGTCTTAGCTTGGTCGTAAATGCTGCTTAATCCAAGGAAGACCCAAACACAATCGATCAGTCCCTCCTAGACATATTATATTATTTGTAATTTTGGTCACGATTACTCTAATACAGTTTTTGTCTCAGTTTTCCGCCTTTGATTATAAATAGCCGGATCAAACCTCTCAGCACATCTTCCTCCCTCCTGGCGTGCATATACAGAAACAACAATCTCATGACATGTACAGCTTCCCGTTAATTAAAAACTACTACTACTGGCATAGCTAGTAGCTAATAGCTAATAACAAAATCAACAAGTAACAAGAAGCACTCTCATGAGATGCACACCTTCTCGTTAATTAAAAACTACAACTAGCATACCTACTAGTGGCTGAGCGGTGGCCACGTTTCTTATTCTAAGTTAATTTTTATTTTCCGTGTCCCGGGGTGTGTTTTGTTAGGCCTTAAGCAGTTCAAAACATAATCTCTTCACCTTAATAGGTTATTAATTGCCTCCCTAGTCCTGAGTTAGACGCCAACTGCCCCCCAATTCATATTATGTTTTAATATTCAATCGCCCAATTTAATAGCCGACTTTTTCTTACCATGACAAATAAATAAATTAAAAAGACTCAATTTGAGTGCGTCACACGAAACTGTCAGGCACGCATCATTGCGAGGGGTAAAATAAATGGGGAGGAACGCCACAAAATAATAAAAATTGTATAATTTAATAATTTAATAATAAATCAATGGGATACAACGAGTAAGCGCGGCGCCTGGGAGCCGCCTGAGGTGAGAGACAGCCGCTTGCATTCTCGTCTGGTCTTATCTACGCAGGTCGCGTCATCTACGTGACTGATTTTTTTCATATTTGATGGTACTAAATAAGATGTTAAAGTAAATAATACCTCTATTCTTTTTAAAAAAATAATATAATGACATAACGATATTCTTAGAAAGCCTAAAAACAAATCGTTCTGATGTCTTATAAACCTCATAATTATCCCGTTACTTTTGTAAGACCTATTATAAAAATTTTAATTAGAATTCATGTAAGTTATATATACAGGAGTAGTTCGCTCGCTTTGATTTCACTCTTGTTCAGATAAACTCCCGTAAAAAATTGTTGGGCAGCTTGTTTACCATTTAGCCGACCTCGAACTCGTAAGCTCGTATAAATAAAAATAATGATTATAAAAACTAAAATAATCCAAGCCCGAATACACCCTGTAGTGATAATTAATGAACGAGAGCGTGAGGTGAGTCGTTTATTTTTTATTTTTCAATCAATAAATAAACATTTTATTTATCAAAAAGTCGAAAAAGATTTAAGAGGGGTATAAATAATAGAGAGCACCAGTATAGACGTGCATTTACGCAGTGAAGGGCTGCGGCGTTGAAACACGAAAACGTACGGTTTTGCAGGCACCGCGTGATCTCAACTTCACGTGATCAGCACTTAGCAGTTGAATCTAGCAGACTAATTCAGGAGATGTGCTATCGTGGGTTTGATTTGATCACAAATTCTTCGATGAACACAGTAGAATGGAGTATAGACTAGTCTTCTTCCTCAGAAAAAAAAAAACCTTGGTATAGACTAGTCTTTTTGGTGATTCTCGTGTGAATGAAAAGGAGATGCGGTAGTAGGTGGCTGCCCTCTTCCTACCCACTTCCTAGTTCCTTCTACATTCATCACCGTGGGATGCTGGACCTCAAAGACTAGTTGCGTTCTGTAAAACCTGGTCACAAGTCGGTACACCATGAATGACTTAAATGTGATTGCTTATATATAATTTCACTTTTCATAAATCTTTTCAAAACCGTATCCTAGCTATTTATTTTCTCTCAATATCGTTTGTTAGTGCCTTTGTGAACTTAATGAAAGAACAAAAATTCAGATTATCACAAGCACAAAGACTATTTGGCTGGGCTTGATAAATGAAAGATTAAAATGTTAAAAACTTACAACTGCTCCTTCCAAGTGGTGGTTTAGTCCGTTCATAAAAATGAACGCCGGGAGTAGAAGTGAAGACTTGGTTGGCGTCCTTGATTAATTTTGTTAACCAACCAGCCAACCATTTCCGCCCTAAGTCTTTGTGACATCGTGCATTTCCTCCACCAAAATACAAGCACGGCTTCCAAGCTTTTTACTTTTGGCTCAAGCTAAAAACCACACGGTTAGCTCTTCCATGATTGATGCCATCGCCTGTTAACGTCTGATTTGTGTTATTATATGAGGTTAAAGAGGTTGTTTGTGTTATTATATGAGGTTAAAGAGGCTGTTTGTATTGGGTTTAATAAACTTTCAAACGGGACTCATAATAAATATTATAGGCCTCTTTTAATATAAAAATTAATTTAAAAAATTAAAAAAATTATTAACTTATATATAAATCACCCGTCACCTCTATATATGATATAAGATAAACTTAATAATTCTCCCTCTCACATCACTTAAATTATCTCTTCTTTACTATATACAAGGCCATATGTTATAGTAAAATTTTCGAATCACCTCTCTCTCACTATATAGCTTACCCAAATCATTTCCCTCTCACTCTCTAATATTATTATTGGGTTTAATAGACTTTCAAACGAGATTTGTAACCAGTATTATAAGCCTTTCTTGATTAAAAAATTAATTTAAAAAATAAAATTTTCTCGTTAATTTATATATAAATTATTAATCAAGACGTCGAATAAATCCAATAATTTGCTTAATAATAACCTACAGCCCTCGTAGTCTGTTTTTCCCGAGGCAAATAACACAGTGTTAGCTTAAGATCACACAAGTGTATAGAATTTTGGGATCAAACAAGACCATAATAATGTCTTTTATTTTGTCAAAGCAGCATGAAAATCATAACGATCCGGCCATGTCCAGCCGGCATCATAGCCGCACGCCGCCGGCAATGGGGAGCATGGGAAATGGACCGTCTTGGCAATGAGATGGTAACCGAGCTGGTTCAAAGTGGTGGAGTTGAGAGCCAACCCAAAGAACGAGGATGTTAAGCGCGTGCGTGTATATAATAATAAACACGAGCACGTTCTTTTCTTCTTCTTGCACCCAGACGTCGCCGTTCCATCTCTCTTACATCTCGCCGGCGGCATCTGCTGCTGCGCGGGCGGCGGAGCGAGATTCCATCTCTTCCCTTCCCTTCCCTTCCCCTTACCATGCCCGTCATGATCTCCCTCAACCGGACCACCTTCTTGGTAAGCTCACGCATTCCACCTCCCTTTCCCTTCCTCACCATCCCGACTTGTTCTTGTTGCGCTCAAGATCTTATCTTTTCGTCGCCGTGATTTCATCGTCCACGCTTTCGATTTCGTCCCAGGGCGTCGCCGCCGCCAATTTCCGGCGCAAGATTTGTCATTTTTTTGTTCGAGTTTTTTTAGGGGGATTTGAAGCGGATTTCTCCCGTGATCTGAACTTTTTCTTTTTGCTGTTTGGTGGGAGGAGCAGAAGAGCGACCCAATTGGGTTGCAGGCGCAGCGTTGGCAGTGCGGAAGGGCGAGGTTGTTGCAGGTGAGCTGCTCGGCGGGCGGCGGCAGGGAAGGGAACGGCCAGGTACGGGCTGTGATGGAGAGCCAGGTGAGCGAAGGGGTGACCGCTGTTTTGGAGGTGGAGAATGGTAGCGCTTCGACAGTCGGCGGGGGAGTTAAGGACACCTACGGCGAAGATCAGGCCACGCAGGATCAACCTATCACTCCTTGGACCGTCTCTGTTGCTAGGTACCGGACAAAGAAGGAGTTCTTTTCTTTCAATTTCTTCTACTTTTTTTATGTATGACAGTTTGTCCGCTTTTAAAATTTTAAATCTGATATACACTTTTCAATATTTTATGCTGGTAAATTCTAAGTTTTGGAGTTTTCTTTTTTTAAAAAAATCCGCTTCTTCAAATTTTGAGGGAAATTGGTTGTTTTTCATCGTAAATTGTGAAGACAAAATTTGTATTGGTCAAAACATTTGTGCTTTGATGCGGCTAAATTTTAGTTTTATATGTGATGATGAAAAACTTGGTTGGTGTGCTACACCAGCTACATGAAGGCGGGATCTTTATTTTTGTAGCTCTTGATGTTGGAATGAGTTAAAAGAAATGCGATCCAATTTCAAGGCGTGCTTGGACAATTTTTTCATTTTGTTCTCTTCAATTTTCATAAGAGGAGAATTTTTTTTTTTGTAAGGTAAGAAAGAAGAAAATTGAATTTGCATGTTTTTATGTGTTTCTGGTTGCTGATGTTATGATCTTAATTTGTTGTGATTGTGGTTGATGGGTGAAGTGGATGAATGGATTTCTTATCTTGTTAACTGTAGTGGGTATTCGTTGCTGAGGAACCCACACCACAATAAGGGACTTGCCTTCACAGATAAAGAGAGAGATGCCCATTACTTACGAGGCCTACTGCCTCCAGTATGCGTGTCTCAAGACCTACAAGTATGTACTCTCCATTTTTTGCTTGGACTGTAAGTACCTGATTTTACCAGTCTGGCGTTTTTTTCTGATTGTTTACAAATTTGGCCTACAGGTTAAGAAGCTCATGCACAATATTCGTCAGTACCAGGTTCCATTGCAGAAATACATGGCTCTCATGGATCTTCAGGTTATTTTGTGTGTATTTGTTGCACGAAAAGTTTCTACTTTTTAGCTTAATGCTATCTTCTCGTCTGGTTCACATGATCAAAAGAATAATTTGGTTATTTTTTAGGAAATGAACGAAAGACTCTTCTACAAGCTTCTTATCGACAATGTCGAGGAGTTATTGCCCATTGTGTACACTCCAACAGTTGGTGAGGCTTGCCAGAAATATGGCAGCATTTTTAGGCGTCCTCAGGGTCTTTATATAAGTTTGAAAGAGAAGTATGCTTTTGTGGGACTTTTATTTCTACGTTGCATGTGCTTTATTGTCTAATTTGTTATTACGTTTAAACTTTTTCAGGGGGAAAATTCTTGAAGTGTTGAGGAATTGGCCAGAGAGGAATATTCAGGTAATAGTTGTCACAGATGGGGAGCGTATTTTGGGTCTTGGTGATCTTGGATGCCAGGTAAGAGTGCTACTTATATTCCTCAAAATCTTATTCAGCAGTATATCTGTGTAAGTCTTGTTTTGTTCATGTTATTCTTTCCATTTTGAAGGGAATGGGAATACCTGTTGGTAAACTTGCTCTTTACACTGCTCTAGGTGGTGTTCGACCTTCTGCGGTGTGTATTCTTGATGAATGTTTTCCTTCATTCTTCCACAACACAATGCCCATCGTGCAAAAGCAGGGGGATTAACTTTACCTGTTGCTTCAAAAATTGAAGTTGTTATTTTCTTTTTCTAGTGCTTGCCTATAACAATTGATGTGGGGACGAACAATGAGGCATTGTTGAAGGATGAGTTTTATATTGGACTCAGGCAAAAGCGTGCCAGAGGCCAGGTTTGCTGTTTAGCAGGTTCTTGAGCTGCCATGCTGTATTATATGTATTGAATATTTTCTTATAGTCAGTTTCCTATACCAGGAATACAGTGAGCTTCTTCATGAATTCATGTCTGCTGTCAAACAGAATTATGGGGAGAAAATCCTTGTTCAGGTCCATCTGCAAACTGAGATTACACATTCCTTTTGTTTTAGTTTTATTGTTTTACTAATTGCGTTTTACTTTAATTTCTTTTGATAGTTTGAGGATTTTGCTAATCATAACGCATTTGAGTTGCTTGAGAAGTATAGCAAGACGCATCTTGTGTTTAATGATGACATCCAGGTTGGTTAGATTATTAAGATTTTGTAATTGACGTTGCTTCTTTTTCGTACTTTGTTTTGACCTAATGGTTTGTACATTGCAGGGGACAGCCTCTGTTGTCCTTGCTGGACTTATGGCTGCACTAAGGTTATTGGGTGGTTCCTTAGCTGAACATACATTCTTGTTTCTTGGGGCCGGTGAGGTAAATTTCATGGCAATAATTATTGACTTTGTCTTCCTTTAGAGATTTATGACTGTTAACAAACTTTTGTTCACATTGTTGTTTATGTTTGCAGGCTGGAACTGGTATAGCAGAACTTATAGCTCTGGAGATGTCAAAACAAGTAAAAACATTGACTGGTTTTTTTTTGTTTTGTTTTTTTCTTGTTTTCTCCATACGACTGTATCTTCCACTTACAAACTTGCAAAACATTTTTAGACAAAAGCTCCACTAGAGGAAAGCCGCAAAAAGATTTGGCTAGTGGATTCTAAGGTATGTTATGAATGTGGGAAATTCTTTGTTCTATCATCAGCCCTATAATTTTCGTTCATGTTCTTAAATGCAAAATGGCCTTTTTCCTGAAGGGGTTAATTGTGAGTTCCCGCAAGGAGTCGTTGCAATACTTTAAGAAGCCATGGGCCCACGATCATCAGCCTGTCAATGATCTTCTAGATGCTGTCAAGGTACAAACCCCAAAGTTTAATTTCTTTAAAGGTGCAAGCAGTGTACCCCAAACATGAGTATATCAGGCTCTTTTTTGCTTCCATGTTATGTGTTTTGCTGTTGAAGGCAATCAAGCCCACTGTATTAATTGGGTCTTCTGGAGTTGGAAGAACATTTACGAAAGAGGTGGTTGAAGCCATGGCATCCTTCAATGAGGTACAATTGCCATCTCAGTTCGATTTAGGTTAAATGTGTAGCTTTGCTGTGCAGGAATATGATTATTTTCATGGATTGCAGAGACCTCTCATAATGGCACTTTCAAATCCAACTTCTCAATCAGAATGTACTGCTGAAGAAGCGTACATGTGGAGTAAGGTATATACCGGCATTTGGCTCTTCCTAAATGGCTTGCATGGTGACTTATGTATAATCCTTTTCCTTTTGCTTGTGTAATCTAATTTTGCAGGGCCGTGCAATCTTTGCTAGCGGTAGTCCCTTTGATCCTGTTGCCTTCAAAGGGAAAACTTTTATCCCGGGCCAGGTTTGAATCCTATTATATGTTGAGTCTCACTTTTTGAAGTAGCATATAAGAGTATGCTTCTTCTGATACGTGCTTTAATGTTCAGGCGAATAATGCATACATTTTCCCTGGATTTGGTTTGGGTCTGGTGATGTCTGGAGCTATTCGAGTACATGATGAATTGCTTTTAGCAGCATGTAAGTGATACTGCTTTGCCAATGTTTAGGGGATCTAAATATCGACAAAGGCAACTGATATTCTTTTGCCAATGTTTCTTATTTGTAGTCTTCTTCGTCGGAGTTAGTTTGTGAATAGGTTTTTTTCTTGTCTTTTTCTGATTCAAATAGCGGAAGCATTGGCTGACCAAGTGACTCGAGAGAACTTGGACAAGGGACTAATTTATCCACCATTCTCCAGCATAAGAAAGATATCTGCTCATATTGCTGCAAATGTAGCGGCAAAAGCCTATGAACTTGGTTAGTTTTGTGGAGCAGCATGCCTTTTATTCGCCGATGACCATGTTCTTTTCGTAATCTTAATTGCTTCTTTGGCCCAGGTCTGGCAACCCGTCTCCCACAGCCACAGGATCTACTCAAATTTGCAGAGAGCTGCATGTACAGCCCCATCTACCATAGCTACAAATAAATGAAAGTTTCTTATTTTTTAATTGTCATATTTGCCCATTTAATGGCTCACTTAGTGCCCATTATTTTTCATCACTATTGTTGTAATGGCCTTGCCCGTATCATTGATTTGATAAAATAGACAAATATTACTGCGCAATCTAACTAATTTCTTTAATTCTAGCATGTGGTCGTTTTTATTCTTCCATCTCGACGAGGACAAAGATCCTTATCTAAACCTATATGGTTACCCCCCCCCCCCTCACACACACACCAACCCTTAGAACAAAAAACAAAGGAGCCGATTCTACTCCTGTCACTGTTTCTCTCTACTTGAACTGAAAAAAAACCACTGGATTTTTTACTTAGTTGACTCTATTTGTTTTTCTAAATTATGTAATAAATATTATTAAAATATCATTATTTTTTACGTTTTAGCTAATTTAGCATGTTAATGTAATATCATTCATATGTTTGTTAATTTCTTCTTAAGTCTTACGAGGGGAAAATACGTTCATTGCAACATTTTATTGTCGTATTGAAAAATAAATATAACTCCAAGAAAAAACGACCGAGTCCGACTCTAGCTAGCAACTTGAATTTGAATTCCAAGTTATTCAACTATTACTTGCCTAAGGACTTTTGTTACCCATTATACTTCTATCTTTTCTTCTTTAAATGTTTACAAACTTCGTGATTTTCCGAATACATACCAAACTGTGATTTCCAATAATTCTGAGCCAGTTGATTCCAACATGAAAATTAGTCATTTACACTGCAATATTCGTGGAACCTAAAAATCCATTTTATGTTTTCAGATTCCAATCAAATACTTCATGGCCTGATCACGCTGACCTTGGCCCCCAAATTTCCCTCCATCTCCCTGTATATGTAGAAGATCTAAATTCCACCCCAGCTAGAACTAGTGAGTAGGTGCAGCAGCAGAGCAAGACTCTTCCTCAAAATTTAATCCTACCATAAGACGAAGTTGAGTTACTAATATTACTAGACAGCCCAAAAATAAACTCGAGACAAGTTCCAACCCCCAAGCATAACTATTTATTCAACTCTCTTTATGCTCCAGAACCAAGTTTGCTGCACACATTCACAAAAATAGTGCAACCAACTAAGCCTCAGGATTTTAATTACACAACAAAGTGGGTTCTAAAGTTGGTGAGAGATGAAATGAATCTACAAACTTTATGCTGATCTAAGATCATTCATATTCTGAAAAGGAGCTTATGCTTTTATACTAGACTTTCCGAGCTGGTATCTTCATCTTTCTTTTAAAGCTGTTCTTCTGCAACTTGAGAGCTTCGAATTCCCCAAAAAGATCTTGGCTTCAATTTCTTCCTAGCAGCAGTGAAACGCCAACCCATATGAGATATACATGAGGCACAATTAGCAATTGTCCATGCATACCTGAAAGAAAGTAATGAAAAGATTTGAGTTATTCATAAACCTCACATGAACATTAAATGCAGCAGCAGTTGGTAATAAGGGCCGCCATATCCAGACATTCCAAATAACATAAAGAATTTTAACTTGAAAGCTAGCAGATGACACTCTCATTTTAGTATGGAAATTTAATCAATTTACAGGGGTAAATAATTTAAATTTTTAAACTCAGTAAAAATTTAACAAACAAGGGCGGAAGTGTTGTACCCAGGAAACCAGCTATGTTCTGTTGACGGTGATCCAAACAACATTAACCCACTTGCATTATAGAGTGTCATAACCTCGTGCACATAGCCATGAGCGTTAGCATAAGCATTCAGAGGTCCATCGCTTGACATCACCACCATATCACTTCTACGAGCAATTAAGGTCTGCAGAGCATAAAACAGAATAGTGTTAAGATTGAAAGAATAACAAAGTGACAACAATCAACTGACGTCATTCATATAAATCAAAAAATTTATGCAAAAAGTTAGCAGAAAATAAAAATCAGAAAAGCTTGAGAACTGGACTAGAGAGATCTAATACAAATTCAGACACTTTGCTCATCAATATCTTCAACTGTTTGGCACTACTGTAGGTACTAAAGAAGTAATTTATTTACAATCTGTTACGATTGCAATCTTAGTTATTTCAAATTAAATTCTTGCAACCTGTAGTTTTGTCAGTTTGCAACAAGGTCTGTTCATTTTACCTGACAAATTTTGCACCGGACAATGTCAAAGTGCTCAAGTAGCTGAATCTCCTTCTGCAGCCTGTAGGAAGTTCCATGTATTTCGAGCAATTGCTGCCTTGTGAATTCCGAGACAGGAATTTTGCTTCCGATATAGAAAGATAGATCATCCGGTTTGCTTACTAGATTATCAACGTCTGAATTGCCAATTATCCTCTTCCACATGTCTAGAAAAAAACCCCATAAACAAGTTACAATATTTCTAACAAGCACTAGAACTAAATTTTCGATGTCTCTGTAATAATTTTTACTACATTTGGAGAAAATATCTAACAAGGTAATAAAAGGTGCCCCAAAGATACCTGCAGCCTTTCTAGCTAGATAGTAGGCATCATACATCCGGTAGACCCAGAATGGCCAAAAAGCCCTCGGAAATCTCTCATGAGAAGCCCAATATCTGACAGAATGCATCCTTTGCACAGTTTGTTCTGCAGAAGATGCCTCAATTCTAGCGCTTGAACAAGATTCAGCGTTCAAACATTTTTCTACATGGCTAGACTCACAATAGTCACTGACATTGTCTCTGGATTCATAACTACCATCTTCAGTACACATTCCAATAGAAGAAAATTGAGTTCCTGCTTCTGTGAAAGAATCAGATTCATTGTCCGTATCTCCCTCATTAATTTTCGACCTAACTATTGATGTATAAGTAGGAAAATTTGTGTTGATCCGGTTGAGATAAAAACCAGTGCATGACGATTGTCCAAATGCATCCTTTGGAGTTCTCAAAGGTATGTCCTCTTCAATAATCTGAATCTCCCCACATATCTGACAATTAAACCATAATCTTGAGCAAACTTTCAAAAAAGAAACAGAGAAAGGTGTTATGTGCACAATCCACTCACTGCATCTCCATCATCTATCCAGGTTTTACGCAAATGAAATCGTTGCCGGCCACGGGTAACAACATTTAGTGAACCATCATCCAGCTGTCTGTATTGTCGAATCTGAAAATTACAATAAGAATATCAGATCATATAGTGATATGAAAGATCACCATCAATAAAAAATGGAACTTGTATTTTACATTTCTTCTCATCATACAAAAATAATTAAAGATTTTGCATCAGCAGTGAACATTGCAGTCTCCCCCAACCCCTATCTAGTATAAACTGATAGAAGTTAAACATTATAGTAAAAATATAAGCAAACAAACAACTCCATGTCCCCAGCACCTTTTCACCTTTTCAGTATCAGGTGAAGAAGAAGAGCTCCATACATCTCCATGCATGCCCCACTTCATGAAATCATTCGTACATATTTAAAAAGATATTAATAGAACACCATTTTTCAATACAAATACAAGATCAGTTATGAACAATTAAAATTTTGGATGTCTAAAGATTCACAAGGCATCATGTCAAATATCTTCCCCAATTCAGTAAATTTTTGTTCTTTGCAATGGGAAAGAGAAGGGGAAGTGAATGAGCTAGTATTTAACAAATAACAGTAACAAGTGACCAATTATCAGTGAGTCGCAATAATTAAATGGATCTAAAAATATAGTATTTTTTAGAAAGTAGATAGGAAGCAACTTGAAACTACTGTAAGTATCCTGTACCTCGGCAGTTGTCCCAATTTTTGATTTTTGAATCATACCATCTTCTCCATATATACGAATCTGGACCATCATTTCAGAAAGAAAATCAAATAAAAATAACCCACAGCAGATATGTGATTAACAAGTAAGCATAGAAAGATAAAACCTACCACACCTAAAGTATTGGGAGAATCTTCCTGGTTCATTGCCCTCTCAACTGAAGCTTTAAAATTACGTTGAGTAACACACAATGGAAGGGTAGCTTCCGGGAAAAGAACAGCGCCTAAAATAATGGAAAGGATTATAGGAATCCAAGATTACATTGATATAAGAATCCAAGATTATAACTATTACAAGTAGACAGGACCTTTCTCATTACTTCATTCTTTATTATTCATTAATAATCTTACACAAGGTCATGTAAATTAAAACTCATAGGCTATTAAGGCTGCATAAATGATATATGAGCAGGCCACCCCCAAATAAAATCTTCTCAGTTACTTATTCCCAAAAGCTAACTATTCCAGTAACAAATTACATCAACTACATGCTTTAAAATCGACGGATTTAGAAACACATGACAAATGCTGCTAGCAAGAAGTTTATTACCTAAAGACACATGAGGGAAAACAGAGACTTGCAAAATTACTTTGTACTTCTTTGAATGTTCATCATACGAAAATTAGAAAAACAACCTCAACAAATCCCTTATAAGTTAAATGCATATATCTTTTATATACTAGTGCCTATCTCTTCCATCAAAATTACAAAAAGGGTCAGACATGTTGGAGTATCTTGTGTTTATCCACGAGCAGTAATTAGAATTTTGACTTCTTATTAATGTATTTAAATCTAGCTTTGATCGTTAGTAGAAGAAGTTGATAGTTCCTGATTATGTCCTTAAACTTAAGGATATATTATAGTTGAGATAATTATTTTTGTATGGCTGTAAATATATATAAATCAATGGCAAAAAAGAGAGAGACGTGGATAACACAACATGAACACCTACTCCTATTCTCCCCTTCCAACTTGTCTTGCCATGTTTAGGTGATATTCAATTGATAGATTTTCCACAACACTAAAACCAAACTTCTCCAATGCTTGCGCATTGCCCATCCCAATTCCAATTAAAAGAGGAGCATTAGTATTAGGAGAGGCATCTAGCCATCAAAACTTTCATCTGCAGATAAGGATCCACATCCCTGGCCCCTTATAAGGAAAGGTGGTCGACCTTTCAAGGTAGAAAACTAGCAAATCTAGCAAATGAACAAACCAACCTTCAAGATAGAAAATAGGCAAACACAATATGGTGCCACCATCAAGAAAAGCCAATCTACCACGAGTGTCATCAACCTCTGTAAGAAAAACTTGTCATAAAGTTCGCACTTCCCAAAAATGTTAAGACAACAAAAAGCTAGCTAATAATGCAATATTATTTGTTACCGCCGAGATACGTATGTAATGATGCAAGGGCTGTGTTAAACGTGAAGCCGCCATGAGGTGAAGATCTTCCATCTCGAAGCTCACTTCATATTGAAAGCAAAGAGTAGAAAAGAAAATAGCTCTTGTCAGTCGGCAAATCACATGGGCAAGAAGTGGGAATAATGTTGAACTTCTAAAAAAACTCAAGCTGTCTTTCTCCAAATCTTAGATACATTAATTCACATTCAAGCATTGTAACTAGGACGCCGTATAAGATGATAGTCTCCCCCAAGGTACAGGTAATACCAAGTTTATAGGTGCACAAGAGGCATTCCCTAGTTTCCATTATCAAGGAAATAACACATGATCTTGAGCATATTTCCCCTCAGATGATCCTACTACAGTTCTAACCATTAACCAATAGCTCAGTCAATTCGATTCAAACAGTTACACATTTTCCAGTTCTTCCACCACTGTAAGATTCACGACGACCTAAACATCCGACAATCAAAACTTCTTTCCCTACAACCCATTAATGTGACTCGAGAGAGAGCAGATTACAAACAATCAATGCAAGAAACAGTCGACACCAAAACAACAAGCAAAATTAATTGGATTATAACAAAGGAAAAAAAAAGGTGGGGGCAGGAGCATTAGCATAGAACGAAGGGGATAGTGATATATATGTACACACCCATTATCGTCGGAAGAAGAGCAGGTGTCGTCGACTTCTTCGACCTGCAACTCCTCCAACTCCAGCGCCCTGATGTGCTCCATCTGTCGCCGCTCGTGTGGAGAAATGGAATCGTCTTCCATCCCTCTGTCAAAGAACAGTGATAGGAGCCACCTGGATGAAGCCGGCGAAGGGGAAGGCGGCGCCGGCGGCGACGAAGGAGGGTAAGCGGCGGAGAAGCCCTAAAGCGTGGGTCGGGGATTTGGCGGGTCGTTCCAAGACTACCGCGCATAAATGTTAGAGCACTTTTCTTTTCTTTTTTTTTATTATTTAAAAAATTTGAGATTAATAGATAATTCATCAAAATATTTTATAAATAAATAAATAATAATGTAAAATGTCGAGAATATTTTAAAATATTTAATTAATGGTGCAGCAATTTTTTCCCATTATAAATCAAAATAGAAAATGGCAACATCATAATACATTTTTAAATGAATTTTAAATTTTTTGACGCTCGGGTGTGTAAATGAACACTTATAAAAAAATAGGAGGCGTAAGGGATACATTTAAAGAGAGCAAAGAGATCTTTATTATTATTATTATGTTTTGGAGTAATATTTACTCGATTTTGCATACGACACACAAGTACCTCTAAGATGAGCTAGGGTGTAAGATATAATTTATTGATCGACGTCTCCCTTCGACTGATTACTCTAAAGAGCATAAGCAACAGGCTCAACACATTAATCCAATGATCTTTTTTTTTCTCCATATTTGGTGATTTTAGAAATTTGCTATAAATAATTAAAGAACATACCACAACCGACTACCTACAACCTAATCAGGTTGTCCATGTTTGAAAACTGTGGCCCATAGTGTTGCACAGCAAACATGTCTCCCTTAATCTCATGGGCCTTAGGCATGTGGGCCATGACAGTGAAACCATCCTGGCCCATGGCAAGGGAGGGCGGTGAGGGCATAGCCCCAATTATGAAGTTGAACAATAGAAAAATTGTTATTGCTCTTTAAAATATTAAAAAAAATTATTATATTGTACATTGAATAAGATATTTATCTCATGGTGCTAAATATTAAATTAAATACAATGTAAATGTTCATTATAAATCGATCAAATGAAAAAAAGGATGGTCATAAAATAAATAAAAATAAAACCTTCGATGTTGTGATGGTACACGTCAATGGGAGGGAGGACCACATGTCTGTGCGAAAGAGAAAGTTCGCATTAAAGACACGTAACAAGAGTGGGGTGGCTACCGACCTACCGACCTACTCTTTAATTTACTCCTCCCATGGCCATGCCATGGTGCCCCGCCTTTGACAAAAGCTGGAGGGCTCCAAGTCCATCACCATATCTCATCCATCCACGAGTCTATTATAACAAAAGCAATGTGTTTAAGTAAGCGAGATTAAACAGGGACTTGCCACGTACCAACGTGGACGAAAGTCACCAAACTGTATCTTTCCTATTTTTCTATTAGAACTTAGTATTAGATAGCAAAGATGAGGGAGGCAAGGAGCCACAATATTGAATGAGTGCTCCTCGTATACGACTATTATTATCATTATTAGTACCTACCTTCCTTTGCTGTGGAACGTGTTCGCTAGGGAGCTCGGATGCAATGTGTCACGTTTCGCCGTTTCGTCAAATGGCTTTCGATCTGCATGGCTTCTAGTGAGCATCGCCTTAGCTGGTACGCAACTAACTCGTACGATGATAAGGGAGCGGCTGAATAAACTTAGCCCCACCTATATACACAAGGGTAAAGCAACAGGTAGGTAATGATTGATTTTTGCCCTTATTTTTAATTTGCGCTATTTAATTATAATAATATTTTTATTATTATTAAAATTAAAAAATATATATCATCATCTCTTCTCTGCATCACTACGGTTGCCACCTCCGCTCCTCTCCCTATTGGCTGACCTCCACCGCTGCCTCCACCCGGTACTAGCAGCCAATCACCCTCCCCCCACCATCGCCACCACTCTTCTCCCTACGGTCGGATCGGACCATGTGGCCATAGATGCAGCCACACGACCTTATCAGGTGGGGAGGCCGCTACGCGACTAGATCTGGCCTCTACAGGCCAGGTCAGCCCCTGAACAAGTCTAGTTGAGGGTACGACCAAATTTGGTCACATTACCCTAAGGCCGCGTAGCCACAAATGTGGCCGCATGGCTTGATCCGACTACGGTTGGCCATGTCGGGCTATCTTGCAGTCAGATTTAGCCTTAGGGAGTGCAACTGCCGCCCTTGGCCGGAGGCAGAGCCATCGCAGCCGACGCTTGTGAAAAAAATATTTTTTAAAACAATGCATTTGGGTCGTCCTTGTAATCAGACGGCCCTCTCTGCCTCTCGCTCAGCCTAGCACTTCTCTATCTATAGTATATACTAACAAATTTTTTTATTCTCTATATATAATATATACTAACAATTTTTTTCTTCATCTATTTCTAGCTGATATGACTATGACGGTTAAATGAACGAGCGAGCCGAATTCAGCTCATATTCAAACTCGACTTAAGATCAAACAAGTTTTAAGCATATATGCTCGAAATCGACTCGAATATTTTTTATGTTACTCGAGCTTAAATACATTAATTAAACGAGCTCCGAAACCCAACTCATTTGGGAGCTCGAAACTAGTTCAAAAGTAATTTACGAGCTAATTCACTCAATTAGGCCCAGGCCCAAATACCAATTACGATTTCTATTTTTCTTGCACATATATCGAATAAAAAATAATAATGCAATGAGTATGCATTGAACACGTGACCTCAAGTCTTTAAAATGATGCTCTCCCAACTGAGTTATTACTACATTGATACTACTTTGTTATTTTATTATATATAAATAAATATAATTAGTTAAAATTAAACTTAGTCAATAATAAGATTTATTTATGATTTTAAATGTATTTTGAATAGACAAATAATATTATGTATATTATATTATCGAGTCAAGTTCAAGTCAAGCTACGAGTCGATTTCGAGTTGAGTTTGAGTTATAACTGAGTTGAATAGAATACTACCTTGCTCAAGCTTGACTCGTACGATTCAAGTTCGAGCTCTAGTATTTAAATGTCTGAGTGTCGAGTCGAATTGAGCCGAATACCAAAAACTCACGAGTTAGCTCACTCAATTAACAGCCTTAGATATGACATTGCATTGATCCTCCGTTTCCGCTTGATCATATGTTATGATATTGAAAAAAATATTGATTTTAGAGTAGGATTTATGCAATTATAAGTTACAAAAATTTTGGTACTGGCAGATGTTCTTTTACACTAAAACTTTTTCCGGGTTTATTATCGATAGATCACGTTGAATTAATTATAAGAAGAGACTGTTTGAAATTAAATAGTAATATACCAATAAATACAAATTAATTGAATTATATAAATAACTATTCAATTTAAGAGCGAGCGAGAGCGGCCTATTTGTGAGTGGACAAGCTTTGCCGCACCACACAGATGCAGAAACAGCGGAAGGTAGACATCAAACGGAGGTCAGGAGGACTCCTACTCTCTTTATCCAAAACGTGTAAACTGCATCAGATTATCACATATAGGCACCGGATTATATATATAGCTGTATGTGCTCCTAATTAAAACTGAAAATAACGATAATTCAATTCATACTTTTGATTAGATTAGCGGAAAATATCACAAATAACCACATTTTAAAGTTTTCTTTCAAAAATAACCAAATTTACAAAATTATATCAGAAATAGCCATTTTAAATTTTTTCATATTAATTATGACCAAATTCTATCATTTTTTAAATAATAACAAAAATACCCATAAGATTTATTTTTACTAATATTAAAATATATAATCAATAAAACTTATAATTTTTACTAACTGTATATACAAAGAATAAAAAGTTAACTGATAAATATTAAATAGAATATAAAACTATATTATTGACGAGCTAAAAAAGAAAAACATATTTTTTATTAAATTTTGGACAATTAAAAAGAAAATTAAATTTTAGGCCATCGAAATAAAAAAATAAAAAAGATATATTTTTAGATGTTCAAATTTTAATTTGAAATTGTCACGTTTTATTAAAAATTAAAATATTTATTTTATCCAATATATTTTTATTATGCACATTTAAAAAAATGAAATATCATTCATTATATAAAACAAAAAATATATTTAAGACAATTAAAGTTAGATTAAGGGTATTTATGTTAATAAAATAAGTATTATGAGTAAAATATTCTTAAAATATATGAATTAGCTATATATAAAATAAAAATTTGAAATCAAGATATATCAAATATAAATTTTGGTCATTTGTGATATAAAATATTTGAACTTCGTTATTTATGATATTTTTCCTTTGATTAAACCATGACAATGTACATAGCAGCCATTCGTACGTATACTTCATCAATCAAAACTCTCATGCAGGTATGACATAAAAAGAACTTTCATGCAGGTATGACATAAAAAGCACGTCCATTCCTCGACACTGAAGACTTCATTGATCGCACAGGCCTAAGTCTCAAACGAACAAGCATAGAGCTCCTTATTAAGGGTTCTAAATAAGTGAGTGAATTGAGCTACAAATATTGTGTTCGGAGTTTAACTCAAAAAACTCTATTATTGTTTGAACTCAACTCGAAATCGGGCCAATTTTAAGCATAAATATTCAAAATATACTCGAATAATTCTGATGCTAGTCGAGTTCTAAATCAACTCTTAAATTAGGCTGGAATAAGGAGTTAAGAGTTGGAAACCAGCTCTTAAATTTAGCCTTTACATTATAGAGTAGAATAATTATTTATAGAAAATAAGAAAGGGTGAAATGTGGTTTATCGAAGATGTGGGGCCATCTATAGTAATATAAAGAAAAATAAAATGTCATTTCCGTAAGAGAAACTTGAACCAATGACCTTCTTTATATTATAAACTACAACAACCATACAATATTTAGGCCTTTGTGTCATAGCCTTGGTTAAAGTACACCTTATTATAATCATGCGGATACAACAAAAAAAATTACCACAATTCATATCAAAATTAACGTATTAAATTTATTATTATATAAATTTAAATAATATATTATATCATCGAATTCAATTCAAACTGAGCTATGAGTCGAGTTTGAGTTATAATTGAGTCGAGTCAAATTGAATGCTTCTTCGCTAAAACTCAACTAGTTGAATTCGAATTCAAAGTCGAGTTTGAACTCGATCATTTAAAAGCTGAGTTTCAAGTCAAATTGAGTCAAACTAAAAACTAAGTGCTCACGAATTGTCTCGTTTAATTAGCAGTACTAATCCTCACCAACCATAATAATAAATACCTTTGTCGCTTCTCTGCCAGAGTCCATCTATACGATGGGCATATATAACCGAATGATTGCGTTCGACGGATGTATGAAGTATTTATGACTAAAATAAGCTGATTAATTATGATAGAATATAAATAAACTAAGTATAGACATTTTTTGTGTCTAACCCAATAACTGGCTGGGTGACCGACAAAATTAATAAATTTATGATATTAGTTATATTTTTAAAATTTACCAATAATTATCATAGAAAATTATTAAATTTAATGCACAAAAATCTCAAAATTTGAACTTTTTTATTGATAATATTACATTTATTTATTCAAATATTTTTAAAAATAGTGATTTTGATTTTTATGTTAATTGACATAAGAGAAATGCAGGAAAAATTTAAAAAAGATAATAATTCTATAAATAATGTATTGTTCTTTTATGAGAAAATCAAGTGCTTTACAACAGGAGAAATGATTAGATAATATAAAAATTATGAGATGCTAATAAATTCTAAACTTGTTTAGAGTTCAACAGCGTCCAATCATGACTGGCTTCATTGAAGACGACCAATATTTTGCGGGAGATTAATTAGACGGGCATAAATGATGCTTGTCTGACAGGGGTGAGTATTTGGTCGGTCAATTTTGAACCGACTTAATTGAATTGCGAATTAAGTTCGGTGGCCAAATTTTGTAACTGAAACCGAATCGAATATCCCCAAAATCAAATCGAACATAACTTAAATATTTTGGTTGATCCATTTGGTAACCAAATTAAATGACAAGTTATAAAAAGAAATTGTTTAGTTATTTAATCAAAATTATATTATTATTTTAGTAAACATAATTATTTAATAAGTCATTTTAAATATATGTATATCATATTAAACAAATAAAAGTCATCATAAAAATATTAAAATTTTATGATAATTCATATAAAATATATATTTTATAACTTTTTATTTTAAAAATTTTGTTTATTTTGGTTTGGCCGGTTAAGGACCGAAATGTCATTGTGGAATTTTATTTGACTATAGCCCAACGGGAAATTGAAGTGAATTAGTTCAAAACCGAACTAAATTGACAATTTCAGGCACGTTCTCTTCAATTTCAGGCACCCCAACATATGTCCAAAGGCTGTTGCACCCCCTATCATCTAACTTCACCAAACAATTTCAAGAGCTCCTAGTCATAAGTTTTTGTCTATCTTCCCTTTATATATTTTTTTATTCCTCTTATTTTCTTCTGTAAAATTATATATATGAATTAAGTTTGTATCGAAAACATCTATAGTCTACAATAGACAGTATCACAAATGGCAACTACAACATCCAATACTCAAAGTGATAAAATTTTGGCTCAAAAAAAGTGAAAAGCTTTTGTTTTACCTTCTAAAGATATGTATTAGTCAGAAAATCATTTGTCAGAGGAGTAATTACGTACTTTCACCATTCCGTACAACTTCGTATAAAATTCATTGGGAAAGGTACAATTAAAGGGCAGCATTTGTAGTTATTCGTATCTCAAAGGTGCCTTCTTTAAAAAGTGCCATTTAATCATTTCTTTCAAATGGTCTTAAGTGGGTTTGGGTGAGGTGGTTTAATTTTTCAAAAAATATAAAATAAAATAAAACCGGCCCCTTTAGATAACTACTTCTTAAGTATATATTTTAAACACAAAATATATTGTAAAATAATTATTTTTTAAAATATTAAATATATACTAATTGTAGTAAGGTGTGTTATCTAAAATTTTTATACCATTTATTATAATACCTCAAAAAATAATCTCACACATACTATATATATATATATATAATCAAATATGTAAATAAAGATGTGTCTAAAAATTCATAATTTGATTAACTATTTTTTAAAAAATAATTTAGGCCAATTAATTTAGATTTGGGCCAAATCGTTACATTTATATATTTTTAAGTTAATCCAACAAAATTTTAATAATTTTTTTAAAAAAATTATGAGAGTATATTATTATAAAACGTATATCCTTTCTGCTTCGTGTCGATGCGATATTACATTATATACTAATGAGTAAGGAGCCAGGGAGGTTGAAGGAGAAAGAGGCGGAGAAAGAGAAGGACGTTAACAAAAGAATGAGCGAATGATTGAAGGAGACTAACCTAAGACCTACCAAGCTTCGTCACTCCGAAACGTGTCAGTGTGAAATGGGTCAGTGACTCGTTGCTTGGTCGACACCTTACATCCTTTTTCGTCTCATCTTTCTTCCTTTCCCCACCACATCGTCAAAACTGCTCCCATCGTCTGCCTTTCTAGAACGGGGGTCGGCCTGGCGTAGAGTTGGTTGGTGGCGAGCCAAAGTCCGCGAGGCATCAAGACGTAACACACTGTGCAACAAGGTAATATTATAATATAATCCGTCTTTATGTTATCACGTATATATTATTACTATAAGTTTTAAGAAGGAGCACAATATTTACTACAGAGAAAAGTATGGTTAATTTAAGTATTCATTAACTAATATTTAATTATAAGCATCACAAATAAAACTATTTATTTATCATTAAAGAATTATATACTTAGTAAGAGTGAATATATTTAATATATAAAATAATGTTAAGAAATCATTTATTATCTAAAGTAAATTAATGAAAAAGATATATTATGTAAATATTATTTTTAATATGATTGACGGCCATTTAAGTTAGGAACCAAACCAGAGTGTACAGCCGGCACATGCACATTGGCGCGCATTTTGATACCTGGGATGTAAGCTCAGCTCAGCTACGCCGATGATGGAGGAGGTTGAAAACGTCGGGCAGGGGAGGAAGAAAAGGAGATGACAGTTGTGGGGAGTGAGGAAGAGGGAGGGGGCGAAAAAGAAAGGCCATCCCTCTTTTCTTCTTCTTCTTCTCTCCCTTCTTTTTTTTCTCTTCTTTTTTGTTCTGGTTGTGTATATATATATGAATTGCATGTATGTACAGTAGTACCATGTGTGGTTTGGTCTTCCTACTTCCTACTTCATCCTTCCTCCTCTCCATCTCCATCTCCCTACCTTGCTAGCCTACCACCTTGCTCGACGAGGGAATAGGCTCTCTCTAACTCCATATCTCCTCCTCCTCCCCAATGGAACCCGCAACCAACGGCGACGACCAGGAACCGCAGTCCACGCCGATGACCTCGGACTACGACGACGCCGCGTCCTCCGTCTTCGGATCCGACGACGGCCGGAGCACCACCAGCTCCGGCGACATGTCCGGCGTCAGCACCAGCAGCAGCGGCGAGTTCGTCCCCGTCCTTCCCCCGCCTGACACGCCGGCAGGGAGGGAGCGGTGCGTGGGGCGGGCCAGGGAGGTGGAGTGGGGGTCGGCTTCCGCCGTCGGCCGGCGCAAGGAGATGGAGGACGCCCTCGCCGTCGTGCCTGGCTTCATGGCCGCCGCTTGCGCCTCGGTGGGCGGGTGTACGGCCCCCGCCTCCAAGACCGCCTCCAAGGTTTCGCGGGTCCACTTCTTCGGCGTGTTCGACGGCCACGGCGGATCCCAGGTGCGCACCACCTATCCTTCCCTCCCCTCCTCTCCCCCCTTTTTTTCCAAATTTCAATCCCTCACCAGAGTGAGAATAATAATATAGATGAAATACTATGCAAATGGTTATAGTTATCAACTCAAATTTTCAAAATCCAGATCCGAAATGGTGCAGATTCCACTTATTAGGGCATAATCAACTTCTACACCTGTTCTTCATTCGTAAAGATTGCATTTTTATCGGATGACATTGGCAAAAACAAAGATTGATTTTTTGTTTTTTTGGGACTTTAATCTTATGATGAAAATCTGTTTTAGTGAAAGATCTGATATATGTTCTAGTGTGTAACGGAGTGTTCATCAATCATCCTGGGCAGCAAATCAATGCGTAGGAAGGTGGAGTCTACCTTGTTTGGCAGGTTGCGCCGCCCCCATTATCACATGGTTTAATTTAGACGTTAGCTGTGTTATTAGGACTTGATGCCAGATTTGCACGTGTTTCCTTCATTGTAAAGACACCTGGCTCGGGATGACGTGGACGGGGTAACCATTTCATATCTAAGATGACGAGCCCCTAGCTAACCTTTACCTATTTCTCCAAACGAATAAAAGTCCAACTAAACGCCACCGGCATTCTACTGTGATCTGTCTCAAAAAAAAAAACAATTAGTAAAATCCATCTGCTTTTTAGAGCTGGACTAGAAGATCCACAAAGTTGAATGGTAGCCATTGGGAATATTAAAAAGATCATAATGATAAAGTCCGTCTAGAGCGAATCTTATGTCAAAGTTAGCTGCCATTATTACTATGTTGGCTGACTTCATTTTAAGGGGCCACGCTAGGCTTTAAGCTCCTGCTGATTGGTTGAATTCAATGGCGTTGGAATAGTCAATGCTATCTACCATCTGCTGTGCGAGTGCGAGGCCCATGATAACCTGTTTGCTGCTCCAACCTGGGATGATAATAACTACCATGATTGGTTGACATTTTGCTAAAAAACAAAATTTTATTTGGTGAACTATTCGGTTTCATGGTTTCTCTATTTGACTGTGAACGTGAAATTACGCACATATTATGGTGCTGGAGAATAAATTTAACTGTAGATGCATACAACATTTTATTTGTTGGTTTTCCTCAGACGGAAACTGGTATTCCTTCACCGTAGTTGTTCTTTACTTGCAATTTGGAAAGCTAGGCACAAAAACTGAATGAGTGGGTTGATGAATCTCTTTTTCTAGCTGAAAATGTTTGCATGGGAGTGCCTAAGGGGCAGGCTTTCCTTTCCATAGGTTGCTGTTCTAGTACTGCCGTCCAATTCCATTCATTTACTTGTGGCATCCACTTCTATAAGTTGCCCATGAATAAGGTTTTCTACAGAGAGTTTGCTCATTGGATTTCTCTTGGTGAAGATATTCTTAGACTTAATTTATGCTCATGCTCCATTAGTGTCATCAAATTGATAAAATAAAGTCTTATTGGTAAATATTTGTGATTGCCGCTCTGATGTATGCTCTCGGGATCAATGGCCAATCCTTTATAAAGTTTATTGATATGGTAGGAGTAATAACTGAATACCTTGTAGGGAAATTAATTTAATAGTTGTATGAAGTTCTGGTACTTGTCTTTTTCCAATTTTCAGCTACTATAGTTCTTGTATTGGAAATTTATTATTATTTTTGTTCAAAATTCGGGTCCTGGACATGCACTAATACTATTTTCAGTGGAGACTATTTTTTGTGAGATATGACTAAATAAAATAGAATACTTTAATGGTACATTGTAGGTTGCTAGATTTTGTTCAGAGCAAATTCATGTATCGGTTGCTGCTGAATGGGATAGGGGAGGTGGTGGCGTGGACTCCTGGAGTGCAAGGTGGAAACAAGCGTTTTTAGCAGGTTTTGAAAATGTGGATAATGATGTAGGGAATGAGTCTGTAGCACATGACATGGTTGGTTCTACTGCTGTCACTGTTGTGGTCTCTGGTTGTCAGATTATTGCTTCCAATTGTGGTGATTCAAGGGCAGTGCTTTGTCGAGGAAAGCAGACAATCCAGCTAACATCTGATCACAAGGTTACTTGCAATTACTAGGATATGGTATTTGTATGAGTATGACATCAAATTCTATTTCTCCTTGCTTGGTTGTTGGTGTAAATGTATGCCAGATAATCTTTAGATGGGAGTTTTTATAGGAATTCAGTAAGTGAGTTGTTTGCATTTTGAAGTAGTTTATGAGCTCCGGTGTATTTTGTCATATTACAGCCTGATAGAGAAGATGAACTGGCAAGGATTGAAGGAGGAGGGGGTAAAGTAATCAATTGGAATGGTGCCAGGGTGCTTGGGGTCCTTGCAATGTCCAGAGCAATAGGTGATTGCTGATAAGTTGTAATTACAACTTATCAATTACTTTATATCTGAAAATAAGTTTTCATCCTTTCTTTGCGTCCTTGGATAAAACAAAACCATTTATTGCTGGCCACTTTTAGTGTTTATGCGACTGGTTTTTAGAATTCTATCCTTTAAAATGTCGATCTTGATAATTTTCATGCCTAGTGACTTAAGCTTTGTGATGTTATGTGGTGATAAAATGTTAGATTTTGGTGGCAGATGTTAGGATTGGTGTAGGTTTAATGTATGTGCAAAATTATGAGAAATTCTAGATTTGTGCTGGTTGTCTTTTTAATTGTTTATTGCTTTTGTTTCTAATAATCCATTATTACAAGTTGTAACAAAATAACATGTCCCTCGTACATTATATTCAGGAGATCGGTATTTGAGGCCTTGGGTAATTCCTGTCCCAGAGATTACTTTTACAACAAGGATGGAAGAGGATGAATGCTTAATAATTGCTAGTGACGGTTTATGGGATGTTATGACGAATGATGAGGTGGGTAATTTGACTTGCCAACTGCTTAAACGATGTCGTCGGATCTCACTTGAGAATGAAAAATCACCAGCCCAAGCTGTTGCAGATCATCTTGTAGAGCTGGCTTATCGGAAGAACAGTTGTGACAATGTATCTGTTATTGTAGTTGATCTTAAGCCCAGGGGAAAACGCCTGGTGAAGAAAAAATAACCTATTCAAACAGTTGATTGAATACAACCGATGAAGCTGACAGATAAAGAGACTAAAATGGTATACAATGCATAATACTTCATCACAAACTGAAGACATAACGACTTAGTGCGATAACTTCATGAATCTGATTCATGGGGAAGAAGAAGAAACGTTTAGTCTCCAATGTCATGTTCATTAATATAAGATGTACAGTGGATTGCCAGACTTTGTTTGCCTTAATTGTATAGGTATGCCCTTTGCATTTATTCTAGTTGATTGGTAGCAAACTGTGAAAGCAACAGCACATGCAGGTCCATTGCATGCTTGGGAAGAAAATAAGTTTGCATGAGATCAGGTAAAGTTCGGACTGCTTTTAATAGTTTTACTAGGGGAATATCTACAACTTGGTTTAGATTGTTTGTGATTTTAATATCTTTAAAATGCTTCTGTCGATGCTAATATGCTTTCATTCACTTGGCAGGTATTGTGATGAAAACTGGTTGATAGTTCTTCTCTTTCCTTGCTACTTCTTCGTTCTGACACTGGACTGAACATTACTTTGTGGCAGCAATCTTCATGTAAATGTACGTTGATTGCAACAATTTATTGTGAATGGGAAAAACCAAATATTTCTGAATTGAATTTGAAGAATGTTGGATGTGATTTGCTAAAACTTAAATATACTCGTAATAAGCTTTTTGTGATCGTGCTTCTAAATTTTTGGTGAAGACACTAGTTGTTGAAACATGAGTCTGGACTTTACAACTTCAGGTGAAATGATGAGAAATAGATGATCCAAGCAAATAGAGCAGGGGCGTCCCTTAGTTTCTAACAACATATGTATGAATAAGTCTTACATGGTTTGCAGATGTGAACTAGCAAGAAGTTGATGGATGATATCAATTGTTCAGTGGGCATTGAGGACCGCCAAGATAGAGATGTCGCCTCCAACCATCGTCGGACTTGGCGGTCCAGGATTTGGTAACAGCGATCCATGCTGTTGTAGAGGGGTCAGAAAGGGAGGGGCATTGTAGAGACCCTCTGGGCCAAGGACCCTAAGCCTCCTGATGTAGCAGGCCTTTCTGAAATTCTCTTCGGCGTATTGGCCGCTCCCAAGGAGTGGTGTGTGGTTTGCACCAGCGGGGGCATTGCTTGTTCCACCCCATGACACTAGTTTGGCATAATTCATGCCTAGGATCAGCTCTCTCGGCCAGTAACCTATTGCCTTCTCCTTCACAAATAGCCACCACCATCCAAAATACATGTCCTGGGTGCCAAAATGTGCATTAATATTATTATCAGTTTGGTTGAAATCTCTTGTGATTGCTAGCATAGAGTGGCTACCACCATTTCAAGTAGTATCTATTATATACTACAGCAGGACTGACTTTTTTTGTTCTGGTTGCGTTTTGGCCTCTTCCTCTTATCTGGTCTCGCGCGATTATCAGAAGATAAACCCGAAGTTTACATCTCTATATGGTTATCAGAAGATAAAGCTGAAGTTTGCATGCAACTCCACAGCTCTGAACTCACTCCATAGATAAATCCAAACCACACCGTAGTAATGGACTAACCTACACGCCACAAGGCTCCTCCTATCGTCTTCTTCCCTTCTTCTCTTCTCTTCTTCTCTTCTTCTCTTCCACCAACGTATCCCCATCTTTTACACTTTCAAAATATTATTTTTGCTTGGAATCCATAATCACTGCACGGCTCCACATCCTTTGTCTCATCTACTTACTCTTTTCATCCTCTTTCTCGGTGGTATTAATAATATTCAGGTACAAGATTAATTAAGTTTCTACGTCATCAATGGATACTTAAAATCAAAATCTGTTTTTTGTTTTTTTATAGTTAAAATCAAAATCTTTTTTATTGATTTTTTTAAAAATAAGTATTTTTAGATTTTTTTGCGTGGTCTTGATTGAATTAATTACTTAATGTTTAAAAGTTGGCTTTAAACATAAAAGTATTTATTTTTAGTTTTGATTCTGATTTTTATTTTGTTTATCCATTGATTGAATTAATCACTTAGAGTTTAAAGTTCGCTTTAAACATGAATTTATATTTAATTAGAACTTGATTTTGAATTTCATTTTTTAATTCTGATTTCAGTTTTTATTTTATGTATTAAACTGAATTTTTTATGTGGTCTTGATTGAATTAATTACTTGCAGTCTAAAAGCTGGTCAATCATGACCCGGTGTCTTTTTTTAATATAAGTCTATTTTTCATACATGATCGCCCTCTCCTTTTCGTTTTTATGTCCATCTTGTCCATTGATTGGATGAATTAATTAGAGTTTAAAGTTGGTTTCATGCATTAATTTATGTTTAATTGGAACTTAATTTTGAATTTAGTCTTACGATTCTGATTTTCGGTTTTTATTTTTATCGATTAAACTAGGGGTGCTAATTGAGCTCGGCTCGAATAGTTCAAAACTCGTTCGAACGAGTTTTGGACATACATGCTCGAGTTCGACGCGAATATCTTTTATGTGTTCGAGCGAGCTCGACTCAACTGCTTAATTTTTATGAGCTCGTTCGAGCTCAAATGAGGCCAATGTGGTTTGAACCCACAACCTTGAATACTTACCATCTCAACTATCTTATTTTTTTTGTTATTATATTACATATAATATAATATAAAGACTATATTATTATATTATTTTATCGAGTCGAGTTGAGCTACGAGTCGAGTTCGAGTCGATTTCGAGTTATAACCGAGTCGAGTCGAGTCAAACACGACCTTGCTTCAAGCTCGGCTCGTAAGATTTGAATACGAGTCGAGCATTTAAATGCCGAGTTTCAAGTCGAGTCAAACCGAGCCGAACGCTAAATGCTCACGAGCTGGCTCGCTCAATTAGCAACCCTAGATTAAACTATATTTTTTATGTGTTACTTAGAGTTTAAAGTTGACTTTAGTTAAAATCCAAATCTGTTTTTTTGTCATTTAAGTGATTGGCATCTGAGCGGTGTAACTTATCCAAGTAGGTCGTTGCATGAGGGGTAACAAGAAGAAGAATCAAATCATGCACGAAGTATTGTCAATGTATCATATTCAAATGCCTCATGCCTGGTTATTGGCTTCTTTACAATATCATAGTTTAAACACTGCGTAACACTGCAATAACTTTGAGATACGACCGATGCAGCGGGAATACAGATTGCAAGCTACAGGCCATGTAAGTGTTTCACCTTCTCAATTGCTTGCTTCACTTTGGCAAGAGGCTCCTCATACAAGATGGCTGGATCATCAAACTCTGCTGCCCTACTTGGCTCACCAAGAAGTGCCCTGAACGAATCAGCAACTGAGCAGGAAAGAGCCTGCAGATTATAGCCTCCTTCCAGGAAAAAAATGCAGCGTCCACCACAAAGTTGTCTTGCAAGTTGCCTAATACTTGAAGCAAGCATGTAATATGTGCCCGTAGTAAATTGCAGATTGGCCAACGGGTCGAGCACATGGGCGTCGTAGCTAACAAAAGAGAGTGAATAATAAAGTTTTTTTAATCTTTTTGAAGAATATTGAAGGTTAAAAATTGTGACAATGCACCCAGACAAGCCATTCAGGCACTAATCTAGCCACACATTTTTGAAAGAAAAACAGATTAAGACAATTACATTTCATTCATAAGCATAAGATTCAAGTCGTATAACTCAAATGTAATCAGAAATATAAAGGGAAAGGAAGACAAATCTCACCCAGCTGAAACAAGGATTATATCAGGCTGAAATCTTTGGGCACTCGGCGCAATAATCTCATCGAACACTGTCCTCATCACATTATCACCTGATCCTCCTGGTAAAGGCAGATTCAGTGTTGCACCCTCCCCAGCTCCATGACCAATCTCTTCAATTTTACCCGTGCCAGGGTAGCTACCCACCTAAAGAGAAAACTGCTTTGAGTAAGTTCCTTGTTTAGTTTGCCCCCTCTTCGAATAACTGCTACATTTAATATTCATCAACTATACAAGTCAGGGTATCAAAGACAATAATACAAACAACTTTCTCCAGCCTCAACCACAAAATCTACGTTTCATGTGAAGAAAAATCATTGCTACCAATCACCTGCATGGCCACCTTATTGCAAATATTGTGCATCATGTTAAAAAAGTAATCATCATTTGCACCTTGTATCATCATCATCATCATCCTGTAAGAGGAGACTATGGGCATTGTGGATATTAATTTATTGATAAAACACAATTCTTTAATTTTCATGAAGATTATACTTTGAAGATTAAATTATATCAAACCTGAAGCCAAAATTGTGAACCCACGCACAAAGCAAAACAAAAAACTAAGAAACCAAGAAAAATATATATATAAATGAAAAAAGAAAAAAAAGAAAAAAAAAGTGATCAATGCAAAAGAACATGGGTGCAGATAGGATAACCTCAAGCACTATTCTACCTGATGAGTAGAGATGAAGAATATATCGGGATCATCATAAAATGCATCATTCGTCCCATTACCATGATGAACATCAAAGTCAATAATAAGAACCCGTTTCAGTCTATGCACACGTTGAGCATGACGAGCTGCCACAGCTACATTTCCAAAGACACAGAAGCCCATTGGACCTTTAGGGACAGCATGATGACCTGGAGGCCTTACCAAGGCAAATCCAACAGGTGGATCTTTGTTGATTTTTGATGCAGCAACCTGAAAGATTGTGGATAATCTTTGGAAATATGGACAGCCCAGATGATGACTAAAGTTCTATACAGTAGTTTTCATGGACTTACTCTTCTAGCAGTTCAGCTGAAATATTAAATAAAATAACTTCTTAAGAAAGCACACTAAGCACACATCCAAAAAAACATAATAAACTGATAGATAGTAACAGCACCACTGAGTCAACCAAGGTGAGTCCCGCCCCAACAGCAACAAGTGACTCCTGAAAGGTCTGTACAAGAAAATTTTGCTAAGCCGAATTATCAAAAGCAATTTTTTAGATATAGCAGCAAAGTAGGTCAATATAGGATCATAAACCAGAATATGAACAATATTATAAACAGAAATTCACCACTTACACCCAATTCCTCCAAGAATTATCACCTCCACACTCTGGATATTATAATATCAATAGTGTTTCTTATTCTCCGTGACAGATAACTAAGTTAATAACTAAAGTTCATCAGATCATTTCCAGTATAATCACTTTCACGCTCTGGAAATTATGCTATCAATAGTTTTTCTTCCTACCATAGGTTAATAAATATAGCTCGTCAGATCAGATTTTTAGTCTTTAAAATTTCAAGGGGTAAGTAAAAGTTTGCTTTTTTTTTCCAATATTTTGAGTCAAAATTTATTTCAAATATGTGCTTTTTTCTTACATATGTGCATCATTAAGGAGCTTAGGAACTAGATGAAAGAAAATACATATCAAATTTCAATCACGTATTCAATAACAAGAATAGCTTCACCACTGTAATTTAAAGAAGAGTACCAATATCAAAACAAAATAATACAATTGGATAGAAAATGGTGCTCACAGTTGCAGTTGCATAAGTAGGACCGGTTCCCTCAATGAAAATCAGCCCTTCCTTTCTGGCCTTAGTCATGGCCTGCAAAAAAAGGCAATTTTTTCCATAAAAAGATTAAGACAAAAATTAGTGTAATATTTTGATTTAGTTGTTGTTCACACATCACACTAAAGAGTAAGAAACCACATCTACATTAACAAAGATATCCAAATATTATGCAAAGAGGATGTTACCTTCTCGAGACCATTAACATATGCTCGTGAATGAACATAGGCTATGTCATCCACAGATGCTGGCTTAAAATTTTGAATTTCAATCACCTGAGAGCCTCGAAACTATAAAGACAAAGGGTATAGACAAAAGAAATTATCAAAAATAAAAACCACTAATAAATTTAATATTGTGGCATTAAAACTTAAACACCACATTACATATGTGCAATAAGCCATTACAAATGGCAAGGTTCATAAGAAACAAATTATCAGAACCTGTTACATGAAGTAGATGAACAACTTGGCTCACCATCAGGAACCAAATACTGCTAAACCAATCTGAATCAATTATGATTTGAACGTGAAATCATCATTCTCATTGTCATTTCTTGGAAAGTTTTGGATGGTTTGAACGAGGCAAACAACTCTATAGAAGTTATAGATCAACGGAGTGTGCTACTGACAGAAAATTAGAAGATATTATTGATTTATTTCTAAACTTGTAGTTTGGTAATAAGCAGCCTTAAAGCGTTGCTTTCTTCATCAAAATGCAGAATTGAAGGAGAACTCTGTAACAATTAAGAAGGTTGTTTTTGTAAAGGAACAAAAGGTAATGGCACCGGATTTTCACCTTTGATGTGAGCTCAGACTTCTCAAGATTGGAAATGATTGCAGGAACCCTAAAGCTAGATTCGGGATGCGACTCCTGCAGGAACATTAGTGAAATGAACCCATGGGTAAATTGGAAACTCAAGAACAAACTATCTCTGTTAAGTTCCTGACACAATATCAAATGAAAAATTATGAAAATACATCCATGAAATATTCAAATTTCTTGGATGGGGAAGACTAACTTAATCGTTCATATCATTTTCATTGTTCGACGCAGCTACCAACTTTCTATTTCCCAGTCTTGACTGCTAACACAGATTATAACCAATCATAAAAGATGATCAGAGCTAAAACCCACTCATTCTGTTTATCACTTGACTGACAGACAGAGGCATTAATCATTGCGGTGAACTACTAAACACGAAACAACATGATGATCCTGCAATAACTTCGTATTTTGAACTGTTGTTTTCTTCTCAATTAAGTAGCAATAGGGGTTCTTAAATAAGAGGCATTGCACTTTCAACTGCATATCTATTCTTATAGAAGATGCCTTTTCCTTTATAAGAGCAGGTATGCAGTTTAAACTGAATTTACTTGCCTTCGAGTTTCTTTTTTTGCTACAAGTGGTTAAGGAAATGTTATATGAAAAAAATACCTGATTATGGCCCAAGGCGGGGGCCATGCAGTACAAAATTTGTGCTTCGGACAGGAGGGAGCTAGGGTAAGTAGATAAATTAAGGTCCTCAGAACTACATTTCACTTTCCACCGGACATAGTCTCTGGCAAGATCACTCTTGAAGACTATCGATTTGGTTTTGAAAGAGAATCCACGGTGGATGAAGGATGCTCGCACTGCGCAATACATTAGAATTCAAGTTTATTGGGTAAAACACACTTGTCGAGCATCATACGTCAAGCGCAACAAGTCATGAATGGAACAGCCATTTTTCTGTAGCACAAATAAGGTTAAGTACATAACAAAATGCTGCTTATGAACTACAAGAATTGGAGAAGGTGATTGTTTTTTTAATAAAAAAAGAAAGAGAAAGGCAGATAAGACATTTGGTCACAGGAGCACAGCTCACATCCAATTGCAGAAGGGATATTATACCATGCTACATGGATATGTACTCACTAAAAAAAAAATGTATATTACATAAAAAACGATCATATAAATTTTTGGCGGCAACGATTTGATTATCTGAGCTCTTGTGTCGTATGATATTGTAAGCCTTCTTTCCAATTAGAGAAGTAAAGGAAGTGAGAGGAAATGAAGTACAAATTGTAAAGAGGAAAGGAATCAACCTCCGGTGGGAGTTGGCCGTATGAAACCCATGCTCATGGCTGGCTCGGCTCTAGCGCAACAGCTAAAAGGATGAGACTCCATGCCAACTGCTCGACTGCCGCAACTATCAATCCACCATCTCCTCCTACCCTGTTGGGTTGTCCGTGTTTTGTAAATACATAAAATTGTAATTTTATTTTAGATAAAAGTTAAAACTTTGAAGGTTTGGTTCTTTGATTGAAAGTAATAAAAGTAACGTCAGGTTTTTTTTCTTCGGTTTTTAGAGAAAAAAGGCAGAGAGGAAAAAATAAATTATGTAGATTAAAAAAGGAAATGTTCGGTTGAGATTCACTTAGCAATCGTTAATAATAACCTCACCAATTTTTTAATATATAATTCTCTTTTTTATGATTAATATTAATTTTATAAAATATACAATAAATTAGTATTGAAAAATCTTATTTTCCTGTGAATTTTTTGTATAAAAATTATGATATAATAAATTTGATTTAGCCATTTGTCATATAATTTTTTTCCCAAATTTAGGGTTTTCATATAAAATTTTTGCTAGCAATTGGTTGATCTTTCTTTTCGGATAGATTTGGTGTGTTTTTTGTTGATTGGAATATCTCATCATTATGTGTTGAAATAAAAATTTAACTTGGTTAATCCCAACATACTTGACTAACCCAAATTAGGCCACTGAAATAGAAAATACATCTCACTAAGATGGAGGACTCGAGATAGATTATTTTATTTTATTTAAAAAAATCTATTTAATGAAAAAAATTATGATATTGTTTAATAGGAAGAAAAGATTCAAAAGTTAGGCATAATTGATGTAAATTTTTTATTTAAGCCTTAGCTTAGACTATGATGTGATGAATCCCCACGTAGGAGCCTGCTCTGACCCTCAAAAATTGTAACCTTTGCTTATGTTGAAATAATAATAATATTCACATTGTAGCGAAAAACACGAATTTCCACCACCGAGTATTTTACACCGTTTTGTCAAAAACCACGTTATAATAATTGATTCATTACCGACCTCTTCATTTTCATTACAACAAGTAGTAGCAAGTCCCGTAGTATGCAAAAGCATGGGAATCTTATTACAATGGTAAACGTTATGATGCATTTTTATGTATCATAGCCCAAAATCCCGTTTGGATTAAAAAGAGAAAAAGAAATGAAATGAGAACGCAAGACGTGAAAGTTTTGAAATTTTTTACGATTTGGAATTGTTTACATTATCAAAGCTTTACATTTTCAAGACTCCTGACTCCAAAGAGGAGTGCCATACCCGATTTTTTCCCGGTCTCATACGGGCATGAGACGGTTAAACTTATCAGTTGTGACATTCTTTTAATAGAATATTAACTCCTTATACGAGGACCAATTTGCTTGTGATTGAATTGATTTAATCATATTGGAGTCTCTAATCTCTTTGCCTTCCTACAAGGTAGTCGAGGTGATTATTTGAAAAATATACTCAGTAAGAATGCACCACATAAAATCAAATCCATAAAATGTCAATTTTTTGGAATCACTTTTACAACATTACAAAAACCATCAATTAAAATATGTGCTTCAATTAAATTCTCTTCTAAATTTATTTAATCATAAACCATATAAAACCAAATTTTGATGAAATATCTTTAATTGAAAATATTCGACAAATCATTCAAAACATGGCTTTAAAATCATAAAAATCCATTCAAAATCGATTTTTCTCCTTCTATTTAAATCATGGAAGATCTCCGTTAAATACCAAGGCGGTGGTGCTTCCATAAGTCTATATTACATTAAGAGTAAAATCAAATCAATCTCTTTATAAATCATAAATTATGAATCTTAAATTATAAGTTATAGTTCATAAATCATAAGAAGGGCAACCCAAGCCACATGTTCATGGGTTCATGGGTCATTCCCATTCAAGTGCTCACGATCCCACACATTAAATTAGGGTATTGTAGTTCGCAATCACAATCATATGTGACTCTAAAGTTCGTATCATAACTGATCTCTCATCACCGGCTGCCAAACCCTCTAAGAGTAAGACGATATCATATAGTATTCAATTTTTATGACAAAGTTCCACTCGACATTCATAATATCTTTTCATCTTTTCGTAGTCATCGTCTTTGGATTTTGCGTATAAATCTTTTTGCCCGGTGAAACCCTCGCCATATAATCAATCATAGGGGTTTCTTTGAAGAAAAATATAAATCATCAATAAAACATCATGAAATCTATCACTTTCGTTTTTGTTCAAATCTCGTCAAATCATATTATGAAATTGTCCAATCAATTATTAAAACAATTGGTCGTTAAACCTCTTTGAAAATCGATATACATAAATTATCAATTTGTAAAATATGAAAACATCTTTTCCAAATCATAAATACTTCAAAAATCATTCATCGCATAACCAAAAACAATTAGAAAAGACTATCACAGTAAATCTATATGATATTATGATTTATTCCTTTAATTAGTTTTGACCATCTTCTATCTCAACGCTTCATTTTACTTGCATCTTCTTCATATTAACTCTCGTGCAAGAATTATGTCTTTTCATTCTTCAAGGAATTATATTCATTGTCGTTATCCCTTTCTTTACATTTTATTTATTATCATGTGTCAATTCTTTTGCATTGCATTATTATTTTGTATTCATAATTTCAAGGGTAAGTTTTTGTAGTTCACTAGAATTTATTGGTTTTGGCTAGATTAACGAGGTGTATAATTTCACAAATATTTTCATGTTAGGTTCATTAATATTGTCTTATAAGTTAAGCATATTGATGACTCTTAATTTCCGTTGCACACTCTAATTGTCTATTATTTTTTATTTTGACTTGATTGTAAGACTATAGGAACATATATCCTTAGCTAGGTTACATACTTATTCATCATCTTTACCTCTTTCTTTACATTCTATTTATTTTCATGTTTTATTTTTTGTATTGCATTATTATTTTGTATTCATAATTTCAAGGGCATGTTTTCGTAGTTCACTAGAATTTATTGGTTTTAGCTAGATTAACAAACTGTATAATTTCACAAATATTTTCATGTTATCATTAATATTGTCTTAATTTTCATTGCACACTCTAATCATCTATTATTCTTCATTTTGACTTGATTGTAAGACTATAGGAACATATATCCTTAGCTCATCCAAATCTATTTTATTACTTAAAGTTTGCTCATAATCTTAACTTATTTTTAAGTATTTTTAGCTTATATTTGCATGTACTCTAAAATATTATTTTAAACTCTAGAACCATTCTTCTTAGATAAACCTCCATATATTCATTAATATCTTAAATCTAAGTCTTAACAATATCAACATCTCCTTATATCTTATTCATTAGATTAATCCCTTCATGCTTCGTTGCCGGTTCATGACATTATTCATGATGCTTAGGTTATTCTTATTTAAAGTGTTCATATATAGATTTCATTATAATCTTATGTTTACTTGATCTTAAACATAGAGTCATGTTCCCTTATTCGAGTATACAAGTCCATTCTTCAAACCTTCATGGCCAATTGATAGTCATAGCATCATCTTGATTTTATTTTATATATCCTTTATTTTGTATATCCTTTATTTTTCTAATTGGTCATATAATTAGCATCTCATTCACTACTTTATTTTAGGTCCTAAGGTAAACTTAGTATTTTCCAAAAAGCTTACTTTAGATTCATTAATTAGTCTTGATTTATTCCTTATTTATCAAGATGAATAATCATATTTTTCCATTCTATCACATTTTCTTAGTTGATGTGCTTCATCATTGTATTAGCTTAATTAGTTTTTAAATTATCTTATCATTTTGCTCTTTAATCTGTTCTATTAACTTAAGTAGATGTACTGATCATTTACCTTCTTTTTTCTTTAGTCAAATGTTATCTTCCTATATACTTAGCTTAGCCTTGTATCTAAGATTCACATATTACTTATTTGTGATTTTTACCTCTCAATCATCTTCTTTCTTATGTTCGTTTTTATCTTTTCTTTTCTCATATTAGATTTCTAGATATAATTTTTATGAACAAACTATGTATCCATATGAGATAAACCGACAAAAGAAATCATCATTTTGAAATAGAATCAATCGATAAATCACATCGTTGAAAACGTTAAGAAACTCTCTTTAACACCAAAACATCTTATAAAATAAGTTTTAAACTTATTTTGGATTTGAAATCGACACGAAAAACTTTAAAGAAGATTCATTCACATAGTGAAAATATTTAAACATAGTTAGAGATAAGGTTTTTACCTCTTGTCCTTACTCCCTAGAACTCCTAGGTCTGTTAGTCTCTTACTTGGGCTTTTTCTTTTAAGTTAACTTCTTCTACCCTTCTACTCCTATTTATAGTGTTTTAGTTGTTTCACCATAAGTTAAGAACTTTTGAAAATGGTGTTTTAGTAATTTCACATTTATTTATAACTAATTATAATTTGTTGCCCTTCTTGATCAATCAGATTTTGCCACTCTTTTTACCCGTGAAAACTCCCTAGGTAGATTAATTTACTTAAAAGTTATCTTAAAATATTATTAAAATTTACTTCACAATTAGGTCTTCTAGAATTTGTGTTATTTTAATCTTTTCCATCTCCACCTCTATTCTTATCCAATAAATTTACACCTTTATACTCACCAATAGAATTCATTTGAATTAATTATATCACCTACATGCTTTTTACAATTATCTAATTGTTTGCTTACCCATTAAATATTTCTATAACTTTCACCAGGGTATTCTAAAATATTTCATTTTTAACTAATCTTTAATTATTTACTCTAAAATTAATCGATAAAAATTAAGGACATTACAAGAAATTTAAATTAATCAATAAAAATTAGGGACATTACAAGAAAACTAGGTGAGTTTCAGAGGGTATAAATGTTAAGAAAGAGGACAAAACTTGACAAAATTGAGAATAAAGAGAGACAATGACCAAGATTAAAGGAACAAGCGGGAGCAAAACAAGTACTACTTCACTTTATTCCTTCATTCTAAACACAATGGTGTTTTCCTAATATATAAGCGGTTATAAGTAGCCATCACAACATGCACATATAAAACTCTCAACCACGGGAAATTGGGACATTGAAGGAGTAAACTGTAATTTGCGATAGAAAAACATGAAAATAGCCAATAGAGATAAGTAGTCATTTAAAGATGATAATGATTTAGCAAGAACCGTGTAATTTAACATTACTAGAACTGGCATGATAGCAATCATGTCACAGCAATGAAATAGGTACATGGATCAATAAACTTCTAGTTTTATAGAACTTGAATTAGTGAACTTCCAGACCTCATGCTCTCATAGACACGAAAACATCGAGAGACGCTAAAATCTTTCTGCAATTGGTATATTTTGAATTGCATCTATCTGCAATTGCGAGTGACATTTTAGAACTTGAAATCTTTCTTCTTCGATTTCCCTTCCTTATCCTGCATCTTCCGCTTCCTCTTTTTCTCATTCTGCAATTGGTATATTTGAATTGCAATCAATTAATTTCCCACAAACAATTGAGAAAGTACAAAGTGAATGAACCCCCATACCTCAGCAACCATGTCACTAAAATCTTCTGGCTGATTACGCAGTTTCTCCTCTTCTCTTGCTTCGTCATACCTGCCAAGAAGTTATAACAATTACTAACGCCATCTTCAAATATATATATTTTTAAAAAAAAGAATGAGCAATAAACCAATGATAACAAATCTCCATACTTTGCAGCAACAACGTTTTCCAAACTTTCTAACTCTTCTGGTTGTAGGGTAACATCCACTTTGTCCGTTTTTGTCCCCGCAACAAATCAACCTGACAAAATCATAAATACAAACATTCGAAGTGAATGCTAACAAATATATACATTTCCAATCGGAAAAAATGAAAAGGAGTTGAAAAAAATATTTCTAAATTCGCATAGAAATCCTAGTCTTGACGAAACAGGTTTTATTATTTCAAGGGGCAAGGGCGAGAATCGCAAAAAGAAATTGAGCAGATATTTTTTAAAAAACAAGTACGCACTTAATACACAAATGGCCATATTTTTTAAAAATCTTTGACTTAAAAGATAAACTTTGATGAAATAGCAAGAACACTAGAATGAAAACAACTACTTGACAAATTCAATCTTACCCTTTTGGCAGCAGTTTTGTCTTGTGCTCCTGATCCAACAACATATCTAAGTCCAAAAAACAGTAAAAAAAAATTAGTTTACAACGTAGAGCCATACAGACATCTAATCTTCATCACTAATAACAGGAAACAAATACAGACGTATGTGTTGTGCCGAACAATGTTCCCTGAGCAATCTTTTCCTCTTTCTCCGGAAGTACCTACATAAAAAAATTTTAAAGTCAAGTCAAAATTTCCAAGTAAACTTTACTTCAACACAAAAGCAATGTGAGAGGTAAGGTGACATACTTGGTAAAGAGGTCTCTCAGGCTCCTTCCGCTGCTGTTTCCTCAAATCAATGACATCAGGTGTTTCAACACCAGTTGGAGTGCTGTACCAATAATAAAGCTATAATTACAAATTGAACCGTCATAACAAATATAACAACATAAGATGTCAACATAATTAACAATAACATTAATATCATTCAGACATGAGAACCTTGATAGGCTTTCAACAGATTGAATTCCATCTTCCAGCTCCTCCTCCTCAATCTGCTCTTCCTCTTCTTCCTCCTCCTCCTCCTCCTCCTCTTCTTCCTCCAAATCGCCCCAGTGCTTGCTCTTATCCACAGGTTCCTCCTAAAATTGGGCATAAATTATTTTCATGCATATAAAAAAAAGAGCTCCAAAAGTTGCATAAGTTGCTGAGACTACAAACATGAAAATAGATATGGAAGCTGCTGTACCTCATAATTTGGCTGTTCTTGTTGCTGAACCCCAAAGACATCTCCATATAATGGGCGCCCATACTACAAAAATATTGTAAATTTTAGGGGGCAAAAAAGATGAATAAATACCAATTGTAAAGATGTTTACGGTATGCACCTCATCGACAGGAGGCTTGCCCCAGCCACCAGGGTGATAGCCAAAGCTGGCTCCAAGAGGTATAGGAGCATTTAGACCAGGAATTTTCAGATGAGGATATGAAGGTGGAGGTCCATACCTCTGTCAACAAAAATAATCATTTTTTAAATAATTAATAATTTGGAGATAAGAAAGATGAATGCTGTTTAATCTTTTAAGTCACAAGCAATAAAAAGAGACCATGAAATATGGCATCCAAAGAGAGGCAGGAACTACAAAGTCATTTAACAGTTTGAGCAATTTAAGAAACAGACAAAATAGATTGAACATGCCTAACCTGCATGTTTATAAGCCAAGGAGGAGGGGCACCCTCAGGCATACCCAGAGCTTCTTTGAGGTCATGTGACAGCGTTCCAGGTTTCATCTCCTTAAGTTTCACCTGCATAAATGGAATTATTTGAATAAGTGAACCAATATATTCTATGCATTAATAAAAGTGATAGTCTCCATACCCTATTCCAAACAACCTACCAGTAATAACAGCTCATCCATCTCAGAAATGTATTTGCATTTGTTAGATAAGATATTGTTCATCTTGTGTATTATCTGGGCTGCGCGTTTGTTTATTTGTTATCTCCTTTATGTGTTTGTTAGTTAGTTTACGAAGATATTCTGTTTATTAGAAGATTTGAGGGAGATAATCTTACATATTATGTAAGGTTGTTGTAACTGGTGACGGTGAACTCAATCTTTGAGTCATCTATTTACCTCTCATTCTAACATGGTATCAAAGCATTGATCCAAGTTAGACCTGCGACTTCTTGCTATCCTCTCCTTGCCGCTGTTTTCTTCTGTATGGTTGAATCAATTAGAATTCCCATAAATTTGTTTCTTGTGTGTGGTCGAGTCTATTAGGATTCCCATACACTTTATTGTCCCTGTGATTGAGTTGTTTCCCTGCCCATTGTTGTTAGGTTTTTGTTTACTCCCAAGAGTATAACCATGGCAGCAAAGGATAAACCCACCACCTATGCTTCTGATGCTTCGGTTATATCTATTGCAGAACTTCTCAATAGCTCTTCCATTGCTTCGTCCAAACAATCTGGAATCCAAATCACCTTCCCTGGTTAGCAGCCATCAGAACCTTTCTGATATCTAATGAGAAACTCAAGTACATAGAAGAGGACAAACCTGAGGTTGCAGGTTCTGTGTGGGCAAAAGAAGATGCCCAAGTGAGGCCCAAGTGAGGTCCTGGCTGTGGAACAGCATGGAACCTCAACATTAGAAACGATATAATGTTGCTGCCCCTTATCATTCCACCTCCTATGAGAAGGAATGCTCCAAATGTCTCACTTAATGTTTGCCGACAATCTCTTGATTTTCTCCGAAGACTCTCCTCTCTCGGCACATCATATAAAATCTACCTTACATGACTACCTTCTCCGTGTTAAAAGCAAATATCATATAGAGTATCATATTCTTCTCCCATGTTTGCATCCATAAAGAAAACATTCATTGTTAGTATGGCTATTACATTGGAGTGCTCCCTATTCATTATTTGGGTTTGCCTCTTAGTTTAAATAAGTTTTCTTATTCTATGTGTATTCCTTTTATTAATAAGATCATAGCTAAGATTCAATGGTGAAAATCATATCTACTATCTTACGCTGACGGCCTCCAACTCGTAAAATCTGTCCTCAATGACATGTTTCACTATTGGACCTCCACCTTCACCATTCTAAAGCGTGTTATAAAACCCATCACTAAATTGTTCTATTCGTTCTTGTAGAGAGGGAACATTGATGTCAAGGGTTTCCATAATATTAGCCGAATACAAATTTACAAGCCCTTATTAGAAGGCGATCTTGGTATCCAAGATATTTCTGAGGTTAACAAAGTTAGACTAGCAAAGTTGTTTTGGCTGAGTGTTAACAAATAAAAATAGTTTGTGAGTGAAGTGGATTCATAGAGTTTATTTACATGGTGGATCTATATGAACTGAGCACAAAAATTATGGGTCTCACGCTTGGAACAACATTATTTCCTTAAGAGAAAAAATAATCCATAGTTGTTTCTATAGACTTGGCAATGACATGAACATGTTCACTTGGCTTGACCCTTACCTTAATCATTGCCCCCTCATCCAAAGACTCGGTCATCGGACTATTGCAAATCTTGGGAGAAACACCTCCCACACTATATCCCAATCCATCATTCAGGGTTCTTGGACCCTCACCTCTAACACTACAAGCACAAAAAAGCTCTAAACTTTCTAAATGAGAATATTCCTTTCTTATTTCATGCGGATGATAGCATAGAGTGGTTATCCTCTATAAAACAATTTTCTTTCAAAAGTTGTTGGAACTTCTTGAGACTTCCTTCTCCAAGAGTGTCATGACACCCTTTTGTTTTGTCTAAATACCGAACAAACCAACAAGATTTCATTCAAGATTTCATTGCTTGGTTGGTCATGTCAAATGGTATCTTAACTCTAGACAATCTTCAAAAGAAAATACTTCATCTGGCTAATAGATGCTCTCTTTATGAGGCTTGCCTAGAAGCTAGAGACCATTTATTCTTTGAGTTTTCATATAGTAAACAAGTTTGGAAGTTAGTCATTTAAAAATGTCACATGCTTCATCAAGTTAACTCCTTCGATGAAGAGATAAATTGGTTTTTTACCTTTTGTATGCAAAACAAGTATGCAAGTCTCCTCTTGAAACCCTTTTTTGCTACTCCTTCGATGAAGAGATAAATTGGCTTTTTACCTTTTATTTGCAAAACAAGCATGCAAGTCTCCTTGTAAAACCCTATTTTGCAGCTTACGTCTTTTCCATTTGATATGAGCGAAATAAAAGAATATTTTAAAATCTCGAAATGTACCATGGTTCGTTGGCTATATCCATTATTTTTCGAATACAACTTGCTTCGAAAGTCCTAAACTACAAACAAAAAATTATTGATTATTGTGATTTACTTTTGGACTTTTGGATATAAGTCTATAAGGATTCTTTAGAGACCTTTTCCTCTTTGTATTTCTTTGCCCCTTTGGGGGTTCTGGAAATAAAATTTTACTTTATAAAGAAAAACGAAAAAAATGTTGTTGTCAACTGCTTATACAGTTTGGTTATCAACCAATGAAACCTAAGGGCTTGAGGGGAACTTCCAAAGGATATATGAATTATGTGAGGATATATTTCTCACCAAACAAGGAACTCGTGCCCTTCATGAGCACTATTGCTTTCTCAAGTCTAAGTGGGAAGAACTCAGTATGTATCATTAGTTTGTACCAGCCCTACCTTGGAGATCTTACTACTTGGAAACAGAAGTGTCTGTATCATTCCCAATATGTGCATTCAAGATGTGCTGTTTGTGCCCTCATCTCCTATGAGCATACTATCAGTAAAAAGGTTGTGTTCCACTGATTTGTGTCAAGCCATATTCATCTCCTCTTATTGTATTTTTCAGGACACCAAAAGCAAAAGGGAGATAGGTCATGGTTGGAGTGAGCCTCCCATTGTGTACTCTAGACGTACTCAAGGCCATTCTTTACCTCCTGTTCCATCCAATCCTACCCAAAATTCACAGATCCTCCTGTTGTCTATACCCGAAGACCTAAGGATGACTCCATCACTTATCCAGGCCCATCCTCTCCTGAAACAGGTATGACACCTTATACTTCCACTGTTTTGGTGCACAGCTCATCTCAACTCAGTGCTCCAACAGATCCTATCAAAGCCTTGCTTGATCCGAGATGGAAGCAGGCTATGGAAGAGGAAATTGTTGCCCTCAACCGAAACAAGACTTGGGAGTTGGTTGACGTTCCTGTTGGCAAGAAAGTCATTGGATGTAGATGGGTGTATACAGTCGAACTCAAGGCTGATGGCACTTTGGACAGACTCAAGACACGTCTAGTTGCTAAAGGGTACAGTCAGACTCAAGGGCTTGACTACACTGACACCTTTTCTCCTGCAGCTAAATTGAATTCAGTACGCATTTTAATCTCCTTGGCAGTGAATTTTGATTGGTCCCTACATCAGCTGGATGCCACTAATGCTTTTCTCCATGGGGACCTCCAAGAAGAAGTGAATATGCAACAACCCCATGGATTTGTGGCTGAATGAGAGCCTCAGAAGGTGTGCAAGCTCCATAAATCCATCTATGGCCTCAAACAATCCCCTCGAGCATGGTTTGAAAATTCAGCCCTACACTGTTGGACTTTGGATTTATCAGGTGTGTGACAGACTGTTCTGTGTTTGTGAAAATGACTTCAAAGGGGTGTGTTCTCTTAATTGTGTATGTGGATGATATAGCCCTATTTGGGGATGACAACATAGGTCTTGAAGCGCAACTAAGGAATGGCTGAAGTCTAAACTGCACATCAAAGATCTAGGTCAGCTACTTCACTCTTGAGATTGAGGTTATGAGAGATCAGAAAGGTATCTATTTGAGTTAGAAGAAGTATGTGCTCGACATGTTGTAGGAAACTGGAATGATACATGCAAAACCAGTGGACTCTCCACTTGAAGTTGGTGTTAAACTACAACCAGATGAAGGTGAGTCATTGGAGGATGTGAGTAGATATAGAAGACTAGTTGGAAAGCTGATCTACTTGACTGTAACTCAACCTTACCTGTCCTTTGCAATGAGAGTAGTCAGTCAATTCATGCAAAATCCTACGCTTCCACATTGGAACGCAATAATGAGAATCTTGAAGCATCTCAAGGGCTGCCCCAACAAAGGACTGCTGTACACTAAACAGTAGGAGGAAGGTCCCTACAACTTCATGGCTTTGTTGATGCAAATTGGGTTGGATCACCCTTTGATTGAAGGTCTACTTCAGGTTATTGCAGCAAGTTGGGCAGCAACCTTGTCATTTGGAAGAGTGCAAGGCCATATGTCATCGCCAGATCTTCAGCCGAAGCTGAGTATCAAGCTGTGGCTAAATCAACCACTGAGCTGGTCTGGGTGAAGTCTTGTCTAGGTGAACTAGGGTTTCCAATTATAGGAGCAATGAAACTCTGGTGTGACAATAAGGCTGCAATTCACATTGCACACAATCCAGTCTTCCATGAAAGGGACGGCACATTGAGTTGGACCGTCACTTCATACGGGACAAAGTGAGGGATACTATCTCTTTGGAGCATATCACTTCAGCTACACAGTTAGCAGATATACTGACTAAGGCGTTATCCAATGTCCATCATCAACGGTTGAAGTCCAAGCTATGTTTGGTAGATGCCCCATCATAGCTTGAAGGGGAGTGTTAGATAAGGTATTGTTCATCCTGTGTATTATCTGGACTTCTTGTTTGTTTACTTGTTGTTATCTCCTTTATGTGCTTGTTATTTAGTTTAGAAAGATATTTTGTTTGTTAGAAGATTTGAAGGAGATACTCCCTCATATTATGTAAGGTTATTGTAACTGTTTATGAACATAAATAGAAGGCTACGATGAACTCAATCTTTGAGTCACCTATTTACCTCTCATTTTAACAGTATTCAAACTATACAGTGGAATATTTTACTTCTTTAACTGCCGCCATTTCAAGAAATGTTGCAGAGGGAAACTAAGAATTTTTATCTAAAAACACTCAAAATGTACCACACTATTCTCATGCTTTCAAAATTTAATACTCTTGAACCAGAAGTTATTTAAAATCCAGCCAAAACAGAAAGTCAAATAGAGAAGGTCCATATTTGTTCACATAGATTTTTTTTGACATTGTTACACCTTTAAAAACATTATAAAACACTTTGTACATGGAAATTTCATTTAAATTGTTATTTTACTCAATCCCATATAAAAATAATCTTTTCATATATAATTCTTTCTACCAGTATGATACATGCCAATCTGATACATATCAGATTTTTTAAGGTCTAATCTGTATCAGTAATCTACTAGGGCAAACTCCTGGTACTGACATATTAATGAATATGTCTAATTTCTTAAGCTACCCATAGAAATATACCTCAAACTCCTTTCCTTCATGATACAAATCACCATGAGTGGTCAGCTTCGGCTTAGTCTGATACTTAAAGAATGCATCATGAAGAACCTGCCAGCAAGATAGACAATGATGTCAAATGCTTTCTGAGAGTTGTAGTCAAATATATGGACCATACACATTGCCAATTACTGAAAAATGTTAAAAGGCAATACACAAAAAACGTCGCAAATAACCTAAGATATAAGTTGAACCTGATAGTCAATATCCATCTTTCCCATTTTAGGTTGCATACGCTCGCGTTGCTTTTGTTTAAGTTTTTTGCTGTCCTCCTTCTCAATGTATGCCTGAAATCAAGATTCAGAAAGGGATAATTATTCATGCCAACCATCCAACATTAGTCTCATAATCACCTCATAACCAAAAGTATAAGGTGGCGAAAATTATTAGCACCTACTAGAATGATGCAGTCATACAAGAAAAACTGATGAGAATAAAATTCATGCAACATGTAGTCAAGTAACTTTCAAATATTAATTCTATCTGATTTTTGGCAAGCACAACTAAACCTGTCTAATTTTTTCGATTCCAGTGGCTGCAATGAAATCAGGAAGTTGAAATGGTTGTTTCTCAATACCACGCTTTCCCTACAATCACAATAAAAGAAAGATGAGGCATAAACAACACACAAAAAAACTTAAAAGTGAACTACATTTTTTCTGTAACTGAAACATAACACATTGAAAGAGTCCACATCTGCATAATCAAGAAAGAAAAAGTTCAGTTCCAGCACTAATCAATGGCCTACAGTGCATCAGGTATCAGAAAAAAAAAATAGCAGCAAAGAATAGGGGCTGGACCTGCCCTGCCAAATCTAAAGTCCTTAAAAACATTGTCAGAGTATCAACTCGGAGACAACTATCTATACCCCACCCACCCTAGCATTTTTTTTAAGACACCAATCACATTTCCCCTCTGGCAGATTTATTGCGATCTTCTGGCTCCATGGAAGGCTACAGCTTAACCTGCAAGAACCATGTATATGAATAAGAGGGGGTAGAATCTTATCTACTTACTCTCCTCCCCCACCCTCTCAATATTATTCCCAAATACTTCTATAAAACAGATACACACATCAGAAAGATTAATTCCATACTTTTCTCGTGTCCAGATCATCACTAACCTGTAAAAACTTTCGCTTTTGACACCAATGACGAGGCACAGGAACAGTATTTCGATATGATTTCAAGAACACAAGCAACTTTGGATCTGCTGCAGTTGCATCCCACACCTGGGGAGGGGAGGGGGAATCAAACCTTCTATTAGTAGATAGAAGAAAAATATATGATTCAAAAAGTGGTCACAAGTCATATTTATCCACAATCTAATCCTCTCCATCAATTCAGGAGTAAGGAGTCACATATATATATATGATGATTAGTTCGTTTAACTCACTATCCGAAGACTAAGGTCTTGTTCAAATGCTAATAGTGCAATGTAATACCAGAATTGCCATGGCTCTAACTAAGGTTTCAATAATATTTCATAAAGTAACTACATATAGTCTATACTGGTCATCAATATTGCATAGCATGTCTCCAAAATAAAGCATCCAAAGAGTTACAAATAGCAGTTTGGCACTCTTAATCTATAACTTCTCTATCTTTTCATACAATTGGATTCGACTTCTCCCTCATCATATTCTACTTGCACCTTAAGCCTGAATTAATGTCAGTTAAGGATCCAATCTAGGAAAAAAAGGCATTGCTACCTATGTTTTCGGTTTATAAATGCAATTTGTAGACATAACAGCCTAACATTCAATGTTATTTTATGGTACAATCACACGGAAGCAGAACATAAGAAATTCCAACACAGCATACATAAATGTTACAAGATGGCACGGACCTCAACCACATCAGGTCTGGAGCAGATCTGTTTCAGCTCAGCAATTTTCATCCGGCGTTGAAGCTGCAAAGCATTGAAATCAATTAATCACAGTATATCACAGATCTCTTGATAACAAACCCATGAAGAACAAGAGACTCGTACCTTCTTTTTCTTGTTAGAGAAACCCTTATCTTTCTGCTCAGCATCTTGGTCTTCCTCCTCCGAATCAGAGTCCAGACTCTTTTTGGCTGCCCCATCCACAGCCCCATCATCTTGCTTATCATTCCCCTGTTCGAATCATGGGAAAAAACGATTACAGCACCAAAAACAAAAACAAAAACAAAAAATAAAAAAGGAATCAAAATCCGGGTTCTAGCAATATACCTCGGGACCAACAACACCATCGTTGAAATTGAACTTCTCAAAGACACGCTTGAAATCGTCAAGAAAACCATCTTCAACCTCCGCTTTCTCCGGCACATACTCTATCTCTACTTGCTCCCCGGCCTGCAAGTTTTAGGAACTTCTCAGTATGGGGGAGGGGAGGGGCGGGCGACGAAAGAAACCCTAAAACCCGCAACGAAAGGAAAGTAGGAAGAAGCAAAGAAAACAAAACCTGCGGCGGGTCGGCATCCTGTTCGGCATCGTCGGCATCGCTGGCGTCGGCAGCGGCGGAGGAGAGCTTGGCAACCTTCTTCTGCTTCCTGCGGCGGCGGCGGCGCTCGCTCTCCTTAGACTTCTTGGGGGCCCCGTTGTCGACGGAGCCTTTCGGGAGAGCGGCCGGGCCTTCGGCGGCCATGGTCGCGAACTCCGCCGTCATAGTGGCCTCCGGCGGCGGCACACGTCCGCCAATACTTGTCTCTGGCTGAGATGGGGAGGGTGGGGTTTGGAGATGGGTCACCGCCACCTGCTTTGTCTATTCATACACACTCATTATACTTAATTCACTTTTACCATTAAAATTAGTTCCATTATAATTTTATCCAAATTATATAAAAAAAACATGGTCACAACTTGGAATTAGTTCGATTTAAAAATCTTTTAAAAAAAATGATTTATAGAATGTTTCTTGTTTTAACAATGTTTATACTCGGCAGATTGGATTGGATTGGATTGGATTGGATAATTTAGATTGTGTGTGGGTTGTTTTTATTTTCCCTCCTAATCATTATTGGGCACAATTAATGGGCCATTAGTTTTGACCTATTTATCTGGAATCTATATTGACTTTTTCTTCTTTGAGCCAATAATCTATTGACTATTTAGTACATCCAATGTATACCCTCGAAGTTTTTAATTGTTTTTGAGGGTCAGACTCCAATTTGGATTCTTTTACTCTTGCCTTGGATTTAGTTTAGAAAAACAAAAATCAGAAACACGTTGTAACATTTCCAATGTTAATTAGTGACTATTGATCTTATTTGATATATAACATGGTAATTTGTATTATTATGCCGTGATTAATCTCCAACAATAGTTACTAAAGAACTAAATGTTAAAGCTTAGACACACAGGCTATGGACATAGGGACATATTCATCAGCTTAGTGCAATATTAAGCCAGTTTAAATGATTGTAAAATAAAATTCAAATCCTTGATTGCCACGAACAGTAAAAATGTCGCGCATAATACATTCGTAACCGTAACAAATTGTTTCGGGCAAGAAACACTACTATTTCAGAAAAACAGACTAAAATGCTTTGCTGGGGTCAATCAGAAGTTAACTGGAATGAATCTTTAGCTGCTGCTTCTGCGCGTGCTTCCTCCACCTTGCTCAGGAGTTCCTTCACGAACGGCGAACTACTGCCATGTGTAATTCGCAAGATATCTGCAGCCTTTGTAAATGATTTTAGAGCTTCTACTGTTCCCCCCAGCAACCTGCAGATCAAAACAGCTCAATTACGACAATTCTCACAAAAAACAAAACCAGGTCCAACTAATGACCTATTTGATTAGAAAACTATTGCTTCCATGCAAATGCTTGAAAACTGCTCAGGTACAGTTCCATAAAAATCTTCATATACAATCTTCAAACTTGTAGACGTGTAATTACTGACCATTCCAACTTTCCACAAGTATAGTATTGCAGCCCCCGCAATGGATGGCATGGTGGATAAACTCCTGCATCACATTTGGACATGAATGTAACTTATTCATCTTATGACGCCACTCACAATACAAAAATAAATAATGCTGCGGTTCTCAAATGTGTAAGCAAGAAGCAAAAAAACGAAGGCTAGAAAAGGAGAATTCTGTTAAGTCTCTGCCCCAGTCATACTCATCATTATAGTCTAAAACTCCATACAGGCACATAATGTGCACGCATTAAGCAGATGCCAAGAGAGGATAAATGAAATCATTTGCCGCACAAAATTTAGACACCAAGGAGTAAATAATGACTTTCCCGAATTTCAGAAGCTCTGACTTGTCTAGACTTCACATATATTTCCCTAACTAGTTGGAAGAGAGAATTAAATTGGCACCTCAGTAGAATATGTATCTAAAAGAAGGACGTTAATATAAATTTCAGACTCCTTAAATTGGAGTATCCATAGCATAAGAAAGAGTGAGTACTCTCATAAACAGGAAGAGTAAGTCGACAGTAGGTCAATGAATCCTTCCAGTTTTGCAATTCCATCAGAATCTGCAAAGAAGTTATCAATCATAGTTGAAATCATAGTGGTGTAGGGATATTTTTCGAAAGGCAATGGGCATCAAATACAAAATATTTTGCATATATATAACAGAATATGCTCGTTAATGACACAACATTGAAAAATTGTTCAGAACATCTATTATGTAATCACTAATGGACTACAAACGTATGACGACCTCGTGTATATAAATATGATTAGTAGCTAGGTGACGAATTGAAGGCAACAAAGAACATTTACACTTCTAAAATCACATTTGCATACCAAAGCTTTTCTAGGCAAGCAGAATCCATTTAATCCATCACTGACAGTATTCTGCCGTTCCGTAAGTTTGCAGAAGAAAAGAACCTAGTATTACATACCTAAATCCTAATCAAAGTGAAGCAAACCATAAACTGGAACTAATATGATGAAGGGAACAAGGCTAGTGCAAGAGAGTCTCAACAAGAAGAGACAAGAATAACCTAAAAGAATAGGAAGATAACCAAGCAAGCCTATGTATGTAACATTAATTGATCACAATTCCAACATGCAATCTGGTGAATATTCATTTTCATAAAACATCACCCTCAAAATAATACCTAAAGATCATTCTAATCCTAGTAATGATAAAATAAAATAAAATACAAGTAATCATTCAGATTACAAGAACCTACAAAACTTACAAAGAATAATCCCTAGAGCTATATATGTACTAAATCGTTAAACTTAATGACTTGGGCCATGGCCGAGCCAGCTCAGAAGCATATTCTGTATGGCTAAACAGAATGAAAACATAATTAGGAAACAATGAGTATCCTCTAAGGCTAAGTCTCAACTCCATTTATATTGCATAATAGCACAAGAAAGAACTGCGGACACGATAAACAACATAAAATTAACATATGCCAGTAAAAACTACAAACATACCTTAAGAATTGTTTCCCTGGTCCGCATTAAATTGATAGAAAGGGAATGGAATATTTTTAGTTGAAGCTGCTCAACAGTTCTGTACAGAATGCAAGCTTCATGATAATCTGATATCTATTAAGGCAATGAATGTGTTCAAAGACACAAAGCCATAACTTGTCCCACTAGAAAAATATAAACAATTAAAAGGATGCTCTTAGATATATAAAAGAGTGATATGCATGATTCCTAATAGTCAAAGAATCACTAAAAGTATGACGTAAAGAAATACAAAAAAGCAATCAAACTAACAAGGATACTTTGAGATGATAAAGACATGGAAGCCTTCTCCGAGACATGCTCAACTTCGCTTGTAATTGTTCTTATCTCATGTTTATCCCTAGAAACTCCACACTTCTGGCACAAGTATGCTTTATCTGCAAAGAGATTGGCCAAAAACCAAAAGATTGAAGAATATTCCCTTTTTTATCATCATAAACTGTATCACAATATCTGGTTCAGATACAAGATGTCCGTTATACCCAAGATAAGTCTCTTATTTATTCAAAAGAGTGATAAAAAAATAGTAGGAACATACGCTGAACATACCAGAAGTAAGCAGCAAAAATCCATCACAATCCATGACTTTACAATGATACCCTTCAAGAAGAGCACTCTCCACTAGATCTTCTTGCTGGCCCTTTTACACAATATAAGCAAAAAGTTGGAACAGCAATAATTTAAAAAAGAAAACACAAAGAGCATAGAGAAAAAAGAGAGACACAATTTTGCAGTTTAGATTCCGAGTTTGAAAGCCTGGTACAGTCAGTTTAAAATTATTCTTTGTTCAGCTACACTAATACAAGCAGCATTTGCAGTGTCAGTTATCGGTATTCGATTAGAAAATTGATCAAGATATTAGAGATATGTTGAAGATATACTACAGATATAAGGAACTTATTTTGAAGTACATAAATAAGATATTCACGATGTTATTTTTTTCAAGATATATGGAAATTTTTCTTGGACCAGTTTTATCAACTTTCACAACATCCCCTCAAACACAAAATTCTTTTCCTTCATAAAAATATACTCCATAAATCAACTATGCTTTGTCAAACCACACTAGATAATCAATATATAGATTGACTTTTGTTTGGCTTATTTATGAGTGTAAATTTTAGATAGTTTAATGACTTGTCAGTAAAAGCTCAAGCTATTAGGAAATGGAACCACTAAATATTTATTTCAACACTCCCCCTCACGTGCAAGCAAACTTTTTAAGCTTAATACGTGTACAAACACAAACATGGGGTATATAACCCATTAGTCATAACATAGGGCAAATAAATATTTCTCCGGACATATGTCGCCAACGGGATTTGAATCCTAGACCTTTGGCTCTAATACAATATAAATTTTCGATGGTCTAACCACTTGTCCCCACTAAATATTTACTTCAACAATGAGAATTAAAACAAAGTTGTTCCGACCGTAGTTAAACTAGTCAATCAATCTTTGAATCCTTGTACAATACTAGAACCTTAAAAGAAATTAAAACTAATGAGATTATTCTCTGGCTATCAAACTGACCACTTTGATGCAGAGTGGACATTTGCAAATGAAGAAGTATTGCTCTTCGAGAACCTTTAACCGTGTTGTGGTACTTGCAGCAGTTTCTATGTAACTCAGAGTGACCTTCAATAGATCAGCCACAATTAGCACAACTAGTAGGAAAAGACAAGTTTAGCAGCATATAAGAGCATTGAGAACATACTTCAGTATTTTTAGTTATAGATTTTATGGCACGAACAACTGCCATCTTCCCATCAAATATCAAAACTGAATTAGGCAAACAGCTGCAGTTTTTTGGTGCGCCAAATGATCATCAGAACCGATCTACTTAAATCTATAAAATATCAACATTATAAAAATGGTCCTTGTATCACACAAGACCATACCTGTGGTTGATGATTGAAACAACAGGATACAATCCAGTACCTAGTGGCCTCAGTTCACCATCACATATAGTATGAGCATTGCATGAGAGCTTCAAATGTGAAACAAACAATGACATGAATAAGCATATTCAAGCTGTAAACCAATTGTGAATAATGAAAACAACCTTAGAAAAGTTTTGAGCTATCTCTTTCAAGCTCAGCTCAAAGGATGGAAGAATCAAGCTGACAAGGTTAGCCATTTGTGCGTACATCACCAGTTTTTGCTCTCCAATATTCGACATATCTTGACAATAGTCAACAGGAACACTTTCATCCCAAGCTCTAGCAAGCAAAGCACAATTACACATAAACTTATTACAACTAGGAGGGAGCTGTAGTATGGATTTTGTAGCACCGATCAATTGCTTTTGCATTTTCACCAACATAAACCATGCAGAAGCAAGTGGCATTTTTTTAATGTTGGATGATTTTTTGGAAACAACACTTAAAAGAGGGGAAATGTTTTGACATTGTTGTCATATTCTTCTTCAAACTATTAGAATGGTGTCATAAGATGATTCTTGATGAAGAAATACTAATGTCAACTTACAATGCCTGGTAACAAATAAATCATTTTTTCTACATGAAAGCATGACGTAACAAAAGCTACCTATAAAAAGAAAAATATATCAATAAAGAAGGAAAATAAATAATTTTAAGTAGTAAAAAAGCATATGGATCAAGTCCTAATCTTCTTGCTCAATCATCATATTTCCCATTCATGTTCTTTACAAAAATCAAACCACAGGATACGGTCCACCAATGCCTCCACTAAATGATACTTATCCGTGGATGAGACGTGAATGATCTGCTCACATTCATGATAAAATATCACCAAAGTTAATGACTAGTACCCAATGATTACAATTCCCGACTATCTCAATAATTGACAACTGAAATGAGAATAACAAGAAAAATTCTTTCAGCATCATCTGCTCTTCTGGTCATTTGCATACAAATGCATCGGACCTTCACTGCATATGAGAATGATACATCCAAATTGCTTTTACTACGACAAAAAACGATCTATTCTAAAGAGTCAAAATCCCGAAGGCAGCTATTCCCAATGAACAAATATCTTATTTTATGCATCATGCAAGCCAGGCAATGGCCTTTTTGGAGGTACTACCAAACCTTTAACTGGGTAGTCACTGCAGATTACCGCAGTTCGGCACAAATTCCTCCACAAGAAAATTTGACTGTGGTAACCGAAATAAAGTTTTGCATAATTCTGTAGTAGAAGTCACAGAGGAGCAAGTTAAACACACAAAGTAATTTTCTAATGTCATGACCAATTTAAGATAATCTCAATACAGCGACATCCACTGACAAACAAGTTTAAGTGTCCAAAAGCAAAAACATGTTTTGGTCTGAAATATGGAAAAAATTCCCTTTCATTTGTAGGACATCATTGTTACTTGATAAGACTAAGAAAATTAAGAAGTAACAATTTTTTATTAGAAGTGATGCCACCAACTTTGTCTGGATTACCTTCATTCTACTTATACTTTATTCTTAGATTAAAAAAGAATTGTGTTCACTTTGCCTCATCAAAGCTTGTGAGCTAGTTTTGATAAACATAATCTAGGTTTCCCAATAACTATGAAGAGATTTAACTGTTTTATCTTGTATAACTATCATAGCCATAACAAAAAGAAAAACTGTGTTTAAAAGCATAATCTCCATTTAAAGAAGCAATTGCAAGAGCTAAAGATCATATTGAGTTTGACAGGAAAAATGTGAAAGCTTGTCCTTTCAAACCCATTAACTAAAGTCGTTGACACTCCTCAGCCTGAACTAAAATCTGTACAGAACAGCAAAACCTTCAAAATTTAGATGATCAACTACATATTTGAAGGGACGGAAAATCGTCATACAGCTCTACCTGGTCATACTGCAATTTTTTTTTCAGGAAGATTCTGATCATTAACCTTATTGAAGGTGTAATCAGCTTCCTTCTGTCTTCAGTCAGTCTCAAGAAAGCCTGACATTCAAGTTGGTGTAATTTCCAATCTGATCTCTGAATATAATAATAATCATGTATAAGGATAAAAATCATATTTTATTATTACTTAAGAAAAACAAATAACAATTGAAAAACGTTAATGTTTCAAGGATGAGAATTCTATAAAGGTACGACCATACAAGCATGAACAAGATGAATATACTAAAAAATGAGCAACAAAGGCAAAATGCCAGAGCACCAAATGCTAGCATGAATTTGCAGTTTTGGCATCCACTGGCACACCTTGCCCAATGCCGACGCATCTGCCACCAGAGCCAGCTGGTTGATAACAGTGTTGGGCTGGCCAGGCTGTGCACCACAGCCACTGGTGTGTCCAGTCACGTGGCTCCTCCAAGTCAATTGATCTAGACAGTGGGCCCACCAGAAGATCCACTTGATGCCAGCATCATTCATGTGCCAGAAACCATTCCACCAACCAGATTTTTAAAAGCATATAGATCCCTTTAGTGTTGTGCATTCAGCTGATAGTTCTAAAGTTCTGTTCTGAGATTTATACTCTGCTTGGGTTTCTCATAATTGGAGTGCTTGGATGTCAAAGTTATTTGTTGCATGCCAGTTTAAAAAGCATTATACATCTTTGCTTATTCAGAATTCGAAGTCAAATTCTTTTAAAAAACCAAAATGGAGTTCAACCTTTTACAGATTGACAGAAGAAAACAAATAGGACCAATTTTAAGTTTAATTATTTACTTATTTGAGTAATCGTTTCCTTGTGTATTTCAGCGCTTACTTCCTGTTATTTGGTTTCCATTTCAAGTAGGACTATTATTAGATATAATTTGATGGGTCTGTTCTACCATAATTAGGATTTTACTTCTATTTTTGGAAGTATAAGGCAATTTAGACACTGTTTGCTTTAAGAATTTTTTATTTTACCAATAAATATTGGCTACCTCCTATATTGTATAAGATTTTTCCATGATGAATTGAAATATTGGTTGTGTGACATCTACATTTTTCTTCTATTCTGTCTATTTTCCTAGTTAGCTTGTTATTTCACTTGCATATACCATGGTATAGAAACATGAGAAAAGTGAAAGTAATAACCTGACAAGAACTCCCACAGTACCACACCATTTTACACGCTGAGCACTTCTTAAGAGTTCCAGAAACAAAGCACCCATCGCATCTAATATTATTTGAGGTATTGTGGGGTACAGAAACATAAGGTTCTTGACAATAAATCACCTCACCTGCATCAAAAGTAGCTAGATAACACACAATCCTATATTGCAATGTCCCAAGATTAGAAGCATGCTTTCTTATAATATCAGAAATAAACTAAGATAAGATGATACATAGCAAGATAATACACAACTACTGATATTTTGTTCAGATACTTTTTTATAATAGGGATACAAAAGTGTAATAACTTGATTTTTCAGTTACTTGTATAAATATTGGATGAGTTAATTTAAGTGTTCTTAAGATTTAATTAAGTAGAATTTTATTGATTGGTAATTAGCATTTTTAATTTGTTGAATTGAATCCAATTGGATAAGAATGAAAGAAGTGGAAAAACTAAAATAACCCTTATGGAAACATCCATAAAGGAAGGCTCTAGAAAATTTAACGGTGAAGTAAACTTAAGGGAGAAGCAAACTTTAGAATATTTTAAGATAACTTCTTAACTAATCAGGTTTGACGCTCATTATAACTCTGTAGGAGGAAGAATCATCTTAGAAAAAAGAAGCATCTTATAGAAGAAATCTATCTGTAGTTAAGAAAGTTAGGTTCTTCCCTCTTCTCTTGGCTAAGTGCTCCTTCAACTAGCTCTTCTTTATCTTCCTCTTAGCCTCCTCTTGTATGTTCTCTTATTTCATCTCCTCTACACCCCTATGAACTATGATACCCGATTTCCATGTGTGGGACTGCAAGCACTTGGGAACGGGAATGTCCCATGAACCTCCGGCTTGCACTATCCCATTTATAGATCTCACTGAGTATGACCAGTATTAATTACTTGATTGATTGATTTCTATTCTCAACGTAACATGGACTCATGGGTGCACTGCTCTGGTATTCAGCAGAGAACCTCCATGATTGATTTTATGAATAAATGATTCATGATAGATGATTCCTTGAAAACTTATAATGTCTATGATTTATCAGATTTCCCCGTTGATAGTACCTTACATGAGATATTCTATGTGTTGTTATCTGAGTATTTTTTTCAAATACTCACCCCACTAAGTAATCAATCTAAAGAATAGACGATGACTCATATGGATATAAGTTTAATATGATGGTTATGTTTAATATTGTACTTATCTTTTTGTAGAACTATGTAACCAAATGTTTATGTACTTTTGGTATGATGAAAACCTTTTTGGTTGTAAACTTAGATAATGGTTATGATATGGTTATGAAGTTCACATTATTACAACTTTCGCATTTGATCCAAACAAGACAGTGTTCAAAAATTAAAATAAAATGACCCGATGACTTCTAGTAAAGATTAATAATGAAATAAGAATCCTCGCATCCCGAGAAATTGGGGTGTGATAAAAATAGTTAATTTATCTATTAACCAATAATTCTGACCTGCTAATAATACAAAATGTTAAAAGGATATGGACTGCCTGTGAGAATCAGAAACAGCGCACAACAAAGGAAATTTTACCAGGCAAAAAATCTTTAGCAGCAACAAGAGAACGTCCTTTCTCTTTGATTAGGCAAACTTTCAAGCCATGTTCCGATAGAAGCTTTTCTAATTCACCCATATTGGGGGTCATATCAAAGACATCAGATTAACCGACTTCTCACTCACGGCCGTAGTTGTAATTAATCGGAATCAGTCTTTAATTCGACCAAGAATGGATCTGTTCACATTTTATCAGTGCAACCTCATAAAAAGTTCGAAATATATAACCCGCACACCCACAACATAAAAAGGTTCGATCAATATAAAAAGTACATGTTACAAAATCTAAATACCTTGATTAATACAAAAATATATAAATACAAAATCACAAAATCAACATGTTTCAAGCATTCACACAGTTGAAGTTTTCACACATCTAAAAATATATCCCATAATGCACGAACAAATTAATACACAAGCATGTCACAAAACCAGTACACAGCATTAACAAGCAAATTAATACGCAATCCTTTACACGGGTGAGATTAACATATTACAAGCACTCCCGAACAAGCTGAAGTAAGTCTATGTATTCACCTCGTCGCTTCCGTCCGGCGACGGTAGCTGGCCGGCAGCAGGCGCTGGGTGTCGCAGGTCGGACGGCGCGGCGGGCAGTGGTTCGGGGAATTCATAAAAATATAAGTTTAGTCCCCTCTCGTATTTTTTTATTTTTTTGATAGCCGAAATTTTATTTTACAAAGTAAATAATATAAACTATTTACTAGACTTGTTAATTGAGCGAATTTAAATCAAATTAAATTATGATCAAAGTTTGACCCATTTACTTCAAATTTGAGTCAAGATAAAAAAATTCTAGCCGGATTCGACTTCAATTCCTGCATTATTAATATATAATTTGAGATAAAACTAATTATAAAAGTTTAAATAGTCTAATTACAATCCAATTATAGGTCAAATGGTCTGTCCGTGAATATAATTTATATATTATCATATAAAACCATCATTATGATATACTTATATTTATTATTTTTTTATATTTTATGTCAATAATTACATAAAAAATATGTGAAATATTGTATTTAATATAAAATATTGAGCTGAATGGAGGTGTACTTTGCTCATTTGATTCAAGTTAAACTTTAACTCGAACAAGTTATAAAATCAAGAAAATCAAGCAAATTCAAGTTCAATCGAACCATTAAGCACCCCTAGGCTTTACATGGTTCTAGGAAAAAAGGTATTATGTCATTTCTTGACAATGATGATCGATAAGCCTTTGTTTTGCACAATGTTTGGCTAAATTTAGCATGAGTTTTAAGATCGACTGAAAATAAAGTTCATAAATCAATGTTTGATCGTCAGACTCATTGATATAGATGTGATAAAAAACAGTTTAGACATTCATGCGCATCTTTAGTTGGAGAATGCAAGTAAAAAAATGCTTGAATGTGCGCGAGATACTCAAATTGGAATGATGTTCTAAGCCTCTTCAAAGACGGGGGGAGGGGGCGGGGGAACAGACTTCGAACAAATTTGTTTGTTTCGTAAGCAGAGTCGAAAATATGCCTGCAAAAGCATAGTCAACTGCTTCTTCCACCTTATCCCAAAATGGTTCTCTTCGCCAACTTAAGTTACAAGACAAGCTGTAAAACATAAAAATCCACAAAACTCATGCATCAGTCCGCTGTAAATATAATGGAATGCAGGTGTCTTCTAATTAACAAGTGAAACTGAATCCTATGGAAGGGGGAACAAGTAAAGCTGTTGAATGAACAAAACTTGCATCCTATAATAACAAATTTAACAAACATCAAATCATTTTGAAATTTATACAAAGTGGAAATTCAATCAATCACTGATGGTATATTTGAACCAACACCGTACAGGAAGGAAGTTAGTTCTTTACCAGCCATTGATCTCGATTTCGCTTTTTGTTTGCCTTCAAAGATTTTTTGGACTTGGGTGCAGATTGCTGTACAGATATTGGTAAATATCATTAGCATCTGAGATATTGTTTAAAATATCTTGGGCTTCAAGGTAAACTCTAATATCCCTTATCTGCGAAGAGTAACAATCATTTGAATCAGAGAACTCTACTAATTTTTTGAAGTATTAATGAATATGGCTTATGAGCACCTGTTCTTCTAGATCTTGTATCTGTACATCTTTCTTTTTCACAGACGATCTTTCCCTGCAACAGCAACCAAGATGTTCGGTGAGTGAACAACTACGCGAGCTTTCCCCATGTAGGATTTGCACATACAAGGTCAGTCTACATGCTCTGCTCTTCTCCAAAAGCAAAAGCAAAATATGCAGTAAGTGCAGCATTTGCGACGATAGACGCTTTGAAACAACAAAAAAAACGTGTATCTTACTTCTATATCTGTAACCAATTTTCGAATGATATCCTATTTTTTTGCAATATTCTTGTTCAACTGAAAGAGGAGGCAATTGTTAAAAATAATGACTAGGATAAGAGACATTCAAAAGACATACCGTGTTAAAGATCTAAACTCATGCAATCTGGAAAATCACAAATTTGAATTTCTTACCAGCCCATTTTCCAATAAAAATAAAACAAAAAAACAACTCCGAAGCTTTTCTGAGTTGTATGTCCTGCAACTTTGACCTCACAGCGTTTTCAACAGCTTCGGCAATTCCTGTCTCATTCTTTTCTACGGCATTACTAAGCATAGATTCATAATACTGCCCAAGAAAAAAAAACAAAGCAGATCTTCACAACATACGAATCCATACAAAATAGCAGTTTCCCCACATGTAATGACCTAGCCATTTGTCACAATATTGTGGGCCTAGCTGGCCAGGTGTTACTCACAATTAAGCAAATATGTCTAACATTTTTATTTAACAAAAATATATATAAAGATCCCACAGTCTTAGACCGTTTCCCAGTAGCCACACTTATTTCTCAAATAAATAAAAAAATGGAGTCCTCATATTTATTTTGCTCCATGCCCTGGTTGTCAATCACCTAATTTCGTATCTGCACACCTGCGGAGGTAATTCCGCGTTAGTGATTACAACACTAAGTAGTATAATAGATAAAACAAATCAAGTACATTCCACTATTTCCTTATGTTTATTTTAATATGCGGTGGAGCGATTCCGCTATACTCCAAAACAATGCGGAGGAGGTATCCGCTGTGATCCGCACACCCGGCCGTAGCCCTTTTGTAGGGAGGCTACCACTACCGTCTCCGGTGCCAGTGCCTCGCACACCCCGGTCGTAGCCTTTTTGTGGGGAAGCTATCACTGCACTCAGGTGATTGCTACGCCCCATTTGTGGGGAAGCTCTCACTACCAATTCTAGTGTCAGTGCCTCGCACACCCCGGTCGTAGCATTTTTGTGGGGAGGCTATCACTGCACTCGGGTGATTGCTACACCCCGTTTGTGGGGAAGCTCTCACTGCCAACTCTAGTGCCAGTGCCTCACACATCCCGGCCGTAGCCTTTTTACAGGGAGGCTATCACTGCACTCAGGTGAATGTTACGCCCCGTTTGTGGGGAAGCTCTCACTGCCAATTCTAATGCCAGTGCCTCACACACCCCGGCTGTAGCCTTTTTATGGGGAGGCTATCACTGCACTCAAGTGCGATGGAGGAATCGTTGTGCCTCGCTCACCCCGACCGTAGCCTTTTTATGGGGCGGCTATCACTACTCCAAAATAATGTCGATGCATTACACAATTTACACACATAATACGACCCCGTGTCGGACTGAGTCAATTCTTTGACCCCGGTTGCACTCGGTGTATGGTGGTCGAATCTGGGCTCAGGCCGACCTAGGCTACCAATAAGGAAAGTACGATATTCTACCTATTATACGTACCTGACTTGTGATTTCGTCGACTGTGACCCGTGAACCCTAATCTGAATGAGGGCATAAAATTATACATTAGTATAATTTTATTTTGCATGAACTTACATGCAACTTACATGACTAATATACTATCAATTTTAAATGATGTAATTAGTTCATGTTAGTCTTCATTCCTTATTAAATTTTTAGCAATTCTAATGATAATTAATTATTAATTATCCACATCCAAATCCTCATTATCTAATTGATAATTTAATTATTAACATGTCCATTTATAAAACAACTAAGCAATCGACAAGAACCTCCATGCATAAGACGCTAGAGATCTAGCATACTCCTGCATGCAGTATCGACAAGAACCTCCTGCATGCAAGAATCCTAATGAAAACAAATAAGATGAGGGATGAAATACTCACACAGTAATGTGGAGGTCGCCTGGGACAGAGATGAGGGATGAAATACTCCCTCCTCCTACATATACATACACTTCAACCATTCCCTCCATTGATTCCACACATTCATTAATTCCATACCCTATCATCATCATCAATAGGTATTTTCTAGGTGACCTTAAGTCGAACCATGACCGGTTGACTTAATAACCAACCATATCGGTTCATCTATATTTATTTCATAATATTTAGGTTCGAGTCTTGTAATAAAACTCATGGTTTTCACAATCTCCCCAACTTAGAAATATTTTGTCCCCGAAATATTATAACAGGAAGATGATAAGCATGATTAACGTACATCTTCGGGATCTCAGGCTGCTCCTGTTGTTGCTTCAGGGCTGACGACACTCATTTGCAGGTGTCCCGTCCTTTCGCAATTGTAGCACCGACGGGGCTCACTGCATAACCCTGAATGCATCTTGTTGCAATTTTTACATAGTCGATACAGAATCTCCTGAAACTTCCTTTTCGCGGTTCCCATTGACATTCCGTTGATAGTTCTATTGCTGTGTTCTATAGACCTATTTTTGTTACTACCCTGGTTGGCATTCTTATGTTGCATAGTAGCCTTCCCTTGTTTCTGTGCACGGACATAGTCGTACACCAACTCATGAGTAGTAGCTGCCTCAAGAGTGGGTAGGGATAGGTAACCCGCGGCGAGCAAAGGAACTTCCAAACCCAGTACCACTGGTAGTCCGACAAGTGGTACTGCCAAGTTGAGGATGACAGTGATCTGATACACTGTAGAGAAATTCCAGAGGAACGGAGCTGAGGTATTCATTGGTGGGACTGATCCAATGAAGGCGGAGAGCTGGTTGGACATTACTGAGAAAGCATTTAGAGCTCTCTATGTGCCTCATCGCCATCAAGTGAGGTTGGCGATATGCATGCTTCGGAGGAAGCATCCTATTGGTGGAAATCCATGGAGAAGACTGTGTTCCATTAACGGGAGATTTCGTCCATTCCTTGGGCGGAATTTGTAACAGCTTTCAATGGATAATTTTTACCTGAGTCTGTTGTCCATAAGAAAGCACTGGAATTTGCCACTCTAACTCAGAGGGATGATTCAGTCCGTAAATATGCAAAAAATTTCTTGCAATTGGAGAGATTTGCATCTGGGAGTCTGGCAACTACTCGGGCCAGAGCAGACAAATTTTTCTGGGGTTGAAGCCCGAATTGAGGAGTAGGGTTGCTACGGCGCTAAGAGGCACTATAACCGAAGTGATTGAGGCAGCTACTACTCATGAGTTGGTGTACGACTATGTTCGTGCACAGAAACAAGGGAAGGCTACTATGCAACATAAGAATGCCAACCAAGGTAGTAGCAAAAATAGGTTTGTAGAACACCAGCAATAGAACTATCAACGGAATGTCAATGGGAACCGCAAAAGGAAGTTTCAGGAGATTCCGAATCGCCTATGTAAAAATTGCAACAAGATGCATTCAGGGTTATGGAGTGAGCCCTCGTCGGTACTACAATTGCGAAGGACGGGACACCTGCAAAATGAGTGTCGTCAGCCCTGAAACAACAACAGGAGCAGCCTGAGATCCCGAAGATATAATTAATCATGCTTCATCATCTTGTTTGTTATAATATTTCAGGGACGAAATATTTCTAAGTTGGGGAGATTGTAAAACCATGAGTTTTATTACAAGACTCGAACCTTAATATTATGAAATAAATATAGATGAACCAATATGGTTGGTTATCAAGTCGATCGGTCATGGTTCAACTTAAGGTCACCTAGAAAATACCTTATGAATGGATGATGGGTAGAATAATGAAGAATTGTTGAACCTAGGAAATACCAATGGATGATGAAGTGTGAATTTAATGAAGCATTGACTAGGAGTACGATGGATGATGGGATGAGTTCATCCCTCATCTCCGTCCGAGGCAGACATTTCTCCACCATTCACTGTGTGAGTATTTCATCCCTCATCTTATTTGTTTCCATTAGGATTCTTGCATGCAAAGGTTTGTTGAAGACGCTCCTGCCAAGTTGCTAGATCTCTAGCGTCTTATGCATGGGGTTCTTGTCGATTGCTTAGTTGTTTTGTAAATGGACATGTTCATAATTAAATTATCAATTAGATAATAGGGATTTGGATGAGGATAATTAATAATTAATTATCATTAGAATTGTTGAAAATTTAATAAGAAATGAAGACTAACATGAACTAATTACATCATTTAAAATTGATAGTATATTAGTCATGTAAGTTGCATGTATGTTCATGCAAAATAAAATTATACTAATGTATAATTTTATGCCCTCATTCAGATTAGGGTTCACAGGTCACAGTGAGACGAAATCACAAGTCGCACGTATAATAGGTAGAACATCGTACTTTCCTTATTGGTAGCCTAGGTCGACCTGAGCCCAGATTCGACCACCATGCACCGAGTGCAACCAGGGTCAAAGAATTGACTCAGTCCGACACGGGGTCGTATTATGTGCATAAATTGTGTAATACATCGACATTATTTTGGAGTAGTGATAGCCACCCATAAAAAGGCTACGGCCGGGTGAGCGAGGCACAACGATTCCTCCATCGCACTAGAGTACAGTGATAGCCTCCCATAAAAAGACTACGGCTGGTGTGTGAGGCACTGACACTAGAATTAGCAGTGAGAGCTTCCCCACAAACGAGGCGTAGCATTCACCTGAGTGCAGTGATAGCCTCCTATAAAAAGGCTACGGCTGGGGTGAACGAGGCACTAGTACTAGAATTGGTAGTGAGAGCTTCCCCACAAATGGGGCGTAGCAATCACCCGAGTGCAGTGATAGCTTCTCCACAAAAGGCTGTGGCCGGGGTGTGCGAGGCACTGGCACTGGAGACGATAGATGGTAGCCTCCCCACAAAGAGGACTACAGCCGGCGGTGTGTGGATCCCACGGCGGATACTCTCCTCTGCATTATTTTGGAGTATAGCGGAATCGCTCCACCGTCATATTAAAATAAACATAAGGAAATAGTGGAATGTACTTGATTTGTTTCCTATTATACTAATTAGTATTGTAATCACTAATGAAGAATTGCCTCTCCGGGTGTACGGATACGAAAGGAGGAGGAAACAGTTGAAAGGGGAACAGACAGGATTTAAGAGGGGCAATAACCGAAACAAACAACATATCAACTCCATCAACTCATCAAAACCTGTTTACGTTGATCTATGCATTCCCTATTTATAATGTCAATAAGAAATAATCAAATGACCCAATAGGTACGATGCGTGGTTCACTTCTGGCTGCACTACAGATGTGTTCTATTGGCCAATCACCGCAGCCAGCTAGGCATATAAAGCTTAAAATTGATTAGAATAGTCATTAACGTTAACAGGTCTTAGGGAAAATACACGTGGATTTTCTTTTTCCCTACAGTGCATGATCCTCTCTCTCCTTCCTCTTCATGCACAAGTTCCTCTTTTCCCAACTCTTCCTCTAAGTTCGCTTGTTTGGCGATGACAATAATTTCTGCATTCTTAACCGCTGGTTCTTTTATTTTTAATGCACCAAAACTCATCTACGTAGAAAACTTACTCAAGTATAAGAAGGATGTTATTGAGGGCTCAAAGCTCCTTCCTACTATCGGAGAATCCTCGGGAAAAGAATCTTTCTTGTGCTAATTGAAGCGACGCTGGCTCCATAGGTGAAACAAAGCTAAGTTCTTACAAAAGAAATATCCTAAACCAGGCAACTCCAAACTTGTTTAAAAGATATCCCAAAGAATGCAATTTTTTTCCTTGTTGTCAAAGATAATAGTATCATATGAAATATTGGGAAAGAAAACATAAAATAAAGTATATTCCTAATATATGCTCCGGCATCAAACCCATGATACCGCCAATTACAACCACCTGTCAATTTTGAGATATATCAACAGCGGCTCATTTCTCATTTTATAAAAAGTAACTGCTCGATCTCTCATCATATAAACATTTCTCCTTTGTGAAATAATTTGTCAAAAACAATGTCTAAACGCATGCTTTGGACAAGAAGGTAAACCGAGATAACCAAACACTTACATTGAAGTCTCAAAATCTAAATATTTGTTCCACATTATGAGTTGCAAATTCAACTATACTGGAAATTTAAAAGCCCTGGGAAGACCTTTTTGTGCCTAAATAGGATAGATTCAAATGAATCTATAGACAGATAAAGTACTGCAAATCAAAAACTCTGCTCCTCAAGTTAGATACTCGCAGACTTCTTTAATCTGAAAGAGCAAGACAGTTCTGTAGATTACAATACACTCGTTGTGAAATAAAAGATCTAATATAAAAATCTGTGCTCTTAATTAAATACCCTTTTGATGCTCGTCGTACTTCAAGTCCTACTTCAAAATTTCAAACAAAACCATCATAAATATTGGGGTCTCTAGTCATGTGTGAGCTCTATATAAAACCATGTAGAAACTAAGCTATATGTGACATTGTGATCAATCCCCATTGCCATTCACGTCAAATTCCATCTGGGCTCTCTATCAAGGAAATTTCTTAACCACTCTGGTTATTCAATTTTAGATACATATATACCACACCTGACAACATAAAATAAGCACGTCCCTTCAAAGAACATTACATTCTTCATTTTCTTTGTGATATATTTACATAATACACCACCATGGCAGCGTAATTTACTGGTTGTATCAACTATGACCGCCTGATAATGCTCGATATTACAAAGTACAATATACTTCGCAAGTGTATCTACTGTAGCCCAAAAATACCTACAAGTTATTGTTATTTGGTCTAGCAGAAGTAGATCATCTAAGTCTATGAATTAATCTAGTACGGAAAAGGTCAGAAGATGAAAAGCGGAACTTACCGTTTCAATTTGACTATCTCCGGAATTCTTGCAACACTCACTGGATTCATGATCTTGATCTGAAGAGTGACAGATAGTGCTCAACCTTACCGGTTTTTCATTTTTAGATTGATCTAATCGGTGAACATATTGGTCACCAACATAATCCCATGTTCTATAATCATCGAAGTAAAGAGAATAACAGTGCATAGTTTCTTCCCAGTATCTACTGGAATGGCGATCTTTATACCTAGAGAAATCATATAACAAATGTTTGGAATAGAATCTTTCTCGATCAGACAGCAAAGTGGAGCTTCAGCTAAAAAACTTAGGAACTCAGTAGCTCATTAGCTCGGTAGCTCATAGTGGTATGGGCCTTAAGCAGGCCTTAGGCACCTTCAAAAGAAAGCATCTGACCATGTCAATGAGTTATAACAGGTGCAGTAAACATTTTTATAAATCTTTCCACAACCTAAAATGTGTAACTACTTCCATCAAATAACCAATTTAAAAATCCTTGTTCCAAAAGAAACCAAAATAACCTTGATGGTTATAAATTGTTAACAGCAATATTCATTATGGGTATGATTATTACAGCCTCCTCGCTAAACCCACCTCCCACAACCAACAAAACCGCAATAAGGCATATCCAAAAATTTTCTGATGTTCCACAAGCTGAGCATGTAGGCTTTTCGGGCTGTGGTTCGCAAAAATGACAAACCTGTAAGATTGAAATCCGTGTAAGCAATTTACTGAGCCATTTATACCCTACAATGTGATTCTACAACTTCAAATGATAATAACATGCTAGAAAATGTACTGCGATATTACGCTAAAAATAAGCCGAGCTTTTGGCCAGTACGGGAAGTTCTCAAATTGGGGAAGAATTGGCCAACCAGGTCATTTTCTTTGATTATTAAGAGCCTTTTTACCAATGGAGTGCATTTCAATAGTCTTAACTAGGCATGTCGTTTATGCTTAATATCTTTTTTAACTCATTTTTTTAAAAAGCATTCACTATATTATATCTCACTGGGTTATCTGACCCAAGAACCAGACCAGTGAACCTCTCTAACAAGGTATACCAAGGAGGTCATCCTTGCATTTGAACAGTAAATCTTCCTATCTAAACTACAAAATCGTCTCACTTCACCAAAAATTGATTAAACCTTTAAAATCTATTTAAGGTTCTGTTTTAGGTGGGTTTTGGCTTAGGTTTTGTAGGGTTTAGATACGTAGGATGTGGGGTGGATGAGGCTGTTTAGTAGGTGTTTTTGGCATCAACTTTCAGGACTCAATTACCACAAAAGATAAAGAACAAGACCATAATAATGCAAGGAACAAATCAAAGAGGAAGCAGCAGCAAGTTTTGATCTTAATAAGAGTAAACAAATTGCAAAACTGTGTTTTGAACAGATTGAATGAATCTCAAGATGGTAATCATGTGCATAGATAGATTTGAGAGGATAGTTGCAATTGAAGATGTGGTTGAATTGAGAGAGCAGAGGATGTTTATGCCTCTGATTGTCTCTGCCTGAGAGGAGCCAAGCATGGTCTTTTATAGTCTTCCTAAGAAGCCAAACAGACCACCTGTCCTAACTTCTCATTTAATTAACTTCTTTGACTAACTAGGCTGTCATCCTAAATGCTTACAACTGTCTAGCAACACTAATTAACTAGGCTGTTAACCAAAAATGCCATGCCAAAAGAAACACATGCTAACACAAGACAGGTTCCAAATAGATTATCCATTAAATATTGCATCAATCTATCTAAGGTTCCAAGATAGTTCCTGAAGAAAAAGTCATGTAACATCAACCAAACATAAAATCAAAGTAGTAGGTTATACATTAGTAAACACAGTTCCACAATCTCCACATAAGTTGGCAACAGCATCCTTGTTAGAACTCATATTGCTTCACACCAACAAAACGAAGAAAGAATACGCTTCCAACAAGACCATGTTACGCATATGTAAGACAATTATGCATTACAATTGATGATATCACAATTTTAGATGCAAGCAGCATCAAGTATATTTTGAAAAACAGACAGTTTAAGGTGTGCTTCTCATCATGCAAAACAAAATGTCAACAAAAAAGAAATAAGTAAAAAAAAATGAAGTCAAAGAACAAGCATGTTACAGCTTTCAATTTCAGAAACATGTTCCTCAACCCATTAAAATTATTAGACGCAGCACTACATCTGGAAATGAGAAAAATGGTGAGCATGCTGTGTGCCGAAGAGTGTAACAACTAAAGCTGTTTCTTATGGAGAAATAATGCCTCCGTCAGCAATGCACCCCAACAAATCAAATGCAAAGGTCAAAAACCTGCTCCCCAGGCAAGAGGAGTCACAAATAGTTGAGACAACTCCACTTGTGTCTTGATCTAGTCTCTCTAAGAGACAGAAAAGAAGGATTGAGTCAGACCTTTCGTACTAAAACCAAAAAAAATTTCAACATACAATAAACAGAGACATCATACATAATAGAAGAACAAGACTTCAAAAAGCTGGCCTATTGAGGTAGAACTCACCAAAAACTTCCGGTCCAAAAATCAACATTTTATATATAAAATAAGATTTGATTTTTTTTATATAATTTAATAAAAAATATAACAGAATCATATTTTTTTATAATAAGCATTTGAATAAAATTATGTGATTGTATTATTTTAAGGAATCTTCCGTTAATTTGAGAAATCTTGTTTTTTAAAATTACAATTTAGTATAATATTAGAGATATCATATTTTGAGTATAAAACAAGTTATCTCAATTTTAATTCATATTATGTGTTTTAATCAAGTTCGAATTCAAATTTGATCTAAGCAAAACTCTTAACTTGACTTGTTATATAAATTGTTTCACTTATTCAATTTTTTTATATAAAGGATAAAATGAAAAGGGAGGCATCTCTTTATTTTAATTACGTATATTATCTTTAAGCTTCGTTAGTATGGAAATAAAACAAAATTATAAAAAATATATAAGTGATAATGCATGGCAATTCTAATATGAAGTTATTTATTTTAGAAAATTTACTTATTGAGATGCACTAAAACTTCTATCAAATGGTTCTCCTTGGATATATAATATCCACAATATTTACCATAAAAAATAATACAATTCATTTTAATAAGCATAATATATATATATTATTTATTTTTCTGACTGACTGGGCCATTTTTATGTGGGCCGCTCCGTGTTCGTAAAAACCGGCCCAGAAGAAACTCACGGGTTGGGAGGAGAGGGGATTTTTTTTTTTTTGAAGGCGAAAGTAACATTTTGGGCGGGACGCTCCCCGCCAATTCCAGTTTTCGGTCTTCGGCGCCGCCGTCGTCGTCGTCGTGGCCGGAGGAGAAGATGTCGTCCTTCTCCATCAGCCCTATCCCCCGCAGGACATCGTCTCCATGCTCTCCGTTTCCGAGATCGCCAACGTCACCCTCGAAAGCCTCTCCAACCCCAATTCCGACTTTGTCTGCTCCCTCTACATCTCCATCCTCTCCTACATGGACCCCCTCATGTTCGTCACTTCTTTTTTTCTTTTTCCTACTTGAATGGTTTGTTTTTGTGGTAGTAATCGACTATCTGTAATTTCTCATCTCCACTACCCTAGTGCATTTTATGCGCGCGCGCGTGTGAATAGCACCGCCACATTATTCTTCTTATTATTTTTTATCTAATGTGTTTTTGTTTTGCTTAATTCATTTTTTAAAACCTTATTGGAGAGAAATTGTTAAAGCGTCGGTTTTGTTGCGGTCTTGTTTTCGAACCGTGTAAATTTGATAGGGATGATCCGGGACAGGCTGATTTTGGAGGGTTGGATCTCCTCGAGGATCTGGATGCACACACTCTTACCGTTCGAATGGTCAATTTGTATCGGAAGATGAGGAAACTTATCTCCTCCACCTGTTCCATGAATTTTACCATGAAAGACTTGGCCAGTCCCAAGCGTGATCGCACGATCAAATTCATCAGCGGTATTATTAACTTTTTACTTTATAGGTAATTTTCGAACCAACAAATTTTCTGACTTTAGAGAGGATCGTCATCAATGGTATGTCCGCTCACAATTTTCATGTCGTGTTGCCTTATTCTTTTTAATTAGGGATGATAAGCTAAGTAGGATGCGACCAATTGTCGAAAATACGAATAATCTTGAAATGAGACTAAGTGAAGTGGAAACAAAAAGATCTGAGGTATCAACAAATTTATTTCAGTATGCCTTTTCTTTCTTACAATTTGAACAACACATTTTCCGCAGAAGATTTCCAGCCAATCTGACTACAAAATTTTGCTGTGGAAGAAACATATTGTTGTTAATCAAAAAGCAGCTTAGTTGTGTCACAATTATGTCCCTCACAGTTGAATAAGGAGATCGCCGACCTTGAAGATTTCAGCAGGATGGAACAGCCTGTAATTGTCGAGTTACAGGCTGAAGTCAACGAGTTGCATAAGACAATTCAAAGTCTTAACAAGCAACAAAGGTCTATTAGAAGTTCTTTTCAGAAACTGCAGGATGATGCAAAAGATATTGATGTTAAGGTTTAGCATCTTACTTCTCCTTCTTGTGGTACCCTTGCATTTACTTGGTTAAAAGTATATGCTGAGTGTCAATGATTTTATGTTCTTCCGCTCAGATATCAAGTGCTGATTTAAAATTAGTAGAATTGGCTCAACTCAACAGCAGTTTGCACTCCAACATTGTTCAGTCGCCTGATAAACTGCAGGTATATACCTGTCTTGTTTCATTTTATGTACTTGTATTTTCAGTTATTGTTTGCGGGTCATCACTAAAAATTTCTTTCTGAAGGCTATCTAATAATAATTAACCAAGTCAAGATTACCCCCATTTTCATGCATTTTTTTCTTTTAACTCTGCTTGATGGCATGCATTTGAAGAGTGTGCTCGGGGGCTTATGAGTTATTCTGTCTTGCGGACTGTTTTCTTAACTGATGCTAATTTTCAAGTTTAATTTCTTTGTTTAATCTAGAGTGCTTTGGAGGAGAAGAAGTCTATCCGAGCTGAGATTTTAAACTCGGAGAGTTTAGCAATGCAAGGTGCCAATGAGAAGAAATCCAAATTTGAAGTTTATTGTGAGGTAGTTGCTGGTCCTTTTATTTCAAAACAGTTCCTCGTCTTATAGGTGGTTCGTTTACCTATTATATGCATCGTTGTGGAACAAGGATTATGGTCAGTTGAACTTGCTTTGATTAAGTAGGGAAGTTGACTTGATGGAGAGTGCATTTGTGAGCATACAAACTTTACTACATGACTAATATTTTAAGTTTTAAACTAATATGTATAACTGGCTGACATGCAAATGCCTTGTCAATTCGTTGAATATTAAAGCCAATTAATTTTGTCTAGCTTATAAATGCAATTTGACATGTGCATTTTGCTTATTAGTTGCTTCATCTACAGGCAGCCAGAAAATTGTCTAGGCGTGCAGAAAAAATGCAGGCTTTACAAGAGCAGGTTGGTTTTGTTTTTGAGCATTACCTTTTGACAAATATCTAAACATCTTAGTTTTATTGCTGAAATTAGGCATTTTACTAAGTTCAGCATATAATAGTTTTTTGCTAGATTGTTGGGCATGTCATTAGAAGTATCTCTGCACTTACAATTATGAGAATGTTGGATATGATGAATCTGTCTCTGGGTTATCTTCTCCCTGCTAATGTTTTCTAATTACAGTTAAGTACAGTAAAAAATGTTGATAAAGAGGTGAAAATTCTGAAAAATAGACTGGCTGAAGAAGAAATGACCTATATGTCGCTTGCAGCAAAAACTGTTGAACGAGAAGGAAGAGGTTTGTACTTTTTTATATCTTCTCATTCTTACGTTTCTCAAGTTTTTAAACCTCTTCATGATTCATTAACATTAACAACATACAAATGTCATAAGGCATGTTTTATGCCTTAGATTTTCTTCTGAACATATTATCTGATCATGTTAGCTAAAAAGGCAAGCGACTTGGAAAATGGAGCTTTGAACCAGAAGAACATGAAGAATGGAGAAGCTGCCAAAGAACTTAAAGATTTAAAGTTACATTCAGAAGCAAAGATGCATGAGTTAAGCTTAAGAGAGAAAAATGTTCAAGCTAAAATACACAAGGCATGATTAATCATAATTAGTGTCTATTGTATGATTTTTCTTTTTTCTTGTATTTGTTTTTAAAATGCATGATTTCATTTGCATGACTTTTTGTACAGGCCGACAGTATTAACTTAGAGATCAAAGCTGTAAATGAGTCTGGTTTTTTAGCACAGCAAAAGCTGTGTGGCCGAAATGAAGAGATAATGGAAGAGGTAAGTGGTTTATTGACAAACTGTTTTTGGTCTTGATTGATTTTTGGTGCGTATTTCCCCTGAAATGTGTGGTTGAAAAAGTGATTTTTATAATTTAATTATTCTTATCAAACTCTACCAATGCTCGTATGTCAGTCCTAAGACAGTAAAAAGGATGGTTGGTGTCAAGAACGGCATTCAAACATCAAAATATTGTCATTTATAATTTTATGGATCTTAGATTTGGATCCATGTCCCAACCACTTTTTGGGGACAAGATGGAAGAAAAAGAAGAGGAATTAATCTTGTCTTTCATATTATCTATAAAATGCAAAAATTTAATAGGAGAATAATTACATATTTTTTTGTGAATGGATAAGGATAAACTAGAATTATTGTAGAAGTACAAATAGCCCTTCAACTTGTTATAGGAGATGTGTCCTGAAGTTTTATTTGTAAAGATAGATGACGAATCTTGAAATTTTAACTTATGACACCAAAAGATTCAAATTTACAATTTATGTTGAGATTCAAGACGGACTTCTAGATGATGCTCCAAAAGAAATTGAATTCCGTCATTTGTATAGAAATGATTATGCTGTAAGGCAATTGACTAATTGCTTGACAGAAATATAGTTTCCAATAACCTTTATGCTATTTATTATGCAATGATCAGTGGAATGGCTAGGAAATATGTTCTTAATTTCTAGAAGCTTTTGTTTCATCATGAGTGATTTAAATGTATCCTCATTTTCATTATTATTGAATTGAAGTGATCTGAAGAAATCATTAGAATGATCGTGGTCTACTGAACTTAAATAGACTACTTTTAAAAAAATAAATTTATATGTAGGATAATGTACCAATTTGGACTGACCATTTTCTTCTTTGAAATAAATTTGGTTGAAAGGTCAGTTCAATCCTGACATTTTTTTACAAGTTAAATGTGAAGATGAAGTTGAAACGCAAGAAATTTAGAATTTTCTTTTAACTAATTCACACAATGCATTTTTTCAGATTTAACTTTGCACTGGACTTTGTTCTTTGCAGCTGAAGAACTACTTCAGAATCGTTGATCCAGTTATATTGAGGCTTCAGAATGGCTGTGGCTTAGATCAACAGGAAACGACAATTTGAATGGATGCTTTGTAAATTTTATGGTGAAGGCATGTTAGGGATCAGATTCAGCTGCTTGTAAAGTTTCATGTTTTGGAGATTGATCACAAATTAAAGATGTAATATCGCCAGGGGACTACTGTTCCGGGATAGATGAAATGTTTAAAATCGGAAGTGAGCAGCTTATGTGGTGTTATTAATTAATTTTGGGCTTTGAGAAAAAATAATGTATAGAAAACTACGACGATGGCATTCTATTGGCATTGGCATGTTCCCAATGTAGTCGACACCTATTGGTAGGTCCGCGTACATGATCTTGATATAGGAAATGGAGCTACAAAGCCTCCATTACGGGCCTCAAGGAATCATCGCAAGGAAAAATTTCCCATGCAGTATGACAGCTGATTCTAGAAACATCTTTATAACGCTAGGAACAACAACCATATGTTTAGTAAAAAAGTCAGGAGCAAAAACTACATGGCGGCGTCTGTGGGAATCGACCCACGACCACATGGTTAAATTCCAGAAACATCCTTATAACGCTAAAACAACAACCATATGTATATTCAAAAAGTCAAGAGCAACAAGCACATGTGGCGCCGTCTGTGGGAATCGAACCCACGACCACATGGTTAAAAGCCATGCGCTCTACCGGCTGAGCTAAGACGGCCTACTTTAACGGATTTATGAATTATAGTTTTTTTAAATTAACCGACACTCCTTTTAGTTTACTTAGTGATTATATATATATAATCACTAAATCGATAAACCTCATTTTCATAAATGACAAATTCTATTAAACTCGAGCGGAAAAAAATGATTGATTTTCAAAAACGATAGAAAACCCTCTCTTTCCCATTTTGCCACAAAATAAAAGCATGTGGTGAGGGAATTATTTTTTCTTTAAAAGTACGGAACAACCCATTTTTTAACTAACTAAACTCACTTAATATATATATAATTCATCTTTGTAATTACATTCAATGTTTGATTTAAAAAACCTCTATTCTTAGGTTTTTTATCTATGACAATATACCGGGCTGGATGTAATCCAATTTATACCTACACTTCACTTTGGTATAATTCTAGCTAAAATGTTATTATATAAATAAAAATATTTCATCTGCCATAATTTCATACAAAAATTAAGCAATCATATACATTTCAACTTTTTTTATGTGAAATTTTTATAAAGCCTCACTCCTAGTTTTTTTAATTACAAAAATAACTATCAAATTTTCCCTATAGAATAATAATATGTTACGCCACACTGGCTATATTTATTAACGCATAAGTAGGTCTATATGTGCATCTTAATTAAACTATATATTCTTAAAGTAACAAGAATGTGTAGTTATAGAGACTTATATATATGAACTACAGCTCATATAGTTTAAATAAACTATATTTTTTATTTACAACAATTTAGTGAGGTCTTATTATTCAAAATTCACATAAATAAATATTAAAATAATAAATATATTTATAAAATTTTAACTCAAAATATCACTAAACTATTTTATTTTTTGAAAATTAAAAAAAGTCATATTGATGTGAAAAAAATAAAATTTTATTAACTCTAACTTATTTAATCTACTTTGTAAATAATATACTTTATTATGCAGGGTCACTAAAATAATATAAATTAGATGTATAGTTCATATAAATTATATAAGTTATAACTCACTTTAATTTTTTTATAATTACATTAATTTCTTCAAAACCATGCATCCCTTGATCCCTAAGGCTCACACACCAGTCAAAACGTTTTGGATCACAAAAAATGAGTTTAAAGTGGTGTTTCTAATTATGGAACATTAAAAACAATATTTTCCGAAAACTTGTACCTTTTTCTATTCGAAGTGTCACTGTGTAAGTCCTTATTCTAAATGTTAACAAGTAACGAGGATAAATAAATAAATAAATATTTATCTCGGACAAGAAATATTTTATAGTGTATATATATATACAGTATAACGTGACGATATCCTCAGCTGTCCAGACCAAACCGGGGGGGTCCACGAAGTGTTTCTAGATAGCCGATTTGTACGTCCATTGATTTTTAATTATAATAAAATAGTTTAATCACTCAATTAATTATTTAATAACAATAATAATAACCTCACAATGACAGCATCTAGAAAATTTTTGACTTTAGGGACTCTCCGTAAAGCAGGCACATCCATTTTCTCTTCCAATAAAACAATAAGCAAAGTCCGGGCATAGATTAAGACACATCTTAATAATATAATAAATTAAATTAAATTAAACTCTTCATCATTTTTATTACCAACAAAGAGATAGAAACCCACTCCGAGCACCGCATCTCCTTCCCCATCCATGCACCGCCACCACTCCCCCGCGGGCCGGATGGCCGCCGACGGCGCTGCTGGCATCCACTTCAACACCCCCGGACGCGGACGAGGGTCGGGCACATCGTCCCCGCCGCTCTGGAGCGCGAAGGGCGCTTCGTCGCCGCCGCCGTTGTCGAGGCTGGAGTCAATCGAGAGGGGGCAGCGGGAGCTGATGGAGATGGTGCAGAGCATGCCGGAGTCGGCCTACGAGCTCTCCCTCCGGGACCTCGTGGAGCTCCCCAAGCCGGCCTCCGCCGGCGACCGGCCGCCGGAGGAGAGCGAGCCGCCGGGGGATGGGAGGAGGTGGAGGAGAGGCGGGGGCCGCCGGAGATGAAGCAGGGGAGGGGTACAGCGACGGCGAACAGAAACGGCGCTGATTTCATGTTAAGGATGTTCTTCCCGCCTACTTTCGGGGGGAGTAGGAGCCGATCGAAGAAGGGTAGGGTATCGCCGGAGAAGTACTTGGACTCCGGCGAGTGGTTGAAGAAGAAGTCTTCCGATCCTACTAATCGAAATAACAGGTATCATATATCTTCCCCGATTGATCTTGATCTATATACTTTATATATATATATATGTATATTTTGTTTACACGTACATATATATTCAATTGAAGAATTATGTGACCAAGTTTCATTGTTCGAATTATTGATTCGATTGTTAAATTACAAAAAGAAAAAAAGAGAGATAATTAATGTGTTGGTTGTAGTAAGATGTTCTTGTGGAGTTTGGAGTCGGGTGTGAACGGTGAGACTGCTTACGATGACTCTGTTTACTTTGATTTTCCACGAAGACTAGCTAACAAACAGAATAATTGAACTTGAATAATTCTTTGTTAATTTTGTACGCCAAGTCAGGCACATAGCTTGGCGTGGTCGTTTCTGTTTTTGGCCCTTTAACTTCTAAGATTGATATATTTTATTTTCTTTTTTTATTTATTTATTAAAAAGCCAGAGATATAATTTAATAGTTTTGATTCCAATAACCAACTGCTAAATGAGTTTGTATTGTATTGAATTATTTATTATGTAATAATAACTGGCTGCGGGTTGTTTGGGAGATTTTCATGTCTTAAATGCCCGTGAAAAAGGCATCATGTTTGGAGGAAAAAAGGAACATCACAGAAGACAAACATTATTTTTTCCTCCACACATGGAGAAAACGCCAAGTGGGAGCGCGCCTTTGTCAAAAGTTGGGAAGAAAGAATGAAAGATAGTAATGCGATATTGGATTTGGCCAAATTGGGGTGGGGCCTTATTAGCACATGGAAAGTCGAAAATTGTTGGAGGAGATGCTCTCAGCAACAAACCGCTCTCTTTATGCCAACTGAGATTCGACTCCACTTTTTAGATGATACACCTTGGGGTGCTATAATCTTTCACTGCCCACTGATTTTAAAAAGTTATACTTTCACGTCAAAAAGACGTTTTAGCAGCAAACAATATATCATAGTTTGTTCTTTTCTTGGGCCAATGAAGCATAATTGTGATATGTGACCCTGCAATAACGATGATAATGATTCGTTAGACGATCCCATCCCCGAGCTGATTGATTTGCTAACATGTGCATGTTTGGTTTGTATAGGAGCAGAAAATTGGGAGGCGTGGTACCACCCGGTTGTTGGTCCTTCTTCCGCGGCAATAAAAGCAAAGGCGAGAAGGGGTAAGGGAGACGCTCTGCCCCCACCGCAATTATATCTACTGCTCAGTTGTTACATGTCACACAATCCCAGTTTCAAATGGAAATGACGGTGATAAGAAGCATGTGCCTGCTTTTCTTTCTTTCTTGGTGTGCGCTTTTGTGATCAAACTCCTTTTTATTTCTTCTATCTGAAGCTATGGTGTGGCCTATGGGCTTGGTGTCGGCAGTGGGTCGTATGTTTCCATCTATTGTCCTTGTAATATGACTTGTGTCTCCGACTTAGCCGAGGTGATGTCCTGTGTAATTATATTTTTTCACCGTCCCCAGTCGTTGTGGAGGAGCATTGCGTAGCCGTAGCAGGTGGGGAATATGCAAAAGTCCTCGATTTAAACATATTATATCCAACACACATGGTAGACGGTAGGCCAACGCGTGTCAGTTTAACTTCGCTTCTCCGCTCACGACGTTATGCTTAGGCATGCCTCCCATTATATTCACTCACCTTGACCGCTAAAAACCCAGCCTTTTACAATCCTCATTAATGTTAGGTATTGAGGATAATACGTTGATTTTCTCTCCTCATTGATATGTTAATACTTTTTTATGTTAACCCTTTTTAGGCATGTTTGGTTAACAAAGAAAAGAATAAAAGTAAAACATGTATCTTTCATATATTTATTTCATTCTATTATTAAAAAAATGAAGGAACTATGTTCTTTTCTTATGAAAAATAGTGAAAAAAAATCCCAGTTGTATATACCCTCTTTTTGTTTTCTTTCAAACTACATATAGGTTTAAGAAATTGTTTAAGAGATTATAGGGCGGTAAACAAGCTGAGTTGAACTGAACATCATTATGTTCATATTTTAAATTGATGACCTCAAGTTTGGTTCGATGAGTTTTTTTTCCAAATGGAGTTTGACAAGTCATTCAATAAGTTTCGTGTTCAGCCAAACCAAGTCATCGAGTTTAAATTTGACGTTTATGTTAAAAGTATTATCACGAGAAAAAAGATTTTTTTAAATAAAGAAATTACATATGACTTTTATGATTGTACAAGACCTCAACGGTGTATAAGGTATTAATATTCATAGATAAATATAGTAAATAAATAAAAATAATGCTTAGTATTTAGGGACACGGGAACACAGTCATCTGTTAAATCACCTGACTTAATTTTTTTGTGACTCAAATAAATTTATCCTCGTCGCATCATCTAACCATCCTTATGATCTTATTATCTAATTGTGTAAGACCTTACATTTAATGTCTCCGACACACACACGACTGACATCAATATCAGCATACTAATTTTTCTCATAAATAAATAATTTAAATTAAAATAAATATTATTATGTATTAACTCGAGTACATCGAGAGACGAGTCAAGCTCGTTTTCATTTTCTTTATCTTTTATTTTCTTTTTCTTTTTCTTTTTCTTTCCCTTCCGACTTTCGAGAACATACTATTTCCTTTTCCATAACCTCTTGCGAAAAACGCCGGCGCCGGCGATGACCGAGAGAACCGGAAACAATGGCGATCGCGCTCGAAGGTTTCCAACCAATATACGGCGAGGCGAGGCGAGGGCGGAGTGGCGACCGTGTCCATCTCTGCCCTCCTCCGCCCCCCACCACCTCCTCCGCTTCCTCTTCTCCGCCTACGCTTCCGACCCCGACCCTTCGCAACTCCACATCGTCGCCACCGATCTTCGCTCCCTCACCTTCCACACTCTCCTCACCACCCATACCCTCCATGACCTGGTATGTTCTTTGAGGCTTCTTCTCATCTACCACTCAAATTTGTCATCATATTTCCATAGCGTTAATGTACTGTTTATCTCCAACAATTGTTTGTAATGTTTATTCGGAAGTAATTGTGTTTCAGAGGGATCGCATCGGCGTTGGAGGCTCGTGGTCTGAATTTGTTGATTATCTAGTTCCTCTTTGTCATCGGTGGATGTCAAGATTGTGTTGCAGTGCGGGTCCACCCCAGTGATAGTAATCATTGTTTTCCGCAAATTCTTCTACTCCATGTCTAGAGCTTGATTATACTTAATCTAGAGATGGGATGCATTCATCACTGTGGTCTGTGCTGCCAACACAGACTAGCTGGATTATGATTTAGACGATGATTAAGATTAAGATTTAGATTTAGCTGGATTCTAAAAATGTAGCCCTATTGCTAACTCAGTATTGGAAATTTTATTTTATTTTATTTTATTTTTACAACAAATGCTTTTTGCTTATTGCCTCTTGGTGTTTGTTAATTCTAAATGTCACTCGCGTAGGTTTTAATACGCTAGTGAAAGCTATTTTTTCACTTTCTGAGAGGTAGCCTGTGATTGTGCGTTGATTTTCGGTTCTAATCCATGCACACGGGCTCTCTACGATGACCATTGGTGACACTCGTTCACTTCATGCTTTTATGTTGTACTCGATCCCTATGAAATGATGATTCAGGTTGTATTTCTTGACGAGGTGTTTCATTGTTTGGATCCTAATATAGTTGCCATTTGCCTGGTCCATTTTAGGTGCACTGATGCAAAATTAGTTGCTCATAAGTCGAAGGCAATGCCAGTTGTGTCCATTTCTCTCAAAAGCTTCTGGATGAAACGGCTACAGATGCTGTGGCAGATCTGACATGTGGGCTATTTAGGGCATTTAAGAACAAGAAGAATGACGTTATTGGAGGTTATTAATCTCTCTTCCATTAACTTCCTACTTCCTAGAAAAAATCTTGATGGTTGCATTTAGAATCCATGCATCTAGGATTGTTATCTTGTTAACAGTTTCTTCTTTTGTCTTCCTTAAACTGTTTGGTGGTTTTAATAGATGGTACTGGTCACTGCCTAATAGTTATTGGCACATTTTTTAATTTAATAACTCAACCTTAATTATTGAACTCGGTGATTTTTTTCTTAAGTTTTTTTCTTGAATTTTAAGTCTATTAGGACTAGTTTTTAGTTCTAATTTTTTTAACTGGAAGAGGTTTAGTTAGGGATAATTGATGTATGATATTGCTGTCAAATGTGTTTGATATGAAGGTGCACACAGGCTGCTTAGCTTGCTGGAAATATAGAAACAATAACGTAGAAGTTAATAAATAGAAAGAGACCACAACTCTCAAATTGCCAATTGGATGGTCTCAGCAGTAAAACATACAGCCTGTGGGCTTCTCCTCCTCTTCCTTCATGATCTTCATGCTCTTGAGGAGAATGTCAAATCACCAAATACACTATAATCATCCAGCCGAGTGGGCTCTAAGTCTAGTTGTAATGTCAAAAAGTTGAGATTATTGTTTTGAGGCATTTGGATAACATATTCCGAGTAATTGCGCTGAAAAGACAATTTTGTATCATATTGATGTGAAACAGGGAGGGGGAATATCATATGATTGGATGGGTGTAAGAAAATTCACAAAATATTTTTATATGGTGAGGAGCGTGAGGGATATAGGTGATAGGGAATATGCATGGCTTGAGATTGAATGAGGTGCATTAAGAACGACCATCATATCCTCAATCATCATGCAGTTGATGTGCTCGATATTTGAGATTAAGCAGTATGCTTAGTCTTGTACTTTTTCTTTTAGTTTTATAACTCTGTTTAATGAAGCAGTTTCTGATGGTAATTTGTGTGTCATATTGTATGCCAACAGTGGAAAGTCGTTGCTATCTTCTCACAGAAAGCTTAGCTGCAGAGAAGGTAGGTTCATCTTTACTTTATAGTCCCATATTATAACTCACATGTTCCCGTAAATGTATGCCAATAGTTGACCCTTTAAATTTTTGAGATGACAAAATAACTGTAAAAGTATGAACGTTTTAGGCTTGACTCTTATATCTTAAGTCTATGCACTAATTGGCTAGAATAAGGCACAGGTGGTGATAATGATGATGTTTTTTTACCTTATAATCAGCATTTGCCCCCTTTTATTGACGTTACATGAATGGAATGAAGCATTTAAGCATCTAAACTGGTTGTTTTGAAAAAAAATCCTGGTGGAGTATTAGTGATGGCCGGAGAACTTTCAGTTTGTTGGAAAAAGTGATAGTAAACAATTTTTTTCTAGATATATACCATTTCTCTTGCTTCTGCTTTGACGAAGACGTTCCTTCTTTGTTCATTCAGGACCAAAATGAAAAACTGAAAGAACAAGTTGAAGTGGTTAAGTTCTCAGGTAAGGCGAAGGAGCAAAAGTTGAATTCAACAGAAACTTTTCCTGTGGCGGCATCACAGATTATGTTTGTATTTGTCATGATATTTTGAACCACTCATTCTGTCTCACTTACCTCTCAAGGAGAGAACCTGGCCGGCTTTGTTATAAAAAGATGCATGTACCAACTACGTGATATTTGCATATTCTTGCATTTATATTTGCACACAAAAATTGTTTTTTATAGCAAAAGCTTTCATTATTTGTTGCATATGCAGGAAAAGCATCTCCTGGCCTTTGGCCCTCGAAGATTGGACAGAGAGTTGCCCCTACTCACCGGAGGTAGGGAGTAAACGGAAATGTCTTTTAGTTTTATTTTCCCATAAAATACTAACTTTTGTTTTAAAATTTAACAGGACGAAAGTAAGAGGTGTCATCTTACAAGTTCCAGGGGATGCAGATGTTTGATACTTCAGAATGGCTTTAGCGTTAACAGAAGAAAATATGCCAAAAGGTAGGAGCTCACGTGTCTTTGTAAATGGAGACAGGATCGCCCAAGTATAGCTTCGAGGAGTGGTTCACATCCTTGATGTCCAGATAAGAATGAACAGCTTTTCTCGAGTGTATACAAGCTAATTTATCCCTTAACACGCATTAATGTTCGGTACATGTGCGTGCATATGCATTGTTTTTCAATGCTCATATATTGAACCATTTGTATGTTTCTACTTCGATTTTGATGCAGATCACACAATTGGATTGGATGGTCTTCTTAAGCTTTCCTGTTTAAAGATATTAGTTAATGCCAACTCATCGGCACTGTGGTATACTCGACATTGCATACGGTTTTTAACATAAATGTTGAGATAGTGGCCTTTTGCTACGGTTCTAAGCAAGTTCATAGAAAGCCAACCTTTACCAAAAATTACTTCAGAAGAGAAAAAAGAGGCGCCACATCCTTTCATCATTTAGAACCTTTTCGATTGAATTGGAGAAACAACGAAAAAGACTTTACAATTATTTTGGGAAAAATCTTCAATTGAATGGTACCAACTATCGTTTTTACATTCGTCAATAATAAAGACATTAATGCACGTGCATTTGTCGACCTTGTATTGTTTTCATTTTGCAATAGTCAAAAGGCTCTGAATAGAGCTCAAAAAATTTGTAAATCTTCATCAGTGATAAGGGCATCTAAACGGTAAATAAATAAAACGCTACAATTTAATTTCTTTGTATAGCTGACCAACCAAATATAAGTGCTACATAAATAGTATCGTAACACAAACATTTCTATCCAACCCAATACGGCACTGATCTGGACTCAAGAGGCCTGAGTGGCTGCTGTTAAGCGATCGTCGATGGCGCCCCCTTCAAATATTTTTTTCGATCGCCATATTCTTACGGCCAGCCGTTTGGCATTCAAGGAAGCAAACAAGTAAGCATCCATAATTACGTCAGTCTGAACTATGGCTCTCGTTTTTATCAACAAGCTTCCTAAACAAAAACAACTCGCAATTGAGACTGATGCTGCAAAATTCTTAAAAAGTAGTTCTCTTCATTACTTCTATCGTCGTACATAAAGATGATCATCCAGGTCGAAATACCCATGTCAGCGCAGGCAGCCTCAGGTTTCCACAAAAAGCCGGATCCAGTTGGCCAAGGTTTTCATCCCTGTTTATCCATTGGTATCACAAGCAACAAGAGTCAACACAGCACCCTCATGAAATTTCAAAGAAAGCAACATTGTAAGAACCAATCTCTTGATAGAAACTTTCTTCCCAATTGTGTTCATCATGTATAGAAGAAACACTCAAAACTTTTGCTATACTAAATGAACAAGGCCTGTGTATCACCCCACCCAAGGTCCTGGGGTAAATCAGAAGCAGTGTAGAGCATGCTCATGTATCTCACCAAATGAGAATATATTAGGCAAAATAAATGTCACTGCATCACTATATTTCTGAAAGGGTAGAAAGAGCTTCACGAAGCAAATCCGCCACCTTATCCTTCAAGGCAAACACTGTATTGGCCAAGGGTCCACATGCATCCATGAATGCTGGGCTGTCGCCATTACTCCATGGAGGACAAGTAACCTCCCCTTCCAGGTACTTTTTTATATTGGCGTGTGCTGTATTTATGACACTCACAGGGGGAAGTACACGAACAACTTTTGAGATGATAAATCCTGCTAAAAGAAACTGTGATGACAATACCAGCTCGGAGACAAAACATGGAAAGACAATTTTACTGAAAAGCAAAGATGTTTTTTCATTGACCGTTCTGCTTTTATCACCATTCTGTTGCTCAATAGATGACTGGCATTCTTGAACTGACCGTGACAGGAACCCTAATATGTGACACACGTAAGAAAATGTTGATGTGTAGCTGGAATTAACACACAGCAAAGATAGTGTCTTAGATGATAAGATCAGTACCAACAGCTCAATGTCTACCATTGCTGCGTTTGAGTTACTTGAGCTATTGAGATGGGCTTCAACAGCATTCAAACACTCCAGCCAAATGGTTTTGTAAGGCAACAAAAGCATTATTTTAAGAGCTGCAAAGCAATCAATCTCAACCATTAAATTATACAAACTTTGAGCTTCATCCTCAGTCAACAAGATACCTTTGCATTTTGTCAACCTTTTGTCAATTGTTTTCATAACAACAGAAAATTGGGAACTGTTCAAAAGTCTCTTAAAAATCTCAGCCCAGCATGCATGAAGCGGATGGTAAGTTTGCTCTTCATTCTCACCTTGTTCTGTAAAACTTTCCCATCCATCTCCCCAATCATCATTACCCCAGTTCTCCTCATCCGCTTTCTCAATTTTCTTTTCTTCCTCAGTTTCCAAAAAGAGTCCTTCCCATTCTTCCAATACTGATACAAGAATGTCAAAATCCTGATTGCAAGTAGCAAATGAAGACAAACGCAAGAAGCAAGAGAATGCAGTGTCAATATTCATGAGATCATCAGGGGTGACTTCCAAAGAACTAGTAGCCGCAACCAACTGGGTTGATTTTAGTGCAACCAAAGTACTCGTCAGCCTGCAAGAAACTTCAGGTAGTTGTCCCCTATCCTCATTGAGATTGCCAGCGTCAGAAGAGAAGCCACCATTCCATCCTTCCCACGGTAGCACATTGAAAGATTCGTCCACAGTAATCATTGCCTTCTTCCCACAAATTAATTGCAGAAGTTCTAAAGAATATACTCGAATTTGTCTCTCAAGCTGCATATTATTTGAGAAAATAAAAGCTTCTTCCAGACTGCTTGTCTGACTATATCAAGAATTTCCAAGTCACCATCCAGTTTGTTGAGAGAGTACAATAGATTAGATAGATTTTTTTCCTTAGAGATTCCATCAACACGACCCAAAACAAGTAAATCCATTAAACCTACATATAAATCTTGCAGATCCTGCAAGCATTCTGTCCTCTCTGAGCTTGTGCCTGCATACACTGCAGCAACAGCTTTGAACTCACAGCCTGAAAGTACCATTGACTGGGAAAAATTGGAGACAACATTGGAAATACCCGGTTTCATAAAACAGCGTACCATAAAATCAGAAATAGTGAGACAACCATCATGAACTGAAATCATACTGTCCTTTAACAATTTTTTTAAGAGTGCCAGACATTTTGAAAAAGAATCTAAATCAAAATCAGTTGTCATCTCATTCATTTTATAAGACAAATTCACCTTCACATCTTCAGTCAATTGAAGTAAGAAATCCAACAGTAATGTGAAGGGCTCAAGCAAGGATGAATCATGTGAGAGTACCACAATGGGATAAAAACTCAATTTAGAGTATCTATCAACAGCGTCTAATACATCTTGTGCAGAAAGAAACTGAACAAACATCTTGCAGCAATCATAACTCCGCTTAACATCATGTAGAAAATCAAGAAACTCTTCGGCAGTCTTGCAAGAGTGGTTTTTCCCACTTTCCAAACTTTTTAACAAATTCTGAACATGATGTCTGTAAATATGCTGCCCAGTTACAAGACCATTCACTGCAGACTTATCATAGATGCCCAACAAAGTCTCCGCCATTTCTGCTAATGCTTCAATAGTAGATGCAGAGATGTTATCGCAAACCTCTTGGTTAAAATACACAAAGTTCAAATCACTTAATCCTGCAATGTTTCTTGAAGTTCAGCACTTCAACAAAGGAAAGCCTCCTACATTCATGCTCAAGAAGTTTACAAAACTGAGACATTTCAAGCGTGTGAGAAGGCGGATCATGAGAGATTGGTATGGCAGAAAGTCCACTCTGTTCCATCCAAAGGAAGCACTCAGAAAGTAAGCTATAAATGCATGCAAGACGCATCTTATTGTGACCATCAATTTCAGGATATATACTCAAGGAGACTGTGCTGATAACTCTTTCTGAGCAGTCCAGCAGCTCAGCCTTGAATGGTGAAACTTCAACATAAATGTCTTCACTTGCCCAATGCTTGGAAACAAGGATAGATGCGACACATCTAAGTAGCACCTTCAAAATACAATAGGAAAATGTACATCAGCCATCTCTCCACGCTCAACTAATTGAAAGACAGGAGAAAAGAAAAAGGCATGCTGATAACAAGCTTGCTCATGAAGAAAAGAACAAACCTCACAACGATCCATGTCATACATGACAGCTAATGCTAGTGCTTCCTTCAGTACAGATTTTTTTTCCACTTTTGCAGAATCAATAAACATAAAAATATTGTTTTTTATATAATTTGAGTCCCTGGATAAGAAACGTGCAGAATCCACCCCAGGCATCAATTTTTCTAGGGACCTTGCCTGATTGGCTAATTGTTTTTGTCCTTCCAACTTGTCTTTCCATTCCCTCCAAAATGTAGATTGAACTTCATTAGCTTTTTCCATTTCACCTGACAATGCCACCATAAAAACAAAGACGACAAACAAATCATTCTCCTTCTGATGACAAACACAGTTCATCAATCACACATAATTTAATAAAAGGATTATGTGTCTGCTTTCCTTATTTACATTCGTGCATTTCATCATACGTGAAAGTTTCTAGTTTACAGTACCAAATTTAATCTCTTGTAAAATAAACCTCTATTTCTCATCTTACGATTGTGGTAACTCATATACATAAATGCTTAACTTTTTCTTTCCACACAAACAAACAAATTAATATATCTTTGACGAAAAGCTCTTATGTCTGCTTCCCTCCATCGAGATTCAGTCATCTCACAATACACAAAGTTTCTAGCTTACAGCACCAAATTTTATCTCTATTGCTAAATAATTTTTCCCCATCCTATGATTGTGAATAGGCCTAATTAGATTTTTAAAATACATATTGTTTTAATGCAGAAGTCAATCAAAAATTTTGTTAGACTGGAACAAACGCACTTTAATTGCTGGAAGTCCATAGTGGTAATCAGATTCTTATTCACTCATAGAAGGTGTTGACTAGCTACCTCAATCTGCTAGGTCTAGGCCATCCTACTAACTTGTTAGCAATACACCATCTTTCATAATTAACACCATAGCAGATGAACCTCCAATACTTTTATTAAAAGCACATGCCTCTCAACAGCAATTGTTTTATAAGTTTCTCGTCTACAGTTTCATTTTTAGTGTGTTGATGGCTGCTATAACTGTCTTAATAGGAGGTACTGAAACCACTAAGGTCTAATGACATTAAACCATTCGACATAACACATAACAAAAGGTTTCACATGATGCAGAAGACAAATAATAAGGACAAGAGGAGACCTTCGTTCATAGACATTGGCTTTGCTTGAAATTTTTCCAGCAACAAATTTCTTCTCTCACCAGGAGTACAACAATCAAGGCCAGAATTATTCAGTGAACCATATTTCATCCCTATGTCCATGATACTGCATATCTCCTGGTATTGGTTTCTGGATGCCAACTCCTTCTCCACCACTGCCACCCCATGGATAGCATCATAAAGATTCAATAAAACTGAGCATCCCAGGACATCGCCCTCTTCAGAAAAAGGATGTGTCATGAATGACTTAGCAAGAGAAGCAATCAAATCATCATTAGGAGCTAAAGAATTGACAGACAACCAGGTGATTATGCATCCCAATGTTCGTGTCCTTGAAGTTAAACTTTGCAAATTGTATTTAGCGCCTCCATGTGTTCTGCTGTAAGAGTCATCTTTATTGCTCAACTGAAGAAGCCAAGGAAGCTCTTGCACAGCAAAGTTCAGAAACTTACAATTGTCTTGCAAGGAAGAATCCCCAATGGTTTCTATTATAAATGGATCTGTTGCAACAGAGGAAAGCAGCTTCAGAATGTTTTGTAATTGATATTCTTGACTAGTATCACCTTTTCCCAATTCATATTGATTGGTTTGGGGATTAGTACCGTATATTTCAGTCAATTTTTCACACTGCACTTGAATATCAAGGTCTTTCCATGCATGCAACAAATCTGCTACTGATTCTTCATCGCAATGGCTTAAAGCAAATCCAAGCAACTTCTTCCGAGAAAAAACATCCACATTATCGAGAGGACCCCTTGCTATAGCCGCACACAAATCCCAAATAGGGCCATGATCCTTTTTCACCAGTTCAAGGCATGTATCAAAAGCAAGATGTAAATCCCCTGCAACAGCAGCCTCTCTAGCCACAGCTTCATGTATTAGAGCTATGTTATCCTGAGAACTCAATCCGAGAAGTTTGGCAATTTCGATGAGTTCATCAACATCAAAATAACCGCCAGACTGATTTTTAATTACCATGTGAATAATTTCCATTGGATCCTTAATTTGTCTGAACTGCACAGGCAGAACAGTCACACCAAGGTTAGGAAGTTTAATAGTAAGAGCATCAATGATGTCAGCTTCAGCTTTAACATTTCTGCTATTAGGCAACAAGCTTAAACATTCCTTTGCCTTCCAGATCTGAAAGAAGCAATAAACGTTTGTCAAGGGATAATCAAATGAATTGCCAATTTTAATATGAATTATTTGGATGATAAGTGCCAGAAACAATTAGTAGACTCACATCTGTGCAAGAAAGGCTAGAAGCAGAAAAGAAATACTCTCTAGAAGCTTGAATCACAAGATTTTCGGCTTTCTCTGGTGCCAAAGAAATAGAACCAGTTCCCTTCAAATAGTTCCTTGCAAGTGCAAATTTTCCAGCTTTAAGTAAACCCCTACAGAATTCTGTAAGCATATATTCCAGATCCAGAAAAGGAAAAGCACTTTCTCTAAGAATTTGCACGTGCGTCCACATATTTACCCAATCATTATCTGTTCTTCCTGGTTGTCTACGCCCAAATTTGGATAAAATAAGACGAAGTAACTGTTTAACAGCTTTTTCATCCATATGAGCTTTCAAAAAAATGAAACCGGTTTTGGCACCTGCAAAATCACAAATAATATATTCACCACATTGAATAAGACAAAAGAAAACATCAGAAACTGTAGCCTTCTTCCAAAATTTATTAAAAGCCCAATTGACACACATTTTTTATTAGTTCTACAGATACTCCAATGCACTTGATAATGTAGAAAAAAGACACAAGAGGAAACCAGAATGCAACAGTGTTCAATCTTTCCCTTGTACCAGAAGTCATAACCATTTCCTTCACCAATTAACCAAATTATTCAAAAAAAGGATCCTGATGTTCCCTAGTGATAAAATTCATAATCCTAGTGAATCAGTGATTTTGTGGAAGTTATTGGAAGTTAGAATTAGTTTTGTATTGCATGTAATACAAATAGGAAACTAAAATCTCAAGGATTCCAATTGTATAAGCAGCTGCCTATCAGATATTTAACTATCCAAAACACTAAAAGTTTTAGCACGTTATTTAATGGAAATACATATGTACAATACAGAAAAAAAACTACCTATTAAATGATTTGAAACCAGTTATGAGTATGTGTAACAAACTAAAAATTTCCTTAAATTTATGAAACACGTAAAACATAATTATAGAGAGGTATATAACTGCCAAAAAAGAAATGGATTCTTCTTCTTCTCGCACTTTATCCCAAAAAGAGGGGACATGAACACTGATCTAGGATCCTTGTGATAGATAAATCAAATGAATTCACATGAAAAATTTACTCAGTCAACTAATATGTTTATTCATCACGATAGGTTAGTAAGGGTAAGATATGTAGTTTATTTATCAAGATGGGCGAGTGGTAAGATAATCACACAAATCAGAATCAGACTTTTTAACTACAAGAAAAGGAAACAAAATACCAAACATCTTTTAATTTTGCAAATAATAACGGCTGCAAGGGTGAACTAGTTGAGCGCAAAGACTCAACATAACTTTAAATATAATTTCAACAGCAAGCATCAATATTCAAAAGGACAATAAGAAAGGAACTCGTAGAAAAGAGTAAATCCCACTGAAAATATAGTTATCAAGTTCAATATATAAGATAAAGTAGGAGAATCATCACCTTACAATATAAAGTGAAAGCACAAATTAATTACTAACAAAAGCCTCCTCTTTGCAACCACCATCATAAAAAGAAAAATACGCCAAAAAAAGGATACTGAAAAAGGTACTCACCTGATACAGTGACAAAAGCCTTCCGGCCTCCACATGTGCTACTGCAAGTTGGACTCTCCTTTTTAGACTCTCACCACATTTGTCGGCATGGCTAAGGTCTCTCAATCCAGTAGAATATTCTTGGAAGGATGTCGCTTTATTGCAGCCCTCCAAATCCTGCGACATATTTAAATTAGCAGTTTTATTATTTTCCTCAGCATATCCAAATGACCGGAAAGCACGTGCTCTATGCCTTGGACTGAAGCTTGCATTGGAAAATGATGATACTTCCTGCCGTGTCAGCAGTGACAAAATGGCTTCCATCATATTCCACTGGTCTGTCAGAGAACATGAATATATACACTGGAGTGCAACTTCAGCCGCTTCAACTTCATCATTAAAGAACCCATTCACTCTCATATCCTTGAAGCCTTCTTCAATAACCAGCAAACATATCTCCAGATTGTTCTCCAAAGCAATCTCTTTCAACCACTGAACCAAAAAGATTCAGACAGCTCCATGTTTTCAGAGCTAAATTGTTTTCTCATAAATGGAACAGCATTTTCTTTCAGTCGTGCTACAACTGTATCCCGTTTGACTCCCTTAAGAATCAATTTGAACTTCTCATACTGAGATAACTTTTCCCAAGTAACAAAAACTCATGGTCAACCCTCCATCATCACTACATACATCAGAATAAACACACTGGGAGAAAAACTTAAGATCGTCACCAAAATACTGCAACTCCAAAATGCCCTTATGGTAGGCAAGCTCAACAAGAGAAAGACAATTGTCTAATTGCCCACTCATGACATCAATATCCCGAACTCTGTTTTTATACCATATACAAAGTTCACTAATAGATGGCCAAACATAACCGACTGATAGCTTCAATATTATCTCAGTTTTTATGTCAATTTTACTCTCCTTTTCTAAAATTCCATCAAAGACAGGAAACACGTTCCCTGATTCAATCCAGTCTGGTTCTCGCAAAGTAAAGGTGCTTGGAGGAAATTTACCAGGCAGCAGCTGACTATAACTTTGTACAGAAATAGTTTCAGGAATGGAAGATAATATTTGTAAAATAAAAGGAGATAGAGAACATGGATGACGCTTAAACAAAAGGTTTAAAGCCCCAATTTTTCCACCCTCTGCAAGTGTGATGGCAGCATCATTCAGAGGCAAGACACGGAACTTGGTGTATTCTGGCACTGAAAACCTGCAATAATCAGAATTAAATGCTAGATACAAGCAGCAGTTCAACAAAAAAAGGAAAGATAGAGTTGATGAATAATTCACACTCCTCTAAAAAGCCAATCCCTATTCAATACAGTAGAGTATAAGACGCACTAATCCCACTATAAAATAATCTAAGATCATGAATTTTTGCCAACAAAATTTAAAATTAAGCGAATTCACAACCTAGTTAAGAATCCATAAAATCAACTCACGAAATATTAAAAAAAATGCAAATTCATAAGCCATAAGATTTTTATAAATATTTGAACACCATGTTTATTATTAATGTGGATCAGAAAAACGCATTAAATCAAGAATTAAGAATGCTAACATACCTGCCCATGTTTATACCTATAAATGTTTCTAGCCTGTCCCTGCACTGCAATAATTGCAGCCTGGCTTTCAAAGCCTCGCATAATTCACCACTACTCCCTTCATTTAACACTGAATGCTTGTATCGATCAGTTATACTCAAACCAAGAGTAATCAAAGACCTCATGGCATCTTCAGTATAACCAACTTTTTTACACATTCCGTGAGCACATAGTTTTGATCTTCAATATTTGACAAATAACTTTCTATAGCGCCAACATTTACATCGGACAACAACCATTGGGATTTGAAAATCTCATCCGTGTTAAGACCATGGCGACGGGCAAAACTAAGAGCATCCACAAATTGTTGTCTAGATATAAAAATGGCATACATTTCAGGCACAGATTTTTCCAACAAGGACGTCAGGCACCATTGCAGCGAACTCAGATCCTCTAAAGTACCCTGATTTTTAACCATAGTTGCCATGCTTTCACTAATCATGCTCCTTTGATCAGATGCTGCTGCACATTCCAAAGCAAAAACATAGCCCGGGCATTGTAAAACTCTTTCTAAAAGAAACATGCATCTTCTAGTCTGCATAAGTATAATACTCCTAGTTTCAATGTCCAAAATTGAAAGACTGCCATCTCTCTTTGAGAAAATAATGCGGCGGTCGCACCACCATGTGAAATCAACCACATCAGCAAGACAACTTTCATTATCTGACCTCAAGTTACCAACCCTATGCAAAAACAACTTATTACTGGCATCTACAATAAGGGATTTCAAATCACTTTTCCTGTTGAAAAGGAATACAGTTCCTGCCATATCTAGAACCGCAATATAAACTCCTTGCGGTGAAATTACAACTTTTGGTGACGATGTGAGGGGCAAATAATCTGTGGTAGGATGAAATATGCCTTGAAATCGAGGGCTGAGGGATAGAAATTGCAGACCATATTCTGCAGTTACATGCCATAGAGAAAGACAAAAAGATCCTGAAAATGATAGAAGAAGTCCCCCCAATAAGGTCAAAGAAAATAAGTCAAACATGCTAGTTATTGTAACTTGTAGAACAAAATGTTGAAGGTAAAGCAAAATTTGCCCAATAGTAAACAGAACAAAATTTTAGTATGTGTCAAGGACCTCACCCTCACAGCCACCTACAGCAACCAACAAGGAAAGATCAGGGTGGAAATTTAAACACAAGGCACTTTGCAAAAACTGCTTAATCTCCATTGCATGATCACCTAAAGCTGGCTCGGGAAGTGCAGATGCACATGGATCCTGATCTATCATAACACGATAAAGAATTCCATCACCAGAAAGTATGTGGAAGCTGCATTAATTTAATAAGTATGGGCTTAGATAAATAAAACGCCAATCCAGGTGTACAATAAGAATGGACAAAAAAAGTACATAAAAGACTCACAAAGATGAATCTTTAGAGGCAATTAAACCAATGGTTGGTGAAAAAATCTTCAGCTGTTTCAATGTTACATGCATAATTTTCCTGCCGTCAGTTCCCAGCAAATAGATGGAACCCAAGCTATCAAGCATACCAAGTACACCACGATCCTCCAACCAAACTCCATCCACAAAAGTGGCAAAATTATTGTCACCTAGCAGCATTAAATTCATTTCAGTATACAATGAATCTCCTATTTCCGCCACTTAAACAACAGACTGACAGCACCAATCCAACAAACTATCAATGTAGTGTGCAACCAAACGACAATCTCGTTCCTAGAAAAGGGGGGAAAATCGCTCCGTGGCTAGATTAAATGCGAAAATGTCTTCAATCTTGTTTCTGTTCCACTACCTCATTATGCAACATGGCTAGACTACATATAATGTTTTCAAATGAAAAATCTGCACAAAATTGATCTTACAGCTAAACAGTTTAAGCATATGAGTGCCATCAATTCTGTCCTATATTAACGTAACATTATTATAAAACAAAAACAAAGAGCGAGTGATGCCCTACCGGTGAAAAACCCGCAAGGATTGGCAAAGCTGTCATCTTTCCGCAAGACGGTGATCTCGTTGCCGACGGCAACCGCAACGAAATCAGCACGAGGAGAAACAAACAGCGACAGGGGCCTCTTGAAAGACTTGGGCCGCTTGTAAGAATCCCACTTCTCTTTCAACCGACGATTGAGGCCGGCAAGAAGGAGGGGAGGACCCCGCTCCACCGCCCTTGTCGCGCACCTAAAAAACCACCAATTCAAGAACAATAGCGAATCCAAAAAGAGAGAATGCGGAGAGTTGGGGTTGGAGGATCACCGACCTGTTGGGGGAGGGAGGAGGAGGAGAGAGGGCGGGTGGAGTGGATTCGGGAGTCGAAGAGGAGTTGGTCGGCCATGGAGGAGGCCTCCATCACCATTCCTCCGTCCTCACGGCGCGCGATCTAACACGGCAACATGTACCCGTCTGTGTGTATTATTACGGTTAGTTTTACGGGTCTACTTCACGGGGTATCAACGACTTGGAAGCATCAAAATTTATCCGTAAACTAGGGCAATTAGCAAATCTCAAGTCCTATGCTTTCAAAAATAAAAATAAAAAAGATATATAACATTTTAAATAGCCAATCATCTAAAAATGAATATATATGCTTTTGGCTTTATAATAAAATGAATGTATATGTTCGGGCACGGGATCGTCCGCCCCCTCGTCGAATCGGTTCTTATGTGTGATTCGGGTTTAAAGGTTCGGTGGGACCGAGGCGCCCTTGCCGCGCAAAGAGATAATGCGATGAAAATAGAAACAGTAAAATGACACACAGGGAATTTTTTACGTGGTTCCTTAGGGTTCAACTTGAATCCCTAAGTCAGTCCACGGTGAGATTAGTACTCACAATCCACTATTTCTCCGTTGATTTTTACAAGTTACATAAAACAGTGAATTTTTGCCACCGGTAAATCAATTCGCCTAAGATCTTTGACTCCAATGCCAATATTTATCCCCTTCTGCTTTTTAAATCCTTAAAATGACCCCACCAATGTGTCCAGAGCGTCCAAAAATAGTGGGGTAGTAAGTTTCGGCTCAATCCAAGATCTATAATGCCTTCAAATTATTTCTGGAACAATAATACACTGAACCGGGCCGTTCCGGGTTGGTTTAAACCAAATAAATGCTGGACCGGACCGGATGGCGTGCGCAGGCTATCTTTCCTTTATGCGTACGCCAGTCTGCTTCTGGTATACGGTGCGCCAACTCGAATCCGGGTCACAGGGCGGGTCTCGGACACGATCACGGTTCCGGGTCTGTTCGCGGGTCTAGCAATTCGTGGGGCAGATGGATCTGATCACGGACCTGGCAGGAAAGCGGACTCGGTCAGAGGTAAACGGGCACGACAGACCCGGCTACGGCGTGACGCGGCGGCGATTTTGGGGCTCCGGCGGCGGCTTTTCCGGCGTCTGATGGTGGCGGAGTTCACCCAGAACTGTAGATCTCAGAATGGTGAAGGTCTTGGAGGTGGTCCGACAATCAGCGGTGGCTCCGGTCGGTCGGTCGGATGTCGGAAAGTTGGATACTTTTCTGCACTTTTGTGCTACGCTGCTCCGATCGGTCACTTCTCAATTTTTTCCGGCGACCTCAGCGACGAACTCCGGCGGCTCTCGGCATGTTCTTGTAGATCACTTCTCCATCTTCACTTGATATCAACAGAAGGTCTGGAAACGACCGGCGTCGATCGAAAAACGGCCGCGAAATCAGCTCTCCGCGACTGTTTTCCGCTCTGTTTTCTGCTTTTTCCTCTGGTCGGATGGATCTCTTCGTGGCTTTTCTCCGGCGACTGCAATGGCGAACACCGGCGAAGCTCACTTTGGGTTTCGAGACCACTCCTCTGTCTTCACATTTCACTCCACGGCGGCGCTGGGAACGGCCGGAGGTGGTCGGAAAACGGCTGCGAAATCTGGCTTTTGCTGCTGTTACCGCTCTGTTTTCTATCTTTTCCTCTGGTCGGATGGGTCTCTTCGTGGCTTTTCTCCGGCGACTGCAATGGCGAACACCGGGAAATCTCACTTTGGGTTACGAGACCACTCCTCCGTCTTCACATTTCACTCCACTTTGGGGCTGGTAACTACCGGACGTGGTCGGAAAACGGTGGTGAAGTCTGGCTTTTGCTGCTGTTACCGCTCTGTTTTCGGACTGCTGAGATGGGTTACTTCGTGGCAAAATTCTGGCGACGGTGGTCTTCTCCGATGGTCGGCGGTAGTGCAGTGATGGGCGGCTTCCTCTTCGGCAACAAGCGGGGTAGCAAAGCAGTAATCTTTTATGGCAACAGGCTACGTTCCATGGTAATCAGCAATGCAAGGGGTAGCGGCTTCTTCCTTGGACGGACGGCAGCAACCCTCTGAAAAACAATCAGCTTCACAACGGCGGCGGGAACCTGATAGTGGGACTCCTAGTCAGCACAGCGGCAGCGCTTCAGGAACCCCTTCGAGTCGACGGCTTGGCTGATGGTTGTTGATCCGGCAAACTCCAAAGCAGCAAGGTTCTGGCGTCTTCTTCTTGGTGGCTCAAAACAGATCAATGACGGGCTTCAACTACAAATGGGTGAAATGCTTCACAGAAAAGATGGCCGTGTGGTTGGCCAGGGGTCGCCGGAGATAAATCTCTGGCGAGGGGCTCTTCCCCTGTTCTTTCTTCTATTTCTCTTCTTTTCAACGTACGAGCCCCCCTTTCCCAATACGTCGGGCTTTGTCTTTTATAGAGTTTTCCACGCTTCTTCTGTTTCGAGATTACGGGCGTGAGATCATAAACCGTCAGGATTTTCCACCCAAATTCTCTCCTTCAGTTTTGAATGACGGAGACTTTTTCTCTTGTAATCTCCTCTGGCAGTTTTATAATAGCATGGACCAATTCTTCAGAAATAATACACGTGGCCGGATAAATACGTGCAAACATTAGCCCCCTTGCCGATTTTTCGCAAACTTGGAAAGAAGAATCGGCAAAAAAATAGAGTTTGCTTTTTTTTTTCATTTTCTCTCTTTCTTTTTTTTTTTTTTTGCGAAAAATAATATTTTGCTCTCAAGCTAGGATGACCCCTTCTGGGTCACTGTGTGATAACTGCCCATTATTTTGATTTAGGAGAGTGACTTCTTTGCTCGACAACCGTGGTCTCCAAATCCATATTTCTTTTCTTTTACTATTTAGATTTGGGTAGCAATGGGGGAATGACAATTTCGTTTCTACTCTCAGCTGTGACTTCTCTTTCTTAGCATCTAGCTTCTTTGGCAAGAAGATCTCATGATGTCTTCTTTTCCTTCTATGATATGGGGGAGACCTTGTTCTTTTGTGATGCATCGTACTATTTGTTGAGCTGTTGGATTCTCTTTTAAACCTTTTAGGAGTAATAATTTCGATTGACGCCCTTAACTTCTTGTCCAATGTTGAGTTGGATGGTGATCTTGATTTCTTCGGTAATACAAAGAAATGAAGGCGAGAAGTTGATCTTGTGCTTGTGTTGAATTCCTCTTGCTCTTCAATTATATTTGTCAAGTCTTCATTGCTAGCAATTGTGATAGGGTACTTCAAGCTTTCACCTGGTAGCTGACATTTGATCATGAAAGGGCTGCTAGTAGAAAATGTACTCTTGATTCGAGTAACAAGACTTGAATAAGAACAATCACGATCCACTAAAACAAGTCGTGTGTTTCCTCCAATGTAATGTCTCTTCCTTCCTTGGAGCGCTATCTTTCCACCGTAACTGCAAATTAGGCGAAGTTTTGTTTTTCCATATTGCATTGAATCCTTCAATTTAACTTCTTCTTGAGTCGAAGTTGTTTGAACAACAAGCTGATCTTCTATCTTCTCTTTATCAAGCTCCTTTCCTTTTTGATCAGTTTGAACTTCAAACTCATGCATCATTGGAGATGTAGGGAACCCTTTCTTTACTTCTTTAGTGGAAACAGGTGGCATTTCCATGTCGTTGACCTTAGTCGTTGGGGCATACATTTTCTCATTTTTCCTTCCTTCATCTAGCTTTTCCATTCTCTTTTGAGACTTGATTAGTGAAGATGAGTGGCTCACTGTCATCACATTGGCAGTTGAAGTTTTGTACTTTATATCACCTTTGTCAAGTAACTCTTGGATCTTTTCCATCATGTCTCGACATTTCACCGTAGAATGACCTAACCTCTGGTGAAATCGACAAAAATTTTCGTTCTTTTCATCTTCTGGCTTTGGCAAATTTTTTGGAGTCCATGGTGTGATCTTTCCTTTGCTCTTCAACACGTCAAACCATCTTTCAGTATCTCCAGTGTTGAAGGTGTAATCTTTAATATTCCTCCATTCACGCTGTTGTCGAGACTCTCGAGGTGTATATCTTGGATTTTCACTTCCATTCTTATTCTTCACTTTCCACTCATGATCCATGTGACCAAGCTCGGTGACTGCATTGCTTGATGCTCCTTTATTCTTTGTTGAAGCTGAAATTCTGTTGAGTTCCTCATATATTAGCACCCTTTCAAAGAGTTCTTCAAATGTATTGCATTGTGCAGCACTCAGGAACCAAGCTGCTGATCCAGCATTCATCGCGCAAATCTTTACAAGCTCCTTGATCTCTGGAGTCTCTTTCATTTGGGATGAAAGGCTTCTGAATCTTTTTACATATGTGGCAAATTCTTCACCTGGTTTTCTCTGACATTGCCTTAAATGCTCAATCTTTATCGGGATATCAATTGACTGAAAATGAGCTGTGAATTGCTCGATGAGTTCCTCCCATGATTTGATTGATCTGGGTGGGCGATTGTTGAACCATCTAAGTGCATTACCATTAAGAGAAGCTGGGAATTGTTGTAACTTTAACTTTTCATTTGTCGAGATTGTTCCGCACTCAATCTCGAAGATTGTGATGTGATCTTCAGGGTTGCCATCTCCATCAAACTTTGTGAAGGTTGGGCACTTGTACTTCTCAGGAAAAACCTCTGTGTAGACTTCATCAACTAATGGTTGAAGACGCTTTGTTGCTTCAGTTGATTCTTTATCTTTCTTTCCAATCAATGCAGTGATAAGTGCGGCTTGTGCATCCATTTCTGCTTTCAACTCTTCATAACAAAGGTCTGACATTGGTGCTACTGACATGGTTGGCAATTGGGCTTGTGGCAGACTTGCTGGTAAATCTGTAATAGGAACTGACATTTGATTTATTGGCATTACTGACGGTACTGTTGGGATGGGTACCGTGGTGGCAATTGATGGTGGAAACACCATAGAAGATAGTTGTTGGGAGCATGCAGGGCTATACCACTGGTATGGGTATGGTGGTTGGTAATACGGTGGTTGTGGAAACCATGTTGAGTGAGGGAGTAAACTATATTCAGTCCGATTCGGTTGCATAGTGGGATAGTGTTGCATCCAAATCTGTTCGGGCAATGAAGTTGAAGTTGTAGATGTTTGGTGGGTGGACTCAGTACTTGAAATGAGAAACAAATTGTTGATTTCGTGAGGGATGTTAGCTTGATCCCTCAATGCTGTGCAGGTAGCTGGGAGTGAGGTAGATACAATTGGATTTTCAGAGGTTGAAGACATCTGTCTAGCCTCCAGGGGTTGGTCCGTTGTTGGACATTGCGTGGGATGGTCGTCTTCTCTTCTTGACGAGCTCCCGTTTGCAGCACTAGCCCGTTGCATCTGGGCGAGCACTTGTTGTATCATATCCTCAATTCGTTGCATCCGCTCTTCACCTTGGCGGAATCTTTCTTCAATTGCTTGATTTAGTACTTGTCCTCCACTTAGCTGATTTGTTGCTGTCAAAAGCACTTGTTCGGCTTCTAATGGTTGGTTTACCTCTTCATTGCTTCTTGGACTTTGATCTTCTCGTCTCAACATGCTTCTTCTTGGAGTAATTCCTCCTTCATTTCCTTCATTCAACACTGCTTCGAGCTGTTGTATTCTTTCGCGCACATTTCCCGCTATGTGCTGACTTGCTTCCATGTTTAATTCAAATTGTTGCCCACCTTCAGTTGATGTGGATGAATTATCCTCATTATTACTTCTTTGTCGTGCCGCATTCCTTGTCTCTGGTGCCATTCCTCCTTACTCGCACAAATCTTCAAACGACACTGCTACCTTCTAGCTGGTCCCCAGTGGAGTCGCCAAAAATATGTTCGGGCACGGGATCGTCCGCCCCTCGTCGAATCGGTTCTTATGTGTGATTCGGGTTTAAAGGTTCGGTGGGACCGAGGCGCCCTTGCCGCGCAAAGAGATAATGCGATGAAAATAGAAACAGTAAAATGACACACAGGGAATTTTTTACGTGGTTCCTTAGGGTTCAACTTGAATCCCTAAGTCAGTCCACGGTGAGATTAGTACTCACAATCCACTATTTCTCCGTTGATTTTTACAAGTTACATAAAACAGTGAATTTTTGCCACCGGTAAATCAATTCGCCTAAGATCTTTGACTCCAATGCCAATATTTATCCCCTTCTGCTTTTTAAATCCTTAAAATGACCCCACCAATGTGTCCAGAGCGTCCAAAAATAGTGGGGTAGTAAGTTTCGGCTCAATCCAAGATCTATAATGCCTTCAAATTATTTCTGGAACAATAATACACTGAACCGGGCCGTTCCGGGTTGGTTTAAACCAAATAAATGCTGGACCGGACCGGATGGCGTGCGCAGGCTATCTTTCCTTTATGCGTACGCCAGTCTGCTTCTGGTATACGGTGCGCCAACTCGAATCCGGGTCACAGGGCGGGTCTCGGACACGATCACGGTTCCGGGTCTGTTCGCGGGTCTAGCAATTCGTGGGGCAGATGGATCTGATCACGGACCTGGCAGGAAAGCGGACTCGGTCAGAGGTAAACGGGCACGACAGACCCGGCTACGGCGTGACGCGGCGGCGATTTTGGGGCTCCGGCGGCGGCTTTTCCGGCGTCTGATGGTGGCGGAGTTCACCCAGAACTGTAGATCTCAGAATGGTGAAGGTCTTGGAGGTGGTCCGACAATCAGCGGCGGCTCCGGTCGGTCGGTCGGATGCCGGAAAGTTGGATACTTTTCTGCACTTTTGTGCTACGCTGCTCCGATCGGTCACTTCTCAATTTTTTTCCGGCGACCTCAGCGACGAACTCCGGCGGCTCTCGGCATGTTCTTGTAGATCACTTCTCCATCTTCACTTGATATCAACAGAAGGTCTGGAAACGACCGGCGCCGATCGAAAAACGGCCGCGAAATCAGCTCTCCGCGACTGTTTTTCCGCTCTGTTTTCTGCTTTTTCCTTTGGTCGGATGGGTCTCTTCGTGGCTTTTCTCCGGCGACTGCAATGGCGAACACCGGCGAAGCTCACTTTGGGTTTCGAGACCACTCCTCTGTCTTCACATTTCACTCCACTGTGGGGCTGGTAACGGCCGGAGGTGGTCGGAAAACGGCTGCGAAATCTGGCTTTTGCTGCTGTTACCGCTCTGTTTTCTATCTTTTCCTCTGGTCGGATGGGTCTCTTCGTGGCTTTTCTCCGGCGACTGCAATGGCGAACACCGGGAAATCTCACTTTGGGTTTCGAGACCACTCCTCCGTCTTCACATTTCACTCCACTTTGGGGCTGGTAACTACCGGACGTGGTCGGAAAACGGTGGTGAAGTCTGGCTTTTGCTGCTGTTACCGCTCTGTTTTCGGACTGCTGAGATGGGTTACTTCGTGGCAAAATTCTGGCGACGGTGGTCTTCTCCGATGGTCGGCGGTAGTGCAGTGATGGGCGGCTTCCTCTTCGGCAACAAGCGGGGTAGCAAAGCAGTAATCTTTTATGGCAACAGGCTACGTTCCATGGTAATCAGCAATGCAAGGGGTAGCGGCTTCTTCCTTGGACGGACGGCAGCAACCTCTCTGAAAAACAATCAGCTTCACAACGGCGGCGGGAACCTGATAGTGGGACTCCTAGTCAGCACAGCGGCAGCACTTCAGGAACCCCTTCGAGTCGACGGCTTGGCTGATGGTTGTTGATCCGGCAAACTCCAAAGCAGCAAGGTTCTGGCGTCTTCTTCTTGGTGGCTCAAAACAGATCAATGACGGGCTTCAACTACAAATGGGTGAAATGCTTCACAGAAAAGATGGCCGTGTGGTTGGCCAGGGGTCGCCGGAGATAAATCTCTGGCGAGGGGCTCTTCCCCTGTTCTTTCTTCTATTTCTCTTCTTTTCAACGTACGAGCCCCCCTTTCCCAATACGTCGGGCTTTGTCTTTTATAGAGTTTTCCACGCTTCTTCTGTTTCGAGATTACGGGCATGAGATCATAAACCGTCAGGATTTTCCACCCAAATTCTCTCCTTCAGTTTTGAATGACGGAGACTTTTTCTCTTGTAATCTCCTCTGGCAGTTTTATAATAGCATGGACCAATTCTTCAGAAATAATACACGTGGCCGGATAAATACGTGCAAACAGTATATTTAATATATTTTATATTAGCATGACAACCCGCGAGTTACACGGAGTTCACGTTTAATTCATCTTGACTCTATTTAATTAATTTGAAACAATTAAAATTTTTTAAATTTTATAATAATTCAAGTCAAAATATTGATTTTTTATTAATTAGTAATTTATTTTTGGGGATGAAAATATTAATATGTAAATCTTGACTTCAACCAAATATATTTTCATGAAAATTTTATTATAATAGTTATTTTTTCACTACAACGTAATTGATACAGATGGATAAATTATTTTTTGTAAAAATTAAGAATAAATATATAACGACCTGGTCTAAAGATTAAATAAATAATATTTTGATAAAAATAATACAAAATTATATAAGGTTGTTGGAGGAAGAATACAAAAGTAGAATAGAAAATATTTCTTAAAATTTTATAGAATAAAAAAACACTTAATGAAATCTTAATGTGTTATTTAATAGTTAAAATAAAAGACATAATTTATAATTATAATCAAATTAGGAGTCTTATATATCTTATTTCTGTTGTTATAATAATTTAATGGTTATGATAAGAGACATAATTCATAATTATAGTTAAATTAAAAATCTTATAAATCTAATTTCAAATGTTATAATAATCTAACGGGCATGACAATTATCCCTCTAAAATTATATAAATTCAAAAAATCTCTAAAAATTGCGGATTAGCCAAGTTGAGGAATACCATTTTTATTTTTTAGATTAAATAGATATATATATATATATATATAGTGTAACACCTCAAATCCAGTTTATGCTCATGAACCAAACTAGTATGTTACAGGCTTTGGTTAAGTCGGGTAACCTAAACTCAATTCGTGCAGATCTAATATTGGCGTCTTAAGATAAAGATACGACTCGTCATGCATGAATGAATGCACAAAACCCTAATATGATACTATATCGATAACATGTAAATTAATTTACACACTAATACAATTACGATAAAAATCAATAAAAAAATTCTGAAATAAAACAGACAAAGTCTCCTCTAAAAGTACAATTAGGGGCCACCTTGTCAAAATAATATATACAAACATATATGCATATATCAACATTTCATTCACACAGAATCTAATCTACTCTATTCATTTTGAAAATTGGGTCACAACCCACCTGTGCAATCTATTCACATTTCACATCATATCGACATGTTTTAGCATTTAATCAAACCATTCTCAATATAATAACATTATAAACAAAACGTTAACCACTCTATCCAACTGACATTTGTGCAAGCAACATCGGTGCCCTTCCGTTTAGGCTGGTACATCCAATTCGTGATTATCACCTACATATAGTATAAAAACACGTCAGTAACAAACGTTCACTAGTCCAAATATAACTATAACCACCTGGCTATGAGAACAAACTCTCATATGAAAGAAAAACACTCAGTATACTTCTCATGAACTCTCTGAAGGGCACCTACTGCAGGAGCTACTAGGCTACAGACCCAGTAGCATCTCGGAGTGTCTGCTTTGCTGATGCCTCTTTCGGCATTTTTCTCATTTCATTTTTCTAGTCCATTGGGACTACATGTATATCTTAAGCCCTCTTCTTTCCTCCATAATTCTTATGGCCTTGAGCACGAAGGCCAAGTACTCTCAGGCAGTTACCTTTAATACCCTTTAAAACTACAAGTCCGGATATGTGTTGTACTAAATAGTACTCGTAGACTTCCACGTTCTCTGGGTGTGAGGAACTCAAACGCGGAGTTGTTAAGATCCCTCAGGAATGGAACAGTCTGCTCACTAATCTAGCGCTCACTTTCGACTGTCACGACATCCGCTCATGATACGTGCAAATCGGTTTTCCCATCTTTCATCTCACTGAAAACTCAATAAAATTATATGTATAGGCATGGGAAGATATTTATATAATAGGCCCAAAGACAACTTGTGGTCGATCTTGTTTTTCAAAATCATCTTCAAGGGTTATTAATCCGAAAAACTGTTCGGCTAAAAGGCCCGAGTTAAGTGAGATCCGATAAAATATAGATGAATCCTAAACGGACCTGGTGGAAGCTTAAAGCGTGTCCTCGCACCTAGGCAGTGAGCTCTTACTCCGTACCTATACATCAAATCTAGAAGCTAACGTCCGTTAACTGAATAATGCATCAACTCGAGATGACTATTACACTCACAACATAGTCAACATCTATCAATGTAAAAATATTTTTAACTCATCCTATTCATGCCAATTTTATTACATTTTTCTAAGTCACATTCCAGTCAATTAACATGCTCAAATTTAATTTACTAAATTAGATCACTAACATTCATTTACTATTAATCATATCATGCCACTGGTCACTTCATTCATAGTCAGACATTTATCATAATAATTAATCAATCCTAGTATGTCGTGCTAACAATCATCAATTTTAAATAATTAACTAGGAGGTAATTACACCTCTCGTTGTGGACAATTGGAAATGGCTAGGGTTTTGTCGCGCCAGTGTCCAAAGTTCGATCAGATTCGACGAGATGAGCTCCGCAAAAGATCCAGCGAATTCGATTTTATGGCGGGTTCCAGTTTCACTGGGTTTCCGACAGCTTTCTAGCAGCAGTGCAGGCAACACCTACTGGCAGGATAGGGGTTATATTGGGTACCATTTGGACTGGTTCAGCAAACTCGACACGTCTACGACGTCGACATGGTCTATGGAGGTGGCAGCTTGCCAGAAAGGGTAAAAACAGAGGCGGCGGCAATGGGTGAAGAAATATGGCCGATGTGGGCGGCACTGGGCTCCACTCCGGTCAGGGAAGGTCGTGGGTTGGTCGAAAGTGTCGAGGCGACCACTAGATGGCGACGACAACAGTCGTCGAGCGATGGAATCGACAACGTGAGCGCAACGCGGGCGTAGTGCTAGGTGAGCGATCCAGCTTCGTGGAGGGCTGGCGACGACCGAGGGGCTCGGGGTGGCACTACAACACCATGGCGGGGCCTGGCGGGGACGATCGATGGCAGGGGCGGCTTCGGTAGCAGTGACGATGACAAGCAAGGGGGGCGGCGGCGATGAGGGCTGGGGGAAAAAGAAAGAGGGTCAGGTGTGGTCACTGGCAATATCATAAATAAAACTTCACTTGACTCCGACTTGAGTCAAAATAATAACTAATTCGTAATAATTTTAAAAGAAAACAGAAAAATAGGGGAAAATCCTATAAAATATATCACACACTATAACACCCCAATTAGCCCACCCAAACTGCCCAGAACACATCCTGACGCGGTAAACAGCTTAAAACTAATTATATGATCCACTACATGGTTGCATGAATCGGAATCGGAATCGGAATCGGAATCGGGTTTCCGGGGAATCGGAATCGGAATCGGAATCGGTCTGAATCGGCCAGGAATCGGTTCAGTTGAATCGGTCCAAATCGGTCATATACAAAAATTTACCAACTCAGTACAGAAATACCTGAAATACATAATTATATAATTTTTCAACATAAATACACAAATTCAAGTATTTATACAACAATCACAAAGGTATATAATTATGACAATACAACGGTAGAGTCATACCTGAAAGAACAAATAAGAACATACCTGAAAGAACATACTCTTTATGTAATTCAAATAAGAGCAAACCTGAAAAATATACTCTTTATGTAATGAACACAATTTCATATAATTACATACCTAAAAGAGCATCACAATTTATCATCAAAAGACCACAATATCATAAGTATATACACAATGTTCATATATCATCATCTGTGTTCTATCAAATAATAACAACAAGACATTAATACAAATCCAAAAAATGAATGTTCAACACAATTTTACGTAGTGCTTAATACTAAATCCTCTAAGTCATCATCTGAATCATCTTCGGAGTCCGAGTCATTATCACCAATCGGAATAGTAGAACTATCATCTGCATTAACACGAGACCCCTGCGTAAAAGGAGGCATAGAACTCCCACTCATATGAAGTCCCTCAGGTTCAGGAGGCAAAGACAAATTTTGTTGGGAGTCAATATGTACATCAATATCAATATTTTGTCCACTAAGAAGAGGAGGCAAAGAAAAACCATCAGACGTAGTAGAACACGATCCAATTGCAGTTTTCAATGTGTTGCCACTTTCATTTGCTACAAAGGCCTCTTCATCTGCACCATCATTGTTGCCAACATTGGTACCAAAGAAATCATCCTGCATAAAAAAGTCATACCCTATTCATTTCAATTCAAAAAAAAATTCATACACAAAATCATGAATGTGATGTAAGGTTTATTTAAACATACCGATGGGGATGGGTTGTCCCGTTCTCCAACCCACTCATCTAACGAGTCTTCTAAACTCAAATGTTCACTAACTGCATCATATTTATGCCTCCACCTCAACTCGTTTTCTTTGACCCGCATGTTATAATGAACATATACAAGATCATTTACTCTCTTCCTTGCAAGTCGATTTCTTTTTTGGTATGTACTTGGTCAAAAGTGCTCCAATTACGTTCACAGCCCGATGATGATGAAGTTTGACTAAGTATTCTAATAGCTAATTTTTGTAGTTCAGGGCAGCTTATACCATGTTGCTCCCACCATGATGCTACATTTGATAAATTGATTTACTTATAAGCTTGCAATAAATATGAAATCTGGAGAAAGGTGGATTTTACCTGGGTGGAGGACTTTTCTATTGGTAATGGCAAGAGAATGTCCAAAATCTCCTTTTGCAGATACAAAATCGGACCACTACAAAATATTAAAACAAAATGAATCATCATATTTAGTTATACATAAACATTTATATATAAAAATTAAAAATAATAGTATCTTGACCTGCAAAGATGCCATGGATCGAGCTACCTCATTGACTTCCAAACGACAAATGACATCATTGAATGCACGATACACCTCACTTGGCTACAAAATTATTCCCAATCAAACACAAGCAATATGAAATTGTTAAAAAAATCATAAAAGGTATGTAAGTCAAATAAGAGCATACAATGTTTGAGTCAGGGCGATAACGGGTTTGAGGATTAAGCATATATGCTGCAGCATGAAGAGGATGACAAAATTGATTCGCCCATCTCTTGGTGATGATATCAACAAATAACTTGTATCGTTCGACTTTCATGCCATGTACCTCTTTTATTTTTTCGATAGTCTTTTGCATTTCATCATAAACAAATGGCATCGAAGGTCTTTCATCACTATCCACCAATCTCAAAAATCGAACAAGTGGCTCAATTGTTTTATGCACAAATTCCATCTTCTTCCAAAAATGTGCACTCAAGATAATATTTTCAGCTGCTATTCCATCCTCATCTTTTGCAAACTTCGATGATGAATACATTTCAGAAACAAACATCTTTTTCAGAGCCTGCTTGTGTTCCAGGAAACTAGCAATCGTCAAAAAATGAGTAGCAAATCGAGTTGCCCCAGGTCTCACCAATTCATGTCCATTTGTGAAATTATTCCTCATAAGAGCCAACAACCATGAGTGGTTGTATATAAGTTTGGTGACTTTCTGTGCATTCATAATACATGTTCCAACTTTCTTAATTTTTGCAAAGTCCTTCAGCATCAAGTTTATACAATGGGCAGCACACGGAGTCCAAAATAGATGTGGTCTCTTCTGTTCTAGCATCTTCCCTGCAGCTTTGTATGCCGACGCGTTATCAGTGATAACCTGCACAACGTTTTCCTCCCCAACTTCTTCAACTACTTTGTCCAGTAAACTAAATAAATACGTAGCATCCTTTTTTTGTCTGAAGCATCCACTGATCCAAGGAAATACATTCCTCTTGGGCAGTAAACTAGAAAGTTGATCAAAGTTCTACCAGATTGATTGGTCCACCCGTCAGACATAATAGAACAGCCTGTTGTCTTCCAAGTTATTTTTATATCCTCTAAACTAGCATTTATGGAAGCCACTTCAGCAGTAAGAAGATTGCCTGACAAAGAATGTCTGCCCGGAGGTTTGATCCCTTGATTACCATATTTACCTGCCACATCAATCATTTTGTGAAAGTAAGGCGAGTCTACAACATGGAAAGGAATGGCACAATGATAGAAGAATCGAGCAATGGCTGTGTGGAAGTGCTCTTTTGCTTTCTTTTCTATTGCCGTAGATAATCTCATTTGACCCGATGTGTTCTTCTTTTCACTTTCAAAAATAGGTGCCTTCCTCTTCGTATTTGACTTAGAGCACCTAACACTTTGCTCCCGAACTTCCATCTCTTCCATATCTGAGTCATTCAAACCATATGACCCTATTTCTTCTCTAATCCTTTGTTTTTCTTTCTTGGCCTTTTCCACACCTTTGAAATAATCTTTCATTTTTTGTGCATCTGCTTCAGGAACTTTCTTACAAGCAGCAACATTTCCTTTGAGTCCAGCAATATGTTGCTTGAAGCGATATATCCCTCCACTTATGGTTTTTCCGCAAAAGTTACAAATGACTTGCTTCTTAGATGCATCAAGTGGTGTGCCATATTCCCATCCAAAATCCATCTTCCCTGTGACTGACATCTCGAAATTTTGATAACTTCAAATGACTCTGTAGTTAAATTTGCAGCAAACTGAACACCAAGGCAAAGACAATTAACTGCAAAAACCGTCAATTACAGTTCCTAAAAACCCTAGCATATCAACACTAGCACACCAAAAAAATTCATCATCAATCAAACCACTACCAAGAGATTAGGACTTTGCCGAAAGTGTAAAACACCACTAAGCAAGAGACCCACCCAAAGCATGCACATTTTGAGGAGCAATTCATAACTCTAGGTACAGGGAAATCACGAGGATGCCCATCAGTTAGCGAGATAAACAGAAACAACAGAAGACGAGTCTATCCCAACAAACAACTAAGCACCGAATAAGCACTAAAACAACAAATCGATGAAAATGCACACTTTGCATGCAAGAATAGATAAATAGGCGCTCAATTCGATAACACAGATCATGCAATTACCACAGATAACACAGATCCAATTACATAAATAGGCGCTCAATTCGATAACACAGATCATGCAATTCTTCTTCCACACATACATAAATAGGCGCTCAATTCTAGGTTTCTTCTTCTTCCACCTTATCCTGAAATCCGATAACACAGATCCAATTACCTCAATTCCACTCCATTGTAGACGCTCAAATCACCAGATCATGCAATAATAAAAACAATACAATACAATAAGCCATAAGGAGGGGCAAAAAAAAAAAAACAGCAACAACAACACAAAATTAAACGTTTTTAAAATCCGAATGACGGTGATTGTTTACCTGGTCCACACGCAGCAACATTTCCCCATCAAATTATTCAAAATTCACACGCAGCAACATTTCCATATCAAAACGAAAACGTGATTGTTTACCTGGAATTATTCCGAATGACGGTGGCAGAATCGCGGCGGAGGGCGGAGCTGAGAACGGCGGCAGCGCGGCGGAGGGCGGCGGAGCGAACGCGGCGGCGGAATAGGGGGAGAGGGGTTTGATTTTAGGTTTTTAAAATCTAAATTACCATTTTACCCATGCTTAAATAATTTAATAAAAATCATACCTAGGGTATTTTGGTAATTTCGTAAAAAAACCGATTCCGATTTAAATCGGCCGATTCCGATTCCGAGTTAAATCGGTCGGAATCGGCCGAAAATCGCCGATTCCATACATATAAAAATAAAAAATAAACTAGTATACTTTTACATATTCTGATAACTCATTCTTTTGTACTGTATTTATAACGGTACACATGACCCACATGACTCACATGACTCATACACGCACATCAGCTTAGTACATGTGTTCTCAAACATACTCGACTTGAATCGACGGCTAAACCGATCGGTTCATAAACATAAAACCCTAACTCGTGGGTTTTACATATGGATATATTCCACATAATCATGAAAAAATCGTGAACTTCACCTTGCGTGTTACACACACACACACACACAGATATATATATATATATATATATATAAAATAAAAAATGGGATTAAATAAATTATTGGATATTTAATTAGGATATTTCATTTTTTAAGTGTTCATTTATGGGGGAAAAAGTTCAAATGCACATTACGTTGAACTATCAACTAGATTTTTTTTTTAAAGAATTAAACAATAGAATAAAGTTTTGCACCAGAAGAAATTTGTTACAATCTATTATCGGGAAAGCTAACTCATATTATATAAGCAGGCACATTATATTATATAAAAATAAGGAGTAAGAAATTTTTTATTATAATAATAAAGTATTATTTTTTTCTTATAAAATATTAAAATTATAAATATTATTTTCAATAATTAATTTTTTAATTAGAATTAGTGAAATCTTGTCTACATTTTGTCAAGGGCACTCCTACCTTTGATCTGGTGGACTTGGGGGTTGCCGAAGATGGATCTCCATTCTCCGGCGAGGGCCTCCTCCCCTTCTTTCACTTCTTCCTCCCTGCTTCTTCTTCTTCCTTTTTTCTTCTTCCAACAGCAACGCCGAGCCTCCCACTTCGGATTCATCCAGTGAAGCCCTCAGTTGGGTAGTGTTGGGGAGCACTTTAAGGTCGGCAAAAATGGGTTGGGGGTCGTCAGAGATGGATCTTCGACGAGAGGCTCCGCCCTTTCTCCTCTCTACTTGTCTGCTTCTTTTCTTCTTTAATTTTCTTCAAACTAATGAGCCCCCCTTCTCCTTCATTCTTTGGATGTTTATAGATGTCCCCCTTCTCCTTCATTCTTTGGATGTTTATAGATGTATGGGGGAATTTTTTAGTTCCACAACTTTAGGCATTAAATTAGACCTTCTCAATCTCCTATCTTTGTCTTTTCTTATCTCTCCTTTGTTTTGTAGAGTTGTCGGGACCAAGTCACCGAAGATAGGAGGATGAGGTCTATAGGGGTTATTGGACTCGAACACGGGCAAACATGTTCATGTTTGTGCCCGTTCATTACTTTATCTAAATTTTATATAATTATAATTATAGTTAAATTACAAGTCTACCCTTACTTATTAGAAAACTCTATACAATATAATCTCAACCCTTGATGTAATTTAATGATCTATATTGCTTTACTTCTAAAATTTTCTAAATTCAAGAAAATTTATAAAAAAAGTATTGGAGAGACATGTGGCAAAAGAACACTTTACTTTATATTAATAATTAATAATAAGTAGATAAATAGATGAGAGGCAATACAATTTTTTCTCTTATTCTCTCCAAACTTAGGTCGAGGTAAATTTTTGCATAATAATATAAATAACAAAAACACTAGCAAAACACACAAAACTTATAATCGATAGCCGCATTCATTAAAAAATATTTTAATGAGGGTATATAAAAATTCTCTAGAGTTTTTAACATGTAACAACAAAAATAATTAAAAACATGTGAAGACCATGTTTTTATCGTAAAAAATAATTATTGAAAAATGGCTTCTACAGATAATATGAAAAGTAATTACTGAAATTGATTTTTAAAATATCTTATTAAGGAGAAACCACATAAAACAAATACAATGAGAATTTTTTTAAAAAAAGTTTGATGTATTCTTAAAATCAGATAAATAGATATAAACAATATACAACCATGTTTTTCTTTCTTCCAATAAGTCGTCAATGATAAATTGAGAGAGTAGTCTTTAGAGAGAAAAAAGAGGTGCGTAGAAATATTTTTAGAAAAGATCAAAATTTATAAGAAAATATTTGGATGAAAAATGATGCAACCTCTAAATATAATTATTTTGAAAAATCACATACTAATGAGTGTAGTTTTTTAAGTATAAATCCCTTCAAAAATTGAAAGAAATAAACTATTATAAAATGTACCTAGGGGAACTTCCTTAATTTCAAGAAGCAACAGTTCTATTGTTTAGTATAAAAAATAAGATTGGGATTTGGTTAAACGTCAGTCAGTGGGGATATAATCAAAAAGAAGATTTGTTAACTGTTAAGTTAGGTGGAAGAGTTGATACAGTTTTAGTCGAGCCAAAAACTTTGTCGTATGTATGCGTTATTATTTCTTCCCAAACAAACTAATTGACCTCAATTATATTTATTTTGCTGACCACATCCACTTAAACAGTGTTCTTCATATATTTTACTCAAATAAGTCCCATAAAGCCAAGGAAAATGTAAATTAAGTACAGTTTTTTGAAACTGAGAGTTTGGTGACAAAATTTTCGTGCGACCAGTTCATCTAACATCATTTGTTGTAGAAGAAAACATAACTCAACAACATTGTCACTCAAAAAGTCTGTCCGCTCTTGACTATTATTTTGACATGCTTGATTATGCTTTCATGCTTTAGACTAATCCCTTGAGTTCTATGCCGGTTTATTTTTTCCATGCATTAAAATAATATAACATTTGACAAGTAATATTCTACTTATAATTTTTGAAAAAAATAATTATAATGTGAGCGTGGACTTTACCTATACCTACTTCGGATAAGGAATATATTTTGAAGTCGCTTATGACACAATAATAGTACAAACGGTCAGAAATTTGGAATCTCGGATACAAACCATCCGTGTGGACAAAGCAACGGTTTGGGTCCAAGTAGTGCAAGGTCAACGATTCAACTGCCGAAGGTCCGCAATCTGGAAGCCGGGCACGCCATCGTGTATGACCAGGAGACCCTCGTGGGACCCGCACCGCCTTCCCACTTGTTCAAAAGGAGTGGGCCCACTGATTAAACGCGTCCAATTTTTTTTCTTTTTCTTTTATTTTTCTTCTTTTTTATGATAGGATAGAATAAAAAAGGAAAAATGCCAGAAGTAGATATAATATACATATATATATATTATTAAATTAAATATTTTGTTTATATTTTGATGATAAATGTGGGGAAAAAATAAGGATGGTAAAGGTGGAGGAGAAAATTTTTTTGATATTTACGTGAATTTTTTTTTAATTTTGTAATATATTATATTTTTATTTAATAAATTATACATTTTAGAACTATTTTTTACGCACGCTCTTTTACTAATTGTTTTTAACACTCCATGTGATAATTTGAGAAAAAACTCACCAACCTATATTATACATAACAAATGTTTTACCTAATAATAAATTTTACGTTGGCTAGTTGCTTCAAACAAAAATAAAAATTATGCCACTTAATGTTGGTTTTGTTTCTAAATAATATTATTTTAACAGAAAATTTTACTTTACAAGCAAGGCATAATAACGGGGCAAAAATTTTGTGTACCTGTTTTGGTGTTTGAACAATAGTTAATTTGATTCGGATTAGGTTATTTGGTTAAATTAAATAAAAATAATTATAATATAGTGAAATAACACAAAATATAATAGTATAAAATTATATAAATAATTAAAAATCTTCAACATCTTAAATATAATAATTAATATAAATTATATAGAACCGATAAATACTTATCTAACCGGCTAATTATTATCGATATTTAGAAAGAAAAAAGAAGAATGTAAACCTTTTTTTTAATAAGAAATGTGAATAGGGAAGGAAAGATGAGGAAGGTAGGAATATTATTATTATTTAATATAATAAAAAAACAAAGTCAATATTATTGCAGCCGTGGCCTCATTACTTGGTAATATACATTACATTAATAATAATATAATATAATATCTATATAATATTGCACATATGTAGCCGGCCATCTAACTCTCATACAATTACCATCAATTTCTTCTCTATCGATTCCTTCTCCCCTTTCTAAAACCCTAAAGATTCAATCCATTCCTCCTCCATCCTCTCAGGTTCGCTCTCTCTCCGATCCATGCATTTCTCTGATTTTTTTTTTGTTGTTGTTGTTTTTTTTTTTTTGAATTTTGCTATGTTTGTGGGCATTTGGGGGGGATAACGGATCGGTGTTTCTTGATGGTTGGGAATTGGATGTAGAATCGCGATGTCTGGGTTTCTGATCGACGTGAATCTTGGACTTAGCTGTTTGTTGTTGGGCGATTGTGTAGAACCTGGCGTTTGGATTTGTGCGTGGTTATGGTATAGGGGTGAGGATTGAGCTGTTTTTGGGTGATTGTGTAGTTCTGTTATTTTGGATAATTGTTGTGCAGTTTTTTTTTTTTTGAATTCTCTTTCTTTTTTTAATTTGCGTGCATGGGATGTTTCGATTTAGGCATTGATAAGGTCTGTGTGTAAGATAAAGGGTGGGGAGAGGATTTGAGATACTGACCTCAATTATATGGGATCAAATGGATGAAAACAGGGAGAAGAAGGGAAGAGGGATAGCTTTGACTGTGGATTACAGTTTTTTTACTCAAAGATCTCTATGTTTAGGTTGTACAGGGGGCTACTTTGAGTTTCTATGTCCAAGTCATATTTAGGATAGGGGATTTATTACTTTTAAATTTTCATTATCGATGTTAAGTTTATTTTAATTATTTCTGCTCTTCTCATTTGCACTGGTGGATTGTGGTATAGGCATTTCTATTGTCTAAAAAACTATAATTATTGACCAGCGTGCATCAAACAGAGCCCTTGATCAAAGTTTTCTATACCATATTTCTTCATCAGCATAAAGTACGGATAAATTTTTTGATTCACAGTGACATTTTTGCATGCGCATTGCAGGATTAACTTGTGGTTGCGAGGAGTATAATTATGGCGTCTAATGTTGTAAATTGTGTTGAAAGAGCTACCAGTGACATGCTTATCGGTCCTGACTGGGCAGTCAACATTGAACTTTGTGATATCATTAATATGGATCCTGGGTAATCATGCTGATATATCTGTATCTGTTTTCAGTTTTCTTATCTAATACTACTGTAAATTTTTATCTTTATAATTGTTGTCTATTTTGCTGATCTGTAATGTGCTTTTCCACTTTTAGCTTTTTTATTTTTTAGAAAAATGAGGTGTTAGTATTCCAATTTTACATTTTATGTAGTTCCTTATATGACTATTTAAAAACTCTTCACCCAAAGCGATGTTGCAATTTGTGGAAAATGATCCATCTATTGTTCTTTACCAGGGCTAGATTATTTTCATTAGGTGTAATCCACAGATGGATAGTTTCATTGTTATATTTATTTTGCAATTCCTGTTTGTTGTTTTTTTTAAATGAAGGGGTTAGGTAGGTTTTTGGCAGCTTCTTTGTTAAGTTAGGTGTTCAATGGTTATTGTGGTTATGTTGAGATACCAATTTTTCATGTTTTATCAAGTACCATTTCATATATGTTTTGAATATATTTTTGATGGATATGGAAGTGTAATTTTAGATGGTTTAACTACTTGTCCCAAAAGCTCGAGTTGTTATGAAAGAGAATCACTAAATATTTACTTTGACACTCCTCCTCACGTGTAAACAAATTTTTTCAGGTTTAGCACGTAGGCAAACACAAACACGAGAGAAATAGTCCATTGGTAACAACATGAGGCAAATAAATATCTTTTTCAGGGCATATATTACCAACGAGATTCAATCCCCTAGCTCTGATACCATGCAAATTTTAGATGGTCTAACCACTTGTCTCAAATACTCAAGTTGTTAAAAAATAAACCACTAAATATTTACTTTAACAGGTTAATTAGAAATGTGTTTATTTTATTTATATTTAAAGAAGACAGCCCTTTGTATGCTCCTTCTTTGATTGTGTCTTTTATCGATAGAAGTCATTGGACATGATTTTAGTTTTATTGCTAGCCTTTTGTCACAATGCTATCTCGAGGCCATGTTGTATTTTGTTAAGTTCTTGGACTTGAATGGTTGTGGATGGATGTTAGAGGACTTTTCAATGGAGAATCTCAAATTCCTCTTGTAGAAAATGTTAAATATATTGCATGAGTGATTTTGGATTCTTGTTGCTCATTTACAAATGGCTTTTTTTCATTGGTATATCCTTGAAGTGGCTTGGTGTTCCTTTTTTTTGTGATACTGATATATATGCCTTTTAAATGTAGGCAAGCTAAGGATGCACTTAAGGCACTGAAAAAACGGCTTGCAAGTAAAAATCCCAAAGTTCAACTCCTAACTCTCTTTGTGAGCATTTATTCCCATCTCTCGCACATTTGTGAATTAATTGTGTCAGCTATCTCTGTGTTTGATGGCTAAACTGGTAAATCTGTAGGTTGATGGACAATCAATCCATAGACAAATTGTTTTCACTTTCATTTTAACTTATCCTTCTTTTTCCGCCAGATTAAGGGGGCTATTGTAGATGCACTTAAGCTAGGTTGTCCATATAATAACAGGCCGTTCTGTATAGCATTCTCTATGCATGATGATTGGCTGACTAATGGTGCAGGTTTTGGAGACACTAAGCAAAAATTGTGGGGAGCATGTACATCTTCAAATTGCTGAGCGTGATATCTTACATGACATGGTTAAAATTGTAAAGAAAAAGGTGCTTTCAGCTTGAAATTTGAGTTCACTTTTTCTGTCAGTTGCTTGAATCCTTAATAGTAACTAGGTTCATAAGTCATATCCAGTTAGATGTATATAGAATAGATAAAATTAATGAAATTTAGTCAGGATACTTGTCAATTATGTGCTCAGGTTTAGTACTGAGTTTGAGTAAAGCTGGATTTCATGCTTCGTGCTTACCAGCGCATGGAAGTTGAATAGTGCTATTCTTTTGAGCTAACTTGTGGATTAGCTCGAGTAGAGCATACTGAACTATTAAACAAGTTGCAGGCTTGTTTTTACGACTGATCATTGTTACTGGCGAGATTGATGTCAATATGGTCTCTATATTCTAAATAGACATTTTCTGCACAGCCGGACTTAAATGTAAGGGAGAAGATATTGATTCTCCTCGATACATGGCAAGAAGCTTTTGGTGGATCTGGAGGAAGGTATCCACAGTATTATGCTGCGTATCAGGACCTGAAGGTAAAATCAAGCTTCCTTCTTCTGTTTCTATGGTCTGCTCCCCAGGCTAGTCGTTTGTAATTTGCAAGTGTGAGAATATGAATTTGTAAATATTATTTTGAAAGTTAATTTCAACTGCAGTTACTTTGAATTGCTGAATTTCCTCTAAAATTAGCTTTACTATCAAATTCATATTAACATTTTCTTATTCCTCATTGACAGAATGCTGGGGTAGAATATCCTCCTCGTTCAGAAAATAGTGTTCCTCTTTTCACGCCTCCTCAATCTCAGCCCATTGCACACCTCCCTGACACCTCTGCGTACACCGAGGATGCTGTTATTGAGGCCTCTCTTCAGTCTGATGCTTCTGCCCTCAGGTGAGCTCTCCCTTTACACAAAAATATTCTTCGTTTATACTTGTGTCCAAAAATAATAGGCAACTGATTATTTTCATGGCTAGATTTCTCTTAGAAGATGCTCTTCAATATTTATTTTTATGGCTCAGATTACTTTTAAGAAGATGACCTTCAATATTTATACTTGTTATAATATATTTTCTCGGAACTGAGAAATTTGAATGATGTTGGCCTGTTGTTCATCTCCATATTCAATGGTCATCACATGAAGGACCCATATTACTGCGTGATTATGTTTTCATTAATTGTTTATTTCCTGGCCATTTGATAGTGATTGCTTTTGCTAATGGTTTAACTCATGCATCGTGCATGAGGGGAAAGGAAATTAGATGATAATGTTATTAGAGCTTGCTGTTTTCTAATGCAGTTTGGATGAGATTAAAAATGCCCAAGGAATTGCAGATGTTTTGATGGAAATGCTTAGTGCTTTGGATCCTCATAGCCCCGAGGTAAGGGTTATTTTTCTTAAGAAGACTGTTTTGCATGATTTTGTTTTTCAATTTTCGGAGTTCAGCATGTCTTAAGCAGTATAGACGGTACTTGGACTCGTGGTCTGTAAATGACCATGCATGTTCCCTTTTGTGATTAGAGTTTTACTTCCCTTATAATCAATCAAAATTTATATGAGAACTTTTGTAAAAACATTTAATTCTTTGAGAGAATTTTAATTATTGCAAGAAGCCATTTGCTCTTCTTAAAAGAATAGATTATTTTTAAACAAATCAAATTTACTTCAAACTATTTTAAACTCCAAATATGATGATCTCTAACAATATTAATCAATGGAAACATTAATATCATCTTTTGAATCTGGTAAACATTAGTAAAAACTAGAATATATTATTTGGAATATATACGAGGAAGAAAAGGGCATTTAATTATTTTGGTGCACTAGAAGTTGTTATTTGAAGTATCTGGGGTATATGGTTGACGCTAAGGTGAATATTGACTTGGATGTTGTTGGTAGGATTGCAATTGGGTGGTTAAATGAAGGGTCACTTTAGTGAGGGGAAAATTTCGTTTAACTGGAAGTATACATTATTTATAGGACAATGGTAAGGCCAACTGTGTTTTATAGGACCAAATTTTGAGCAACTAAGAATATTACTGTTATACAAATTTACAATTATATTTGTAGTTATTGTCGTTATGAAACATGCTAATACATTACACAGTGAAAGCATTGGGAATAATTCTCAGTTATATTGAGTGCTCTGCATCTACATTAGATCTTTTATCCAATAAGGAAGCTTTGATGAAACTTTCATTGTTTGATCTCATTATTTATTCTTAAATTTTCATCATTCTAAATATAGGTGGCGAACATCTCTTTTTCTTCGCCGAATCTGTTAAATTAAATTTCTCATGTCCATTTTCTTTAACTCTTGATCATCACTGTGCTTGGGATTTTGGCAATTTGATTAGATTGTCACTAGCGCTACTATGTGGAATTGAATGCTGTCAGCATGCTGGATACCAACACATAATCTTCTAGCAGTCCAAAAATTTCTCCAAAGAGATCTTTTTAAACAATTAAAGGAAATGAATCATTGGCTCCAGAGTTTTGATTCTGTTGTCTTTGGTGTTATTATTGTTGGTATACAACTATTATGCTATTAATTGAAGCTAACTGGTTTTTCTACTTCACTTTGTTCCCGCCACTAGTATCATGCTAATTAACTATGTCACTGCTTTAACGGATTATTGATTTTTTTCTTTTATTTGATTCAGGGAGCAAAGGAAGAAGTTATATTAGATCTTGTTGAACAATGCCAAAACTATCAGAAACGTGTCATGCTTCTTGTGAATAATGCAACGTATATGTTCCTTCAATCATTGCATGATCTCCTTTCATTATGATCAATGTGTGTTTAAAATATTTCATCTAACAGAAGTGCCATTTACAGGAACGAAGAACTTTTGTGTCAGGGATTGGCTTTGAATGATGACTTGCAACGGGTGCTCAGTAAGCATGATGAATTTGTGAAAGGGACTTCCCTTCCAGTAGCAAGAGGTGTTGCAAGAGTATCAACAACAGAAACTAGGGTGGCACCCGTTCTTGTCGATGTTAGTCATGATGATGATGAATCAGATGATGATTTTTCCCATTTATTTCACAGGTGATTCATGGTTCAGCTGTTACCTTTGGTTTCTGACCCATACGAATATTTCAAAGGATTAAGCATAAATGACTTTAGTAATGGTTTCAGACATCTTTGGCGCTAATTTTTTTTACAGCTCATTCATTCATGCGGTCACTAGTTTTGGGGGTTGTCTCTTCTGCTTGTATGCATCCAATAATTTGGAGTTGAAAGTTGAAGGGTACACATGTTTTGTATGACTTGAGGGGTACACATGTTCTGTATCTTTTTTAGGCAGATGTGATCTTTGTGTGTCATGAGCAAGGAAGCATTTATTTTCTAGGATTGATATTTTTTTCATTCTGAAGAAACTAAACACAAATGTGACAAGGCACAAATTGGGTTAAGGACTTAAAATCACTGTGAAATATCCCTAAACTGCATCATGCTATACATGACTCAGTAATTGCAATCTTAGTCGATTGGAATCACTGTGAACTGTCCCTAAAGTGCATCCTTACTGGATATATTTCTTAAATGACTCAGTAATTGCAATCTTAGTAATTTGAGTTGTTTTGATTCTTTATCTGAATTAGTTTTTAATGTTTATTTGTTACAGGTCCTCTAGAGAAAACGGGGTAGGTAGGAAACCTGCTCCCTCTGAAGCTGAGCATGTCTACACTGGTCTGCGTCTTGCTCCACCACCATCGTCAAAGGTGCCTGTACAGGGAGCAGCTGCTGTTGATTTCCTGAGTGGAGATGTTTATAGATCCGAGCAACCATCTGGGTCATCAAGAACAGCACCTGCAAGCTCTGTCCATTTTAGCAATCAGAATGTGCACTCTAGCCCGCCGGCAACACCTCCACTAGACCAATCCCCTTTATCTCACGAAAGCAATTCAATCAATTCTCCACTGCAGTCATCAAAATCTGCAGACAAACTTCCATCTGCCAGATGGGATGTTCCAGTCTCTAGCCCTCTGCCTCCCCCACCAGCAAAATACAACCAAAGACAACAATATTTTGAGCAACAAGTGCAAACTGGTGGATCCGCTTATATGTATGATGAGGTATTGGGAGGAACTCAAAATCTCTCAATTAATTCTACACATGTGCATGAATCACCAGTGTCTGAGAAGTCGAACAAGCAAGAGGATATACTTTTCAAAGATCTGGTTGATTTTGCCAAGGCTAAGTCATCGTCTGCAAAACCTGGTAGCCACAGAACACGGTGAGTGTGAAGACTGTTAAGACATTGTTACGAAGACTTGGTTTAAATAAGCAAAATTGGATATCTGAGGTCTGTTCATATCTTTGTGAAGGTATAATGGTATATAGTGTTGTACTTGTGGTGAAAGCTATGTTCTGCACTTTTTTGTGAGGATAAAATATTGAATGTGTGAAATGGTTTCATTTAAAGAACACCTTTAAAAGAATGCACGCAAAGTTTGGATCGTGTTGTGGGTTTGTGGTAGCTTGAGTAACGGCTGTAATACTATAACTAATTGCGTGGAAGAAAATAATATCCAAATAAGGTTAAATGAAAAGGAGCTTTTGTGAGAAAATATTATATTCTTCGTAATTGCGCAGGTTTAAGGCATGTTATCGAAATTGAAAAAAATGAAGATTGTTTAGATAAGTACAGGGTTGTTTCAGTTGGCTGGGTCTTGCCCACCTTTTTTCTAATTAAAGGAAAGGTGGAATGATTTGGAAAATAGGAAATAAACATTTGGTTACCTAAAAAAGAGAACAAAGTATGATAAGGTAATTATTCTCATGCCCAATACATAACCGTATATTACAGAAATAATACTCATGGTAGCTATCCGTCCTATGATTACTATTACAGATTTTGGAATAAATACTTCTGTCGCGGCATGCTACAACAGAAACAAGGAATGAGAAGAATCTCCACCTTGGGTTTGTAATTTGAAAACAAAATTGCCAACCTTGAACAGACAGAACAAACCTCCATTTCCACTTGAGCTACAAGCGGCTCCCAAGACTTGAACAGGTTTTACTCGTGGAATGACTACTCATCTGATTCATGGATCGTATGAAGAACCATGTCCGTAGGACTACCTTTGTATGACTGCCGCTTTTTCTGAGATTGGAATTTTCCTGTATTATCAACTCTTAACACCAACAAAGCATAGACCCACTTCGGCTTCGGATTGGAGTTCAGTCAATACTTGTACAACTTTGTCACGACAGAACTCTGTCTTGCCTTCCTCCAACATCTTTCTCAATCTTTTGATTAAATACCAAGAAAACAATTATTGAACGTACAACAGAAAAATAGAATATATGAGAAATAGGACACGGAAGTACCTTTGGACAAGTGCATTATTTCCGTGACCCGTGCAAATTATAAGCATAGAATTAGTAGGTAGCTCAGAGTGAAGAGTGCTTATCCTCGCATCTAGCTGGGTCAGTATATTTTTTAATTCATCTGGTACATTTCCTCTTTTCTTCAATTTCCTGTTACATGTTAGCAAAGATACCAACTCGGCCAATTGACAGTTGCGGGAATCCGGATCTTCAGCTTGAGTTTTAAAATATGAGTACAACTCCGAAAATTGGGTCCAAACAAAATCAACTTTGTTCTTTTTTACCTACAGCCAAGACAAGATGTACGTTTCTATAAGAAAAAGTTCGCTTGGACTTAATGCTCTCTATTAAAAGTAGATGTCTCAAGAATAAGCGGCTCATAACCATATACTAAAGTAATCATGTTCATGTATGGAACACCTAGTTAAAACTACTTTATCACCCTTTGCCTACATAAATTGAGTTATAAATGCAAGTTAAACAAATACAAAACACTTAAAAGTAATGTGAAAAGAACATGCACAAAATTGACATGTATCAATCAATATTTTCTATATTGTACTAGGCAAGCTTCTTCTGCAGTTCAATTAAAAAGAAAATATAATAGTCACAAATCAGCTAATGATCATTGTGATCAGCCATATTGGACATAGCATATGAAAAATCTACACTACATAATTCATCTGTAAGCAATTAAGCCATAATAATTGGTCATTCAACAAACCTCCTTTTTGGCCTTTAAAAGTGCTTCATGATCAGAATATACAGAAATTGCATTTGAGCCCCCACACGCATATCGCTTTACCACAGAGACATCATCAACAATGGAACAACTTTTCCCACTCTCACTCAGAACTTCTGCCAACATTTTCCGGGAAAATGAGGGCGGAGAACCAAAATCGGGCCCTATTAAAATGGAATTATGACATGATAGTTAAATGCAGCATATAATCTGACTTTTTTCCATAACAAACAGGATCCTTCTTTAAGCTTAAAGCCTAGTCCACTGTGGACAAGTAATATAACAAAAAGAGACAGCCACTGATACACGTAGGTAGTGGCTATATGAATATCACTGATCTAGTAAAAGACACTTCCTTATTAGGATTCATAAGATCTCAGCGTTCTTATGTCCTATAATGAAAAACAATTGTATTGACATGTCAACAAGGGTAAAAAACAATACAGCCCGTAATTTAGTAATCATATTCAACTCCAAGGTCTAATGCCTGAAAGTTAGCTTCAAAATTTGGGTCATTGATCTTGACGCCTAAAATTTGACACGCCACATTAAAGTTACATATCCTCCTTTGATCAACTCCATCCACAACTTCATAAAATACATAGTAATATGAATCCTTCACACTAAAAACTAAGCTTCATAGATAAAAGATTCTACTGGTGCATGTATATATAAGACAAAAAAGGGGAGGGCATGCACAAAAATTGATCATCGATTCTAAGGACCAAAACCCAACCCTTTAAGTCTGAGGGTGTTAGTTCACTCTAGATGAAATATTACAAACTAAGCTTTATAGGATATTGACTTAAATAAGCCCAAAATTGTTACTTTAAGCTCTAAAATTTCTTTATAAGATATTTGTATCCATGACAAGCACGTTCATCTATAAACGTCATGCAACTAACACTCCCATCTAGAACAGCTTTAGCTGGAACCAACCATCTAAAATTTATAATGCTAGAAATAGGCCTCGCTAAATAGGGGAATTATGAAGTTTTAAATCAATCCAATATGACTAACTTATTTGCCTTCAACATAAAAAAACTGTTGAAATCAATGCAAAAAGCTTTGTGAACCTCAAAAGCGAACTTCTATTAGGGAGTAGGGTGAGACTGTGAAGGAGAGATACCATGTTTGATCTTCAATAAAGCAAGTTCCATCGCTGCTCTCGCATCATCAATACTATTATGCCCGCTATTTGATGTTTGAATCTCCCATTGAAGAAACCTTTTGGCTAGAACCCGCAGGGCTATTTTGTAGTTTCGACCACGGTTGTGTTTGTACAAAATAGAAGTATCAATTACTAGGTCATGATGGACCTTCAATGCAAGTAGATCATTCTCCAAAGAGTGCCCCACAAGAACTGTTTGCTTGTGAACTATACTCAGAAATTCTTCCTTATGCATCCAAAAGGGAGGGAAAAAATCATATGCATGATACACAGCAAAAAACTAAAAGTAAAATAGCAAATTAACAAACCTGGATATCTTTCAATGAGGTGGTAACACCATCCAACATCTCAGGAGATATTCCACTATACCTGGCAAACAAGGCTCCAATTGTTTCTTTCACAAACAATTGTTATAACAATTCAAAAAAGTTGATGTCAAGTTAAAACGCAAATGATACCTGGTGTTGTAGTCCACAATTTCATTTGAAGGTTTAACAAGTTTATCAAGCACAACCTGAGTGAGTAGTATATTAAAAATTTTCCAAGGCAAACCACCAAAAAGTACAAATAAGCCTATCAATATAAAGTGCCAAACCATTTAGGCAGGCACATACAATTACAAGAAGAAACACTGACGTATGTAAAAAAACCATGGAGTGTCAAATGGTAAAACGAAAGGAGATTTTTCGATAGCCATTTCGTTAAACAAAAAATGGTGTAATGTTTTGGGACAACAGCCCTCTGTCGGGCAGGCTAAGATGGTTTCTATAGTCCTATCTTTTTTTTCCCAGGGGAAATGGTTGACTGCATTAAGTCATGCAGTACAAAGGCAGAATTGTGTGATGGAGCTAATGGGCATGTGCAATCAAATATCATATTCACTGAAACTTAAAGATCCGAAATTAGTATCAGCTGAACAAGTATTATCAATATGAAGGTGTTTAATAAAATCAATTCTCAAGGACAAGAACAGAGTTAAAGACCTATACCGATATTTTCTAATAATGCGTAGTACATGAATTTTTAAGTTATATATAAAAATGTATGTCAAACAAATTAAAAACAACTTTAGGAGGCCTTTGATCATGCATGTCAACCTTGAAAACATATAGATAACTAATCATCCAAGGAATTTACCAAAGCCATGTGATGACAACAATGCTTAAATATTCATCTCAATTTCCCTCCCATATTTGCAGAAGGATTTGGAAAAACATAAAGTTATTTCCAACAAAGTCCCATATGAAGTCTCGCTAATACAAATAGGAATGAGGCCTTACATATAATTTATAGAGAATATCATAGATAGCCGCATTTAAAAAAATTTTGAATGCCAAGAGGAGCCACTGTGCAAATCCTATATCACTTATGATTGCTTTTCAAAATTTCCCTTCACCTACAAACAATCTTTTTGACTTTATAATCACAGATTTTAAATATTTCATTGATAAACTATGCCAGTTCTCACAATCCCTGGCACGGGATCAATTCACAAAATTTCCCAATGTGAATGCTGTGTTCAAAGATGCTCTTCCTCATCATAAACGATCGTATGGAGACATTCACAACCAACTCCTATTTTCATTGCCCTTCGACTTTCAATTTTCAGGACTAAGTATCCAAATAGGAGCTTCATCCTTCAAGTCAAATGATCAGAAAATCAATTTAGCTATTGAAGAGAGAAATTTGAGTATTGAATAAGCCTGAGGTAACCCTATTTTTATAACTATGCCTGATTGAAAATTTTGAAAGATGGCCATGGTTGATATTTTCCAAGAACTATTTAAAACAAATTCTGAGGTCAAGAGAATCTCACAAACCTCGCCTTTTACATTCACTAGTGTTGCCCTGGTAAGCTCAAAACCCTCATTGGTGATGCACTACAAAAAAAAAGAAAAAGAAAGAAGGTAAAATATCAAATGCTGAACAAACACTGTAGTTGCATTTAATCAAAAGCAACACCTTAAAACAAGTTTACAAATTTAGAAAGCTACTCTTCTGGGCTTATGTCAGGAGTCCATGACCATATTAGAGTTCAATTAGATATTTTGGAAATTGCAATTCCGTAATACTTTTGAATAATTGACTCATTTGATTATGCTGCAACGGTGCTTGGATCAAGAGCCTTGCAAATGGGTTGTGCCTTGTGGACCTGGCGAGCTCAAATGCAACATGATGTGTGACACAAACTATTGACCTCTTTCTATGTGAGTGTCAATAATCATATTTTTGTTAGGAAAAGCTAACATATTTTTTAACAGTTTGAGGCAAGTAAAATTTAGAGCAGTTTCACCCATTCATACCCTTAGATAGACCCCCTCTAGGCACAAATGGACATCAATAATAGTAAAAAGCTGCATACATATGAACTTGAAGTAATGGCTGCTAGTGTAAATGTCTCTTTACCATCTCACAGTCAAGCGCTAGCATCTCATGAAAAAAGGCTCCCGAATGAGCAGGAATAGTTGATACAACACCTGCACGAGGAAATGTGTTTCTCTTGAAGAATCTAATTAAGAAAACCAGAACATTCCAAGTGAAAATTCAAAGTTTACTCGCCAGTTATCTGTGAATGGAAACAATAGCCATTATCTTCCAATTCCTTCTTTGTCAATGTATAATATGAAATAGGAAAGGGGCCATCTGTGATACTTTCTGCATGAAACAGTGGTTGGAGTTCATAAAACAAAGACAGAAACAAAAGACAAGATGATTAGATGCTTCAACACTGGAAACCACATCAAATCAGTACGTAAAAGAACTCATTACACTCATTAAATGGAAAAAATGAATAATAAAGTATAAAGCAGCAAGTCGTGAGAATTGAGAAAACCAGCTTTTGTTCTGAGCTCAGGTCTAACTACTGAACAATCTTGAACCTCCCGCTTTCTTTTTACTCGACGTGTCAAAAGAGCATCAATTGTTCGCATCCCATCGAGTGCAGCACTAACAATAATGTAAAAGAAAAAATGTCAAAAAAAAATCCCAAACTAAATATTCAACCAATAATAGAATCATTATTAAACAAAGTAATTATTTAAAGGAACCCACCCAAGGGACAAAACCGGCATTGGATTACCACAAATTCTTTTTAGTCCACTCAAAAGCTTGCGCTGCGACAAGTATAACTCTGCATCAAGGCCTGGTACATACAGCAGAAGGACTTTCTTGATAAGGGGCTTGTTCTGCAGCAACAATATACGAAACAATTGAGAAAAAAAACATTTTATAATCAATATTATGCTAACACAAGATAATGCTTTATAGCCAGTATGATGATTAATCACAACTGAGAGCTAACACAAGATAGCAAAATAAAGATACAACAACGCATGTCACATACTAGAGTTAACCAACATAATTGCAAATGAGAAAATTTTTTAAAGGAAATGTGTGGAGCAGGAAACGTGTAGAAGGACAAAGCACTTACTTTAATAAATACCCAAGCGGGCATGAAACCTTCCCCAAGAATCCACATAACAAGCCCCTGCACATCCTGCGCAGTTAATAGTTGCACCGTAAGCATCACCAAAACATAAAATAAAATAAAATAAAATAAAGTAAAAAACAGAAAATAAGCTGACAGGCTACAGCAAATACCTCCAAATTCAAAGTGGCATTTGCAGACTCGCTCTTAAACACAGCTTCTGCCTTTGCCTACATGTTAAGACAAATTAGACACAATCATAGCCGGGAAGAACATCAATACACATACCAAACTGTACTCATCAAACACCGCTCAAACAATGATTCGTGATCCTAAACCTAGAGGCACAGAAAAATTATCCACAAGTTGATGACCAATCAGCAAAACCTACACTTAAAATTTTTAAAAATAATAATAATAATAATAAAACTCGTGATGAGACCATCTTGTATATATTCAAGCTCTCTTTCAATAACAGTAAAAAAAATACCCCAAGAATAACATGAACACACAAGTGTAAAAGATTCATCTCAATTAACAAAGGACAGTACAAATCTAACCCTACTTTACGAGAGAGAGCGAGAGAGAGGCGGCGAGAAGGAGAGGAGAAGACAAGAGAGGAACCAAACTCACATCGGGTCCGTAAACATCAAAGTAGCCATTGCCATTGCCATTAGAGGAAGTCGAAGTGTCGTCGCCATTCGCGCCGCCGTTATTGTTGTCGCTGCCGCCATTTGAAGAACTCATTCGTAAACGCCGTCGGTGGTAGCGCCTCGCCTGCGAACTGGGCTTCCCCGTTCTATTTATTCCAACCTTTAATTAATTTAATCGCCAAAAGGATAATCATATATTATCATTAATTAAACTAGCTTAGAAGTTAGATCAGCACAAATGTCATTTTTATTAAAAAATAAAATTAAAATTACATAACACTACAAAAACATTAAATATTTTTCTTTTAAATAAAACATAATAGTAAGTGTATAATAATTTTACAATTTTAAAATTTAATAAAAAAAACCTCTGCAAATTATTAGTTGAAAATTATCACTTTGTGAAGGTTAAAATTAAATATTTACATTAAATATCTAATATAAATCATCTTACCTTATAAAAGTTTAAACTTTCAAATAGACTCTCAACCTTTAATCATTAAAAGTACGTCTAAATAGTCCATAATTTGTAATTGCTCAAAGCTGTATATTAATTTTTTATTGTTTTTAATATACAATATATTTTAGTTTAATTAATAATATTTGAAAAAATATATAGTAAATTGAAGTGTATATATCAATAAATATTTAATTGAAGTTGAAAAACAGTGGAGTATTGAGTTCGTGGGAATGCTGTTGAATAGTTCCCGAAAGAGAGATTGATTGAACCGGCTGGCTCTAGGTTGGTTAGGGTGAAATTAACTGGACCGAGTCGGGTTCGTGATCTGAACCGGGTAGGGTACGCATAGTCTGGAGCTGAACTGCGTGCGCCAAGTGGAAAGAGGCGTGCGGTGCGCGAAGTTCTAAAGCAGGGGCGACCGGCACGACAAGTCTTTGGATTTGGTCAGGTTCGCGGGGCAGCGGGACTTGGTCGCTGCGCGGACAGAAGGCGGACCTGGTCACATGGATGCTGTCACGACGGACCGGCTAAGGAGGGTGCAACGGCGGCAGTTTGCGACTCCGGCGACGGCTACTGTGGAGGTGCCTAACTTCGACGACCACCCATATCGATGGCCCAAAGAAGAAGGCGGCGATTGGTGGTGCTACAGCGGTCGTAAAGGTCTCCGGAAGGCAAAGGATCGCCGGAAAGTCCCTCTGGGAGAGGGGTATCGCCGGGACTTTGGTGGATTTTTGCGACCACGGCGAGTGCAGTCGGCGGCGGATCTCAGTCAGGACTTGTAGTTGAAAAATAGGGAAGTATTTTTGGGGTTGAATCTTGGTCGCAGGTCGTCTGAGGTGGCCAAAAGAGGGCTTCGAAGTTGAGAGAGCTGGCGGCCTTGTGTTAGTCATCTTCTCCGGCGACACTTCGTGGCCAAATTCCTGCAGGTTCCAGCTTCGAACGAGGTGGGTCAGGGCTTAAACTTTAAGAAGGATACAAGGAATTCATGCCGGTGGCCTCGGACGGGTCTATAATGGCCGCAGGTGGCCAAAAAAGTAGCCGGGAATCGGCTCCAAAATCTGCAAAATAGAAAATTGGTGAGGCTCTCTTCGTCTTCTCTGTTCCGGCAACGTGTCTGGTCGCCTGGGATAGTTCTGTTGAGCGAGTGGCAGGTCTCCATCAGGGGTCTTCCTCCTTGGCTTCGCTCCACCGGACTAGGAACCCCCGATTTCGGTCCACCGGTGACGACTTTGGCAGAGCTTTCTCGTGCCGGACTAGAACCTCCTATCTCGGGCTGGTTTTCTCTGGAGGTATGAGGAGCATATATCGAGGAGGGTGACGGTGGAAGAAGGGTCTAGGCATGGATAAGCATGGAGAAGAGGTGATAGGGAGGAGGAAATTTATCTCTCGGCCTCCTCCAACTCTCTTCTCCGACGTTCCTCCCATCTCTTTATGTGTTAAAAAAATATATATATATATGGGCCTGTATCACGTAATAAAATGTGTACGAAGAAATAGATAAACAGATAGATAAACAGGTGGATAAACAGGTGGATAAACAGGTAGACAGATAATATACTATCATGTATTAGTTTTGCTACAATAAGTTATTTTAGAAAAAAATCATTGATAAAAAGTAACCTGTCTTAAGTGCCTTCTTCTTAAAGCAATAATAACTACAAGGACAAGTGTAAATTTAATAGAATAAAGTTATTTTTTTTATAAATAATTAATCACGTAGATTTAAATATTGTACTAGTAACTAAATAAGATATTTAGACAGATATATTTAGTTCAACCATGTTAAATTAAATTGAATAATATCCTAAAATTATAAAAAAAACATTTCATTAAATGTCAAAAATGTATCTCGTCATCAATATTTTATTAAATATAGATTAAAATACCATAAGGATTTTTTTAATGAAAAAATGATGGTTTTTATTGATATTATTAATTTATGGAAAATCAAAACAAAGTAGCAGAAATTGGGAATTTTGATTAATAAAAAAATATTTAATGATAGTTTTTGTATTTTAACTGAGTTTTATCTATTTTGGTAATTTGCTTTGACTTTCTTACTGATTGGTGGTATTAATAAAAATCTTTCCTTTTATGGTAGTAAATTCTACAGGAATTTTAAACAAAAATTTGAATTTTATGAAAATTTTATGCTACAAAATTAAATACTAATTAAAATAATATAAAAGCCATATTGGATTTACCTGTGTTATGAAGTATATCGAGTACAACCGGATAGTACGATAAAGTATTTTAAACCATGGTTAAACAAATTAAAATTTATAATCCATCCCTTTTAATCTACACGGTACAGTAATGAATGCATGATATACATTGAGTTTTATACCATATGCCAATGATTTATTTAATGGATAGTGATGTTTTTTTGGCAATTAAATTTATAACCTTAATGATTTTTGGATAGCATTGGAAAATAGAAATGGCTTTTTATTGTTTTTAACTATCTCAAATTCTCAAAATCGTCAATAACTTTCTAATAAAGCATTACTAGCCTTAACATTAAATTATTATAAGTTAGAAAATAGTTCATTTTGTTAAAGATGGAGCCCTAAACAATTAGGCATTTGGTGCTGGATTTCATAATCAAAATCAAATCAAATTTATGTCAAAGCCGAACTGATATATTTTGTTCCTGTCATTTTAATTATTGAATAACCAAATGGTGTTGTAAAGTTGTAAAAAAATGTTTGTTCAATTATTTAATCAAAATTACATCATATGTTAGGAAACAAAATCATGTAAAACGTAATTATTAACACGATTATTGTATCAAACATATCAAAATTCATCATAAAAATAAAATAATTTCACGACAATTAACATACAATATAAATTTTATAATACATTTTTAAAAAAATGTTAGTTATTGCAGTTAATTCATTTCTATTCGGTTTTAAATCAAAATATCAATACTTATTCATATTTCAATTTGTATAGAGTTATATTAAAAACCGAACTAAAATAGTTCAAACCCGATAATTTTGTTTTAACTATTTAAAATTTAAGATTCGTTTTTAACACGTCATTAAGTTCACACTATAATTTACAAAAATATACTTACTTTAGTTTTTTAAAGAAACTCAAGTGTGTGCATTTGTATAGTTTATAAATATTAAAGCAAAAATAATGTAAAAGGCTAAAGTAAATGCATTGTTACAGAAATGGTTGAACAAGAAGACAATATATGATATCCATTGCTTTTATATTATTATTACTCTAAAGCCCTAATTTGAGACTATATAATAAAATGTATGGGTTGTGTTTTTTTAAACAAAGTAGTGCATATGATATGTAATTTAAAATGATATGATACCGGAAATTCATAGAATATGCTAGAGTACATATAAATGAAAACATCGTCAACATCGTCTGATTTAAATAAATTGTGATATTCATACTTAGAAAGATTTATTTTGACTATGATACATCATACACTAAAATAGATTTAGATGTATAATAAATACATGATTTATAATGATTTTTTAATTAGGCAGTAACAGTTATAAAGATCATCATTTACATTGCTTTTGTTAACGTAATTTAATATATATAAATCACAGCTTTTAAAAAAAATAGCTCGAAAGTAGTTTTGTTTTTAGACATTATGGCGCTGGCTTTAATGACGCATTACAAATAAATTTTAAATTCATGCATTAATATGTTTACAACTAAAAAACAAATCAAATTATCAACAAAGTTTGAACCCAAACTATTTCAATCAGTTTTTGGCAAAACCATATACAAACAGAAATAGGTATTTTATATTTTGGTTCGTAACGATCCGAACCAGAACCAGACTGACGGAAGTAACCAATTTTTTCTAAACGTATGTTCTAAAATATATATTTTACGTTGAGCATCGTGAAATTATTTTATCTCTATAATATATGTATATATATATATTACTTTATATATGATTATAATTTCAATTAAAAAATTAAAAAATGCATAATACTATAACTGATATTATTATTTAATTGTCATATTAAAAATAACCAAACCGATATATTTTGGGTCTTTATGTGCGATCTTTTGGTTGAACCAATCGTATGTGGCCACATCAAACATCCTTAAAAATTGGCTTGTTTGGTGTAAGCAATCGGCTCCAATTCTGTTTTGTTCAATATCAAACCATTCAAAAATTTGCCATGACAAAAAAATAAAAATAAAAATCTAATATTTTATTATTCAGTGGATGGTTGATAATAATTTTGTTAAACACACCTAATTGGGTTTATCGGTTCAAACCGGACCCAAACAGTCATAACATAAGTCACGGTATTTGTTGGGTTTTTGAAAACCAAAATATCCGTTATCAGTTTGGTTCGATTCAGGTTGGTTATAAACCGGATTGGATTGAATAGCCCTGGCCCCAATTGACGTATCACGTAAACTTTACGCAGGTCAATTTACGTATGTTTGGCAAGGGCAAAAAAAGTACGCCTAATGAAATGGTGTTGGTGTGCGCCGCCCCGATCGGAAATGCCGGGTAGATGGAGAGAGGGTCGGAGACGGATGAAGAGACCAGGCGTCTGTCCCCTGGCGCCGGCAGCGGCGATCGGCGGAAACGGAGGGGAGGCCGCCGCCGCCGCGAGGGTGAGCGAAGGGGCGTGCCGATTCAACGCGGCCCTCGATGGCCGACCATAGACGGGCAGCTCGGCCTCTCGGAGGAGGAGTCCGTGGTTTGCGCTCGCAAGTACTTCCGATGGGGGTTCTTCCTCCTCCCCTTCTTCTGGGCTCTCAATTGTTTCTACTTCTGGCCCGTCCTCCGCCACCCCTCTTCCTTCCCCCGCCTTCGCCCTTGTATGTTACCTTTTTGTCTTCTTTTTTGTCTTTTTAGAGACATTTTGTTTTTAGGCGTCGACAGTATTTTGTTTGATTTTGAAATAGAGCGCTACTACGTTTTGATATTGTTGGTGGTGAGAGAGCTTAGTTATCAGAGTCACATGCATTCCTTGTTTGGGATTTGGGTTGGTATCTGATGTTTTACTTGAAGATTCCATCTAATTTGATCGTTTGAATTGTGGATTGTATACGTGGACGTCCTGTTAATTTCTTGAGCCAAACGTAGTAAATTTCGTGTGTTCTTCCTTATTGATAGTCCTTTATCTGTCGTTTACTATCCCTTGGATTGGTGATATTTTATTTTATTTTTTAAATGGTGGCAGTTGGGAGTTGGATTTGGTGTAGATACGAATTATTGATTGCTCGCTGTGCTATGCTATTTCATTTGAGGTCGCATAGACTTTAGTGCCTTGGAATTTGGATGGGTCTTTCCCATTCTATTTGAGGATATTCTCATTTTCCCTTTTGGATTAAGTTTTAATAATGGCATTTTGAATAATTTTAACTGCCACATTATACTGGTTTATCTGACTGTCCTGCTGATTTTGTATGTAAGATGGATTAGGTGTTATTGGAAATCTTTCGCTGATTTTGAACATAATTACTTATTATGTTATAATCTATATGCATCTCTGAAATAATTGGTGTATTATTGATCGATCCGTTTTGTTTACTGGTTTTTCAGATAATTGCATAAGAAGGTTAGCCGAAGATATTGTTTCATGATTATTAAAGTAGGTTAAAAAAATTAAATCTTGATTTCGTTAATATATGATTCATGAATATAGACTGAGTGGAATGACAGAATATGATCCATGTTGCCAACCATATTAGTAATAGTTGGGTCTATTTTAAATTGGCTTGCTTTCTTTCGGCAATCAGAACTAGACTGATCTTTAAGTTTTAAAATTCTTTTATTCTTTAACGAATAATAACTCAAGCCTGTTAATATCATACTACTCTGCCTCTTTCACTTTTCTGCTTTGGATATATTATTTCAATATCTACGTGTCAGCATTGCTCTTTGAATGAATTGGTACTAGTTGTATGTGTCTATGGAGGTTGAATGTGATTGCATCAATCAACCAACGGAAGTGGTGCATAGTGTGGTATGACGATGGCAAAAATTGTTGAGTTTTTAGTGGGATTTTATAAATGTTTGTGCTGTGTTGTTTGTTATCTAATGCTTGTAAACCTTGTTGTAGATGTGGTGAGGTCAGCCATTGGTTTCGTGATATCTGCAATGGTGCTATCTACATGGTCTCTGGTGTTTATGATTGGAGGGAAACAATTATTTGGCCCTGTTTGGAATAGGTTAGTCATGTATAACATTGCAGATGAATATGGTCTAATATTGGACTGATTTGTCCTATTTCCCTCTACATCAGATGTTATAGGTTGTTTGAAGTATATATATATTTGATATTTGAACTGTGATTGATCCCCAAGAGATAAATTGACGACTTTTAGAGTTTAATGGCAAGCTTGTGAAATGATACCGTTGTGCTGTTAGAGGGTTATGTTTATTTTGAGGTGTGTTACTGTCCAGATTACCCAAATGTTTTGCAGGAAGTTAGAAATAGGAAATGTTATCTTACTTTTCCTAGTGCTTTTATGTGTTCCGACTGTGGTAGAGTACCAAGGAAATCAATGGGAAGAACGGCAGATTTTTCTTTTTACCAATCGCCATTGTTGAGCTTGAATTTTATGATTGATGACAGATTTCAATGGTTAGGTGCCCATCGGCGAGTTATGCTTCAATTAAGGAGTCTCTCTTTTTTTTTTTTCATGCTTTCTTTTTCTTTTTCTTTTTTTTTCAAGCCAATGATGAAGGTTTTCGAATGTTGGCATATATATATGTTGAACAATGGTTTACAGCTGCCCAAATTTAAGATCTTTATTGCTTTTATCTCATTTTCAGCTTGGAACTGCAAAATTCGTTCTGCCCTTTTGGCTATTGCATCTTTTCTTTTTTTTTTTGGCTCATCATTCCTAGCTCAACTTGATCCCACGTAGAAGCTTGAACAATTTCTTGTCTCGTGTCATATTCAAGCCCATACCCGTAGGTTACCCTTGTTCTTTCTTTTTATTTTATTTTATTTTTGTGTCTGAACAATCTTCACATATATTCCAATATTTTAGACATCAAATCTTAATAGTTCAAAGGATATCATACCGATGGGTATGAGATAATGTTCTTTGAAAAGTAAATGAGGATGTGATATGACAATGTTTCATACTTTGCTTTCCGAATCCTGTGGCAGCTTATCAGCTGGTTATTGCATGAAGATCTGACGAGTGTGAGTTTTGTGTATGCTCTTCTTGAATTGTGGATAGGTTCATGGAAAAAGGGGCGAACATTTTATGATTTTTTTGTTGAAGAGTGGAAGTATGTTTACAATTTACAATTGGAGGGAGGATTCAATTGGGACCAATTTGCTCCTGGGCATCTCAAAAGTAATATGAGTTCATTTTATAGATTTAGTTCGGATCCATGCACACCTTCGGCAAAACGCCACGCACCCACAATTGCTGGTTTTACTTTTACCACGAACTAAGGCCGTATATTACAAGTTGTAGGCAAGGGTTTTCTTGTTTGGTTAATAATTACTACTTACATGTGTAAGGAAGAAAAGGGATTTTCTCAGAAAAATTAAAAATATTTTTAATATAACACACGTCAGGGGAAAACAAAATCAATTAAAAAAATTATGAATTATCTCTTACTAAATGTATTTTTTCTCTGGTGAATAACAAATGTAAGTTGAGCGGCTACAAAACGTTACCCACCAATGCTGATCATATCAAATTCAATTTACTTCACTTTTCTTAGCCAGCGTTGATACGAGGAGGTGATCGCCCCCACCGCCGCCGCCGCCGCCGCCGCCGCCGCCGCCATCACGAGAGAGAAGTCGGAGGAGGAAGGAGAGAATGGTGCACAACGCCTACGACTCCCTCCACCTCCTCCCATCCTCCGCTTCCAAGATCGAGTCCGCCGCCTCCCACGCCTCTACCCTCCTCCTCGCCTCCGCCGACGGCGCCCTCCGCATCTACGCACATTCTTCCTCCGACGCCGATGCTTCCGATGCCACCATCCGGCGGGAACCCTACCTCCTCCACAGGACCATCCCGGGCTTCTCCAAGAAGGCCCCCTCCTCCCTCCTCGTCTCCCCTCCAGGAGCCTCCTCTTCTCCCTAGCCGACTCCATCGCCGTCCACCGCCTCCCCGCCGTCGAGCCCCTGGCCGTCGTCGGCAAGTCTCGGGGCGCCAATGTCTTCGCCTGGGACGATCGCCGAGGTCTCCTCTGTTTTGGAAGGCAGAAGAGGGTCGGCATTTACCGTCTTGAGGGTATTATATCTTCTTTTTTTCTCTCTCTTAAAATGTTTCATATTTTTCTAACTGTTATTTCTTTCATGGTGATATGATTTGTTGAGTTTTTAATTCTGCAATTGTGAATTTTTGTTGGGATGATTGCATCTTGAGAATTCATTTTCCTGCTGCTTTTTCTGTAGTATTCCAGCTTGGAATTTTATCATGTACTTGTGAATCATACTAGTATTTCGTTATTCATTATTGCAAACGCGAATGAATGCTTCTTCTACGTAAATGCTTTGCTAAAAACTCATGCTTGTAAGTTTCTTGTTCAACCCAGGCTTTATCTTTCAGGTGGCTTGGCTCTAAACTAAACAGGATCTTAATGACTCGTTCTAAAGCAGATTATGGAGTATTTTTTTATAGGCACCGTCTTACTGTTGGATTTTATGATCTGTGCGTTATTCACAGCTGGGAATTTCACAACTTGTATGTTTGTCAGGTGCCCGCGAACTTGTGGAGGTGAAAGAGTTCAGCGTTCCTGATGTAATAAAGTCAATGTCATGGTGTGGAGAAAATATATGTGTAGGCCTTAAAAGGGAGTACATGATATTGAACACCACCAATGGTGCATTATCGGAAATTTTCCCATCCGGCAGAACAGCACCCCCGTTGGTTACCCCTCTTCCCTCTGGAGATCTTCTTCTGGGAAAGGTTACATTCTTATGTTTTGCAATTCTGTCTCCCTTTTTTTTTTGACGAGGAAAATTGGCTATTTGTATGAGTGAACTTTCCGGTTTCAGGTTTGATATATTTTACTTTGTTATAATGCAGCGTGTAATCAAATGTACTACCTAACAGAATACTTGATGGAATGCACTCTTGGAAGTATCTTGCTACTCACCTTACTTCTGTGCAGTGCTTACCCCCTCCTGTGTTTGTTGCAGTTCAATTTCTATGGCACGCTACTTTCCTATGAAGTTTTGATGTGTGCTTCTTGTTATATTCCTCTTCAACAACTCACTGAACTCCTTCTTTTGATATTTGCGGTCTGGGCCTTTTCCCAAACCTTGCAAATACCGGAGCTTTTGTGCATTGGGCTGCTCGTTTAGTGTGTTATCCCATGTTTTGATGTACATGCAAAATGGATTTCTTATTCTAGTGATGATGATGATATCATTTGAGTTGTAATGAATTTTGCTGCAAAACAACATATTTAGTTAGAGATTTTGTTTTTCTCTAGGATAACATAGGAATTTTTGTGGACCAAGATGGGAACTTGCTTCATGATGACCGGATATGCTGGTCGGATGCCCCTTTGTCTGTAGTTTTCCATCAGCCATATGTGTTGGCTTGCTTGCCGAGGCATGTTGAGGTATACGTCTCTGTCTATGGTTCCTTCATGCATCTGTATCTCCCTTCTTCCATTCCTCCATCCCTTTCTCCCTAGGATAACAAAGGTATTTATGTGGATTAAGATGGAAATTTACTTAAGATGACTAGAAATGCTTACATATGTATCATCTCCCTTTTTGCTTCCTCCCTTGATCAAACGTTTCCTTTCTTATCCCACAGGTTCGCTCTCTTGGGCCTCCTTTTGCGTTGGTGCAAACAGTTGCTCTTCGTGATGTTCGATTGCTATTCCAAAGTGGGAACTGTGTTATTGCTGCCTTGGATTATTCCATTTATGGACTTGTATCTGTTCCTATAGGCGCTCAGGTACGTGTGGCAGCTCATTGGTGTTCTGTTTCTATCTGCTCTGGTTTGCAAAGTGGAAGTTTATTGTAACTTTCTTCTTCCTTGTGTGTTAGATTATTCAACTGACGGCATCTGGAAATTTTGAAGAAGCCTTGTCTTTGTGTAAGTTTCTGCCACCAGAGGATTCGACTCTTCGAGCTTCAAAAGAAGATTCTATTCGCGTAAGGTATGTTAATTTACTGGTCGTATAAATATGTTAAACTGCAATATGTGAGATGCAATGTTTAAAGTTTTCAGACACTCATGATGATTATGCACACCCATTCAACAAAATCATGTGTATGCTTGGTACTGATGAATTTTTTTTGAAATTTTTGTGTCCTTTCTCAATTAGGGTTTTCTTTAATAAACATTATAGATGAGGCAACAAACCTTTATCTCAAAATTTTTTGCTTCAACCAGATGATTGAGAGTTTTGGACTTATATATTTTGCTCAAATTTTTTAATATTTTTTCAGATATGGCCACCATTTGTTTCAAAGTCGCTGCTATGAACAAGCGATGGAACAATTTTTGGCATCTTCTGTTGAGATTACACATGTCCTATCGCTATTTCCTAACTTAATTCTTCCAAAAGGGTCTATCATGCCCGAGTCAATCGATATTGGATCAGATGCTCATCACCTCTTGAGAGTTCCATCCGACGCATCAGATGAGATGGATTCATCATCTTATTCCCATGATTCAGATGATAAATCAACCTCTGAGCTGAATAGCATAATTCACAACTCTCATTTGGCTCTCATCAAATACTTAAAAGGAAAAAGATTTCCCATTATTGAAAAAGCCACTGCTGAGGTTACTGAGGAAGTTGTCTCTGATGCTGTAACATCATATGATTCGAGTAGATCAAAGAGTGCATACAAGGTATGCATGTAAGGAGGTGACTTGCATGACAGCTATTACTTGTCTTTTTTGCATGATCTGTTAAGTTAATTTTAACATGATTTTAAAACTTGTAGACAAACAAAAGAGAAGATGACTCTTATCAAGAAATCCAAATTGTCAGTGTCCATTTCCATGTAGAAGCAAGCTGGATTTATTATTGCCGGCTTTGTAATTGAAGATGCCTCTATTAATATATCTCAATACATAATCATCTCCTTATGTATTTAATAAGCTGGAGAGTTTATATGATCATGATGATGTTAAAGCTTCAGATCTTATTTCATTGTTGGAGGAGGGTTGCAACATGAAGGGCATCTGGCTTCTTGTTGCTTGGTTTTGTGTTATAAAATTCAATGTGAAAGCAATCAATTAATGGCACAAAAACCATACCCGCTGATCCCAGCCAGTAGCTAGGATAAGGTGTAGATGATGACGATAACTGCCATAGGATAATCTCCCAATTATAACGATTCGTTTATCCTAATAGCTAACATTTATCTAGTGAATTACTATTTTCTGAGGAAGCTGTCCTTGTCTTTGATCAATGTGACTTGTAATTAAGCTTAGTATTTACTTAAATATTCTATCAATATCAGAACTAACCTTCATACTGGAAATATTTGATGAACATTAGCCCCACAGTTTCTTACAGCACAAATACTTGTGAAATTAATTCTTACCATTTGTTTTCACCATATAATGAGGCCTAACGTGTGGTGAGTTGCTGTTTCTATTTTGTGACTAGAAAGATACAACTGTTTAAAGGGGTAATGTTCACCTTTAAATGATCAAAATGTCTGAAATTGTATCATCAACAACTTCCCTGGTATTTACATAGACTGATTTGGATTTCTGCTTTTTCCTTTTGTAGTTTGAAGAATACCCTATTTAACTGTAATAATTTTACCATCTAAAAATAAACTGTCCTTGTGCATTATGCCAGAGTCGTGGTCACATCCAAATAAGTTCAAGAGCAAGGGAGACAGCTGCCACTTTGGACACTGCCCTTCTTCAAGCTTTGCTTCTGACAGGGCAGTCTGAAGCTTGTCTTGATCTGTTGAAAAGCCCTAACTACTGTGACATAAGAATTTGTGAAGAATGTTTGGTAGGGAAAAAAGAGTACTTTGCTTTGATAGAACTCTACAAGAGCAGTAGAATGCATCGTGAAGCTCTCAAACTTCTTTCTAAACTTGTTGAAGAGTCAGACAGTGATGATGCACCAGCTGAAGTTAGGCAGAAGTTCCGCACTGAAATGATCATTGACTATCTGAAAGTAAGTTGTATTGTATTTTGTCTTGGTGTTTCTGTTCAAGCAATTATTTTGACTCCATATTGATAGCGTTTACTTGTCAATTTTACAGCCGCTTTGCAGTACAGATCCTATGCTTGTTTTGGAGTTTTCAATGCTTGCTCTTGAGAAATGCCCAACTGAGACATTTGAACTTTATATGTCTGGAAATATTCCAGCAGATCTGATCAATTCTTATCTAAAAGAGCATGCACCTAAAATGCAGGCGAAATACCTGGAACTCATGGTCACAATGGATGAATGTAGTGTTTCAACTATTTTGCAGAATGATTTGGTACGAGAATGCTTACTTGATCTTATTAAGATGAACTCTTTAATGTACATTATGGGGCTCATATCTTAACTGGTCATGACAGGTGCAAATATATCTATCTGAAGTGCTTGACTGGTATGCAAAGTTGAAAACAGAAAATAAGTGGAATGAAAGAGAATATTCTTCAACTCGCAAAAAGTTGTTGGTTGCCTTGGATGGCATCTCAGGGTCTAATGCTGAAATTCTGTTACAGCGACTGCCCGTGGATGCTTTGTATGAGGAGCGAGCTCTTTTATTGGGCAAAATGAATCAACATCAGTTTGCTCTGATTATTTATGTTCATAAGGTATTTACAGTCATTTCTTCTGATATCATTACTTCTCTGATTTTATGGTGTTACAAGATCTCGCGCAATGTTTCTTACATCAATGGAGTAACACTATTGATTTTTAAAATCCCACTGAATGTAATTTTTGTATTTTGTGGAAATTGTTAGCGAATTATAAGTTTTTTTCTTGGTTTATTATAAGATATTGCAGGTTGTTAATGAAAGGTTTTTTTTTGTGATTATTATTTTTATAATACCATTGTGACCTCATTGTTATGAAATGATGTTTTTGTTGAACTTTTCAGCTGAATGATCCCGAGCTTGCAATTGCTTATTGTGATCGAGTTTATAAGGCTGGTCAGCAGCCAACTCCTTCCAAAGTACATACTAACATATATCTTATGCTGCTTCAAATATATTTAAATCCTAGAAAGACTGTAAAGGATTTTGAGCGAAGAACTAATGGTCTTGCACTGCAACCAAGTGCACCTGGTTTCTGTAAAGGGACAGTCAGAGTTAAAGGAAATCGTATCTCCAGGAAAATTGCTGAGATAGGTGGAGCAGAGGACGTTATGATCAGTCAAAGTGGGACAGATAGTGGCCGCAGTGACGAGGATGGAGATGAATTGACGGACGATGGGGGTCCCATTATGCTTGATGAGGCCTTTGATTTGTTAAGCAGAAAATGGAACAGGTTTAATGGTGCACAAGCTCTCAAACTCCTACCACAAGATTCAAAGCTGCAGGTATGAATGCATCTGTTTAACTTTGGCAAATTTATTTTTTTTCACCATTTTGTAGTTCCAAACATTCTTTCTATGTACAATATGCTAGCATACTATCTGTGAACTAGCACTTGCATGTTGTAGTCTTCTGCATTATTAATGTGGGGTTTCCATTTTGCAGAAATTGCTTCCATTTCTTGAACGTTTACTTAAGAAGACTGGTGATGGTTGCCGCAACTATGCAGTGATAAGGAGCATGAGACAGAGTGAGAACTTGCAGGTTTGTCAATGCCCGAGTTTATTTTGTCAACAAATATTTAAAGGAAACATGTTCTTTTGGCTTTATGATGGACAAAATTTTATAGGACATAATATTTTTTCTTTGTTGTGTCATTTTTCTTCTTTTAGATGTTGCGAGCTCCTAAATCTTGAACCACGTCAGGATTTAATGTATTGCTTTTTTGCAGGTGAAAGATGAATTGTATAAACATCAAAGAACAGTTGTGAAGATCACGAGCGATAGTTTATGTTCTTTATGCCGTAAGAAAATTGGGACTAGTGCTTTTGCAGTGTACCCAAATGCAAAAACGATTGTGCACTTTGTATGTTTCCGAGACGCCCAGAGTATGAAGGCTGTCAGCACACCATTCAAGAAGCGAAATTAAGACTGCTGCGTGTACATTCTTTTTTTGTTTAAGCTGTAAATGACGAAGCTGTATCTGTTCTCTTGTTTATTGCTGTCAATTTGAGTTTTGGCGTGCTCTACGCTCGCCCACCTTTTTTTATTACTGGCCTCTTGTTTTTTTGTTCTTTAATTATGTGCCTTCCACTTTGTATGTCTTTGTAAATGAAATTGTAAAAGGTGATTCCCATGGTTTATTAGACACCTAAACGATTGGTATTATTCCAACTTTTACTAAATTTTGTGTGTATTGGAAAGAATCCCCTTTTTTCTCATCATCTTACTGTGATTTGTCTGAGAGTGAGTTGGTTGCTAAACAATTAATTAATACTTACTTGATTAAGTTGTTTACTAGCGTGATTAGTGTTTAATTATATCCTCTTAAGTTACCTGAGATGTTAGTGTTGGCTTTTAGGTTGTTTTGATTGATTGATTATATTCTTTTTTTCATTTAACTCAGGCGCAAACTAATTCAAACATTGCAATCTCCTACTTGTTATATATAATGTGATTTTGATTCTGTCCTATAACTTACATGTACAGTACTTGTCTGCAGAGCATCTCCCGTATTACAAGGGTTTGGACTACATGTATTAAGATCGCGGTGAGGTAAACACTTGCTTCCATGTGTACTAAAAGAAGTTTGAACTTTAATTTAACAGTTTACTGGTACGATCACCCTTTTTGGTGATAGGTTTTGGACATGCGCATCTTTGAAACTGGTGAATATGCTCTTGTAAGCATATATCTTCTTCCATTTAATTGGGTTTTGCCAATTTTCACATAATTTGGTGATGGCTTATGCATGCATTCATTATTCACTAGCCTAATTTGAGTGAACATATAAATCTTTTTTTTTGTGCTCGTACGTGGTTGTTCATTTTCAGATAGCATGCGTTGGGATTCCAACTGCTCCGGCATGGCTTCCAACAGACATGTTTATCAACGTACAAGAGCTGTATATTCTCTTCTTTTAGATGTACTTCATCAGCTATGATTTTTCACGGGGGGTCTGTTCTGGATTGCCTTTTTTCTGTTTTTTCATCAGTCGGAAAAGCTTGACTATGAAAGGATATAATGTGGTAGATGATCAGACGATGATGCTATCTGAAGGTTATTATCTTTCCCAATCATATACCTATGATGTATAAACACAGCATCTGCGGTGGAGGATGAGAGCAATCGCCATTTCTTAGCTGGGTTTTTGTTTCATATTTATTAGTTTTTCGTATTCATGTAGTTCACCTTTTTTGCTGATAATGAACTGCTAAATGCCTTCCATAGTGACACCAAGACTACAATATGCTAACGCCTCTCATCTCAACTATACAACAGAATCGCCACCATTGATTATCACAATAAGACGGTCTATGACTTACATAACTTTAACCAAGTACATTGAAATAAAAAATAATTTTGTTTTGAATATACATTTCATCAACAATGTCATTTTACAAAGCGTTAGGGGTATATAAACAATCAAGTTCTTTTATACACATGAACAATTGGATGTGAATAAGAATTCTTAGGCTCTAAAAATCGCCTCTTATTTAAGAATTTGAATAACTAAAAAAATATGAATTTGGTGAAAATCTCTCTTTCAGGTGGAGATTCTTCCTGTGGCAGACTCAAACTTGGTGCGCTTACTAACCCCCATAAGTTCAACCAGCGACGGAAGAGGTCTGGGCACTGCAACATTCATCGACCTATACAATTTCCTTAAACTAGTGTTCAAATTGGCTTCATCTTTCGAACCCATTGTCAAATCTCCCTCCAAATTGCTTTTCTTTTGAACAAGAATTGTGTCAGCATCGATTGATGGAGCTTTCTCTTCATCTTTTAACTGTACCGAGAATGCCAAAGCTTCTGATCTTTCGAGCAACTTGTCCATTAAGGATTGTTGTTCTTTGCTGCCATTTAAGATGGTCTTCATGCCAGTTTTTCCGTGTAAATGCTCAGAAGAGGAAAGTCCCTGCCTGGCTCGTCCAAACAATGTTAAAAGCTTTGCATTTGGGGATGACAAATCCAAGAGAAATTTAGTTTCATTCACAAAAGGTCTTTCTTGTACTGACTGCACTCGTGGCACATTTGAACAAGTGACAATTTCCTTTTGTATAGAATCTTTAGAAGTCGAAGACTCCATGCAAATTTTAAGCACCTTCCACAACGAGTCATCAGCAGTTGGTGAGGTCAGACAATGCCTCTTTACATAATCAAGATCGAAAGAATGGCTTGGGGGAGTTGTGGATATCACTCGTTTGGGACGAAGAAGCTCTAATGCCCATTCTAGTTCTTCCTTAGACGAGTGCATTGAGAAGCAAACGTGCCAAACCCCATGTTCATCTCTTTCTGCCATATCAAATCTAAGTTTATGTTTCCTGATCTCTACACGTTCTTCACATGCATACCATTGAGCAGATGGTCGAATAAACAAAGGCTCATGCTGTAAGTCGGCTCGTGCCAGGGCAATAATTTTGCTTGCTCGCTCATACAATCTTGGGAAGCCTTCAAATACCTAGCTTATAACAAAAGACAAAAATATAACAATGGCAGCTGAAATGTGCGGAAAATGCCAAAGGGGAACCTCGCTCTAAAATATTCCCATCCTGCTTACCTGAAATCTAGAAGATGGATCCTCTGAAAGAACATGGGGAACAATGAGCTTGAGGACCTCATAGTATTCTCCAAATTTAGTTTTATCAACATAAATCTTGGAGCCAAATGTTTCAAATACTGCCTCAAGTATTTTTTCTTGGCCAAGCATATCACAAGCAAGATATATAACGGGAGTGTTAGAATGATTCCAAATACAATTAAGAACCTGCAGAAGTAGGGACCTTGCTTATCAGGCTGTTTTGATACCCGAAGCTTTAAATACCAAATTTGAACTAGAAAGAGGACAAATAAATTGGACATTTTGCTTAAAAAAGTTCAAATAAAAAGAATCTTAGCTTTACCTTTAAAATAATAGCATACTAGCAGAAAATTTCGCAGCCACAAATGTATCAGTTAAATTATGCTTACATAACACTAACATCATTCTTGTTCTCCTTTTTCTTTCTTACAATTTATCCCAAAAAAGAGGTCGGGGCAAAGATCCTAATCTATGATTTGTATGATTACAAATAGCAAAATTTTGATGGTCAAATGAGCTTCTTGAAGCAAGGCAAATTTTTGTATAATGCTTGCATAATTTGCAAAAATTAAAATTGAAAAAGGATTACATTGAAGTTTATTAAATTTTATTGTTGTTAATTTTAGGAACAAGTGACTCAAAGCATGAGTTCCCCAAAGTCTATTAGTATCTCTTTATAGTACAAAACAGTTACAACTATACACAGAATAATAACAAACGCAGCTAACATGTACAGCCAAGATATCTCTTTGATATCTTCACCTAACAACATTCTAACTAACCGACTAACAAACACGTAAACATTTAAGATTCAATCACAACATCTAACACTCCCCCTCATATCAACTAAACATAGCTTGGACTTTAACCATCGATGATGAACCCCAATCAAAGCTTTGGTCATGATATCTGAAAGTTGTGTAGCTGACGTAATATACTCCAAAGTGATAACCTTCTCCTTCACTTTATCTGAATAAAATGACAATCTAATTCAACATGCTTTGTCCTCTCATGAAAGACTTGATTTGTTGCAATGTGTATAGCTGCCTTATTATCACACCAAAGTGACATTGCTTTAGACAACGACAAACCCTAATTCTTTGAGGAAGGACTTAATCCAAACCAGTTCAGTAGTTGCCTTAGCCACAACCCTGTATTATGTCCCTACTGAGGACCTTGCAACAACATTCTGCTTTTTACTCTTCCATACAACCATGTTTCCATCGAGTTTGATACAATAACCTAATGTTGATCTTCTATCAAATGATGATCCAGCCCAATCTCCATCAGCAAAGCCTATTCGCATCATTGCCTTCCAATGTCGCTTTCTAGGCTGTTACATGAACTGGCCAACTAAGCTTACTGCAAAAGATAAATCAAGTCTGCTCACATTCTCTAGAGGCTCTCCTTCATCTCGATTTAACTTGACACCTAGCCTCCTTTAGCATATCCAGCACATATCTTCTCTGATTTAGGTGAATGCCTTGTGGAGTTCTCAGAACTTCAATGTCAAGGAAATAATGGAATAGTCCGAGATCCTAGATATGCAGCTTTGACTTCAGCCATACTTAAATCTCTTCAATCCCACGGCCATCACTTCCAGATAAGACTATATCGTCCACTTACACTATTAGAACAACACAACCCCTCAAGGTGCTCTTAATAAACAAAGAATAGTCTGACAGACATCTCATAAATCCAAATTTTGACAAAATAGCACTAGGAAGCTGTTTTAGATCATAAATAGATTTAAGAAGATGACACACCTTATTAGGCTCCCCCTCAGCAACAAACTCCAGGAGGTTGCTGCATATACACCTCCTCATGTAGATCCCCATGGAGGAATGCATTGGTCACATCCAATTGATGAAGAGGCCAATCAAAGTGAACAGCTAAGGAGATTAAAATGTGAACAGAGTTCAGTTTTGCAACAGGTGAAAAGGTGTCAGTGTAATCAAGGCCTTGAGTTTGGCTATACCATTTTGCAACGAACCTGGCCTTGAATCTATCCACAGTTCCATCAGGTCTAAGTTTAACAGTGAACACCCATCGACAACCAACCACATTTTTGCCTCGAGGGAGTCCAACTAAGTTCCAAGTCTAATTTTTGTGAAGAGCAGCAATCTCTGCATCCATGGCAATCTTCCATCTTGGATCAAGTAATGCTGTCGAATAATCTATAGGAATGGTGTTGGAATAGGGTCTGTTCACAAGAACAGTTGAAGTACCGGGTGTTCCATACCTGTGGAAGGAGAAGTCGAAGGAGGCTAGTCCATGGGAGTGATCTAATCCTCTGCAGCTCCATGAGTGTACACAATAGGAGGGAGGGTCTGCAAATCTGTGATCCTCCTTAGGTCTACTAGTATATACCAAAGGGGGGTCAGCAAATCTACGAGGGGATCCTGAATGGAGTGAACTGTCAGGGGAGAAGTGAGGAGACACATCTAAGGTAGGGACAGGAAGTGGTGAAGTTGATATAGGAGAACTCGAAGAGGTGGATGGGGTGTAGAATGGTACAGTTTCAAAGAAGCTAACATCTACTGTGACAAGGGTTCTTTTAAGACCAGGATGATAGCAGATGTATCCTTTTTGGTGACGAGAGTACCCTAGAAAAACACACTTCAGGGATTTAGCCGACAGTTTATCTTGTCTTGTAGGGAGAATGTGGACAAAACACATGCAACCAAAGGTCTTTGGCTTGAGAGAAAATAGTGGTTGATCTGGGAAAAGAGCTTGCAAGGGTATTTTATTATCTATTGAGATACCAGGCATTCAGAAAATTAAATAGCAGGCAGTAAGAAGGGCTGCAGGCCATTGATATTTAGGAACTGACATGTGAAGCACTAGGCATCATGTTACTTCAAGAATATGCCTATGCTTACGTTCAACACCTCCATTCTGATATGGAGTATATTCACACGAGGTTTCATGGATGATACCTCAAGAATTGAAGTATTGCTTGAATTGCAAAGAAGTATATTCCAAAGCATTATCAGACCTAAATGTTTTAACAGAAGCTGAATACTGTGTGCAAATCTCATTCATAAAAGACAGAAATTTAGAAAACACTTCTTTCCTTCCCTTCATCAAGTACAGCCATGCCATACGGCTGTAATCATCTACAAACAAGACATAATATTTAAACTGACCACTGATTAGGAACAGATAGAGTTCCCCAAACATCTGAATGAATTAATTCAAACAGTTTATTTGACCTAGTTCTAGAAGATAAAGAGGATGAGGTACGACAATGCTTAGACAACTCACATGACTCATAGTGAAGCTGAGAAACACTTTGTAAGTTAGGAATCATTAGCTTGAGTTTATTTAAATGAGGATGACCTAGTCTAACATTCCATTGAAAAGCATTGGATGGGGGTGATTCCAGACCAGCTTTTGATGAGGCATGTTTAACAGGATGCAGATAGTAGAGGCTGCCATCACTCAAGCCACGACTAATCTCCCTCTTGCTTCTTGTGTCCTGAAACACAGCCAACAGAATTGAATTTAACTTCTTAACAGATAGAAGATTAGTGGGAAAGGATGGGACTAGGAGCACATCATGAAGGTAGAAGTTCTGGTTAAGATAAACACTCCCTTTTCCATATGCAGGCACTTTACTTCCATCAGCAAGGCTGGTCATCAATGGGTTTCAAAATGTATATGTGACAAACTGATGAGAGGTACTAGTCATATGATCTGTAGCATTTGAATCAACAATGCCACTTATCTTGTGATGGCCGAGAATTGGAAGGTCTAACTGAAGAGGGTAGGGCAGCAGAGGGTAGATCTGTATCTCCGTGAGCCAGCTTGAGTAGATGATCAAAATCTTCTCAACCGAGCGTGACATTTGCAGGGGTAGCAATTGAGTCAGCAGCTAAAGCAGTTGTAGTGGTAGATCCATTAGTGGAAGGCTCATTTTTGGCAGCCCAATTGCTCCCGCACTTGTCCTCGGTGTGCCCTGATTTTTGGCAAAAGTCACACTGCCTGTGGTCAGCCTTCCCACTTACTCGACCACCTCTTCTTCATAGAAAACCACGACCTCTACCTCTCCCCCTTGTAGAGATAGGTTTTGGGAGAAAGGCAACGGTCATGGCTGCTCCTCCATCTTGGTCTTCTGACTGATGGTCTTCCACAAAAAGTCTTGATAGTCCAAAAAAGGTGGCATTTAGGGCAGGCAAATCAGCACTTGTCAAGAGCAGATTTTTAGCAGACTCATGTTGTGGTCCTAAGGCAGCAAGGAATGAAATCACTTTCATATCTTCTCTAATGGTTGATACAAGGAAAGTTCCTCCCTCTTAGATTTCATGAAACTAAAATGTTCATGAAGAGATTTATTACCTTGTTTGGTGAGGAAGATGTCCTCACACAATTCATAAATCCTCTATATGTTACCCTCATGACCATATGTTTCTTTAACTGAAATCCATACAGTGCAAGCATTAGGAAGCAACATAACATCACAACTTATATGGGGCTCCGTGCTGTTCCACAGCCACGACCTCACTTAGGCATCCTCTTTGGTCCAAACTGCATTTGTAGGGTCTGGTTTGTCTTCCTCGATATACTTGAGCTTCTCTTAGGAAATGAGAAAGGATATGACTACAGCAGACCAAGGAAGATAATTCTTTGAGCAAGAAAGTTTGGAGGAAGTAATGGATGAGGTGTTAAGGAGTTCAGAAATCGAGATGGTGAAATCTCAGAGGAAGGGGTGACTGACTTGTCCTTTGCCACCATGATCAGATTGGTTAAGAGGAGTACAGGGGCTTAACAACAATCTGGAATTGAGTGGGAATCTAATGGACTCAACGACCCAAAAGGGAAAAATAGGCAACAAGATAATGACAAGAAATTGAGTCACAGAATTAACAGGTAAAGGCAGCACCTTGGTGCGAAAGTCTTCCACCAATAATGGGGAAGCACAGAGGGTACACACACGGCAAAGAGGCGCAGGAGAAAACAGTGATGAATTGATCGATCACTGCTCTGATACATGTTAATTTTAGGAACAGGTGACTCAAAGCATGAGTTCCCCAAAGTTTATTAGTATCTCTTTATAGAACAAAACAGTTATAACTATACACAGAATAATAACAAACTAATATGTACAGCTAAGATATCTCTTCGATATCTTCACCTAACAACATCCTAACTAACATACTAACAAAACATACACAATAAAGATTCAATTACAACAATATCTAACAATTGTCCACTAGTAAAGTAAATTTTTTTAACTCAAGTAGACCTTTCTATTTGTGGATGAATATCTGGTGCAGTATCAGAGACTTTAATTTCATTATGAACCACAAAAGTTTCCTCACTCAAGTAGACTATAATTTCTACATAAAGTATATTGTACTGTATTTAACCTCAAATAATATTTGTGCAATGCATGCTCTATGAAAATAACTAAATAATATAAGAAATGTATTGAATGTAGCATCAGTCCACCTTTTACCTGTTGAATAGCCATATGCTTGCTTGGAATCTTCATAGGGTCTCTACTGAATGTGCAGTCCAAAAATACATAATCAAGGCAACCTTGATGCTCCTTTCCTTTTTGGCTAAATATTTATCCGGCAATTTCTGCAGACAATCAAGAGTAAGCCTACAGTCTCCGGTGTGCAATATTTTGCCAAAATTTCCCTCGAAGAGAAACATAACAGCCCCTAAGATGAAAAATTATAGATAAATTCAAATGAAAAACAAAAACATGGAATCTGATTTAAACTCAACTAAATTAGGATTCACTTTGTACTCTTTGTTTCTTGTTTCCTTTTATGTGCAGTGTGGATATAAAGGATTGGTAGTCCATCCATCCTCTGACAAGGCAAATTTCTTTCATTGGCATCACAAAAAGTGCTTTTTTTCACACACTCGAAACTTCTGCTTCTTTAGACAATCTAATGAGGAAATACAACCGAACAAATACTCAAATTGTTTCAATCTTACAACCAATGGTTAGTATTACTAAGTTAATACACATAACAACACTAAGTGCTATTAAATCACTAGAAATTTCCACATTGATTTTCAGGATACTAACACAAAAGTTTAAGTCATATAGAGCGTGCCTAAGTATAATTTACACATGACATAAAAAACCTATCCATATCAATTCTCTGATTGAACAATTTTATTAGAGACAAATCAAAAAATATAAACATTTAAAATTTCGATATTTTTTTAAAAAAAACATAGACGAAATGAAAGAAAGAACTTAACACCGACCTGGGCAGTGATTAGCATCGAAGGCGGTGACGGAGAAGGGATCATCGGGGTCATCGATCGCCATAGTCTGCCCGACCTCGATCTCCACAAACAAGGACTCGTCAACCTGCACAAAATCAGCAATAATCGTCCCAACCAAAAATTGATATATAAAAAATAAATAAAAACAGCAAAAACAAAAAAACAAAAACAAAACCTGGAGGAGATGGAATTGGCGGAGGAGGATGGACTTGGTGAGCGGGGAGGCGTAGATTGGATATGGGGCGAGGTGAGGTAAGAGGGGGATGTGATCTTTGTGTGCGTGGGTGAGGAAATGGTACCGCTTGAATCGGGAGGAAGGGGACCATGTATCCACCGAGAAGGGAAGCCCCTTGGGCACCTCGATCGGCATCTTGCTTATGGTCTTGGAAGGCCGCCAGCCACCAACCGCCACCCCCACCACCGCCTCCGACCAGTCGGAGAACGAAAGTTTCGACTTCTGCCCAAGCTTTCTTCTTCTTTTTTTTTAAGTATGGCACATGCCCAAATTTGGTCCAATTTTTTAACTTAGTATCACGTACATCCATTATTAATTGTGACCAAACTATATTATTTTTTATTCGATGATAAATATATAATTAAAAATTCATTAATGATAACAAAAAAAATTATGATATTTATTTATTTTATATATCAAAATAAAAAGATAGGTAATGATGAACAATTTTTAAAATTATATTATTTTTTTAATTATAGTTTAAAATGTACAATTTTAGATTTTATTTGAAATTTAATCAATCAAAATTCTAAATATATATATATATATATATAGTTGGGTGTTTTAAATTTTAATAAGAACTTATTATATTTTATTAGAAATTACTTTTTTAAACCAATATATTTTAAATTTGAAGATTTTTTTAAAAATTGTAAATAGCATTCATCATATAAAATGTAAGAAAAAATATAATTAAGGATGTTTGAAGTTAAAATTAATGGTGTATTTATGCCAAAAAATAAATTTTCACGAATAAAATATATTTAAAATATAAAAATGGGCTATACGCAAAATAAGAGAAAGAGATATGCCTATATGTAAAATAAAAATATGCGATGTGATTAGAATTAATAGAAGTTTAAAATTTTGACTATTTATGATATAAAATTTTAAAACATGATTATTTATTATATTTTCCCTTTTTTAAAGTTTTGGTTTCATAAAAGGGTGAGAGGATTTCCAGCTAACCCCTCTCTCTCCTAAACAAAATTACAAATTAGGGTTTTCCCACTTGGATTAAGCTTATTTTTGTTAGTACGGTGTTAAACTCAATTTATGCTCGGTTTGAGAGGAGAGTTTGGCTTTTTGTCTTGACTCAAAATTTGATATTTTGTACAAAAATTTAATTTTAAGTATTTATATTAGATTTTTTGGTAAAATATGGTTCAAATAATTTTTAAATTACACAATAAACTTTCTATTTAATTTGGTGTTAAATTGAGATATTTTTTTTATTTTCAAAAGTAAAAACACTATAAAAATTATATGAAAATGAGTTTGACTAAATAAATAAAGATGAATTAAGACATCTAAATTTTTAATCTAACTCAAGTAAACTGTAGCCTAATTTACTCGAGTTTGTGCGTGATGACATATGTCTAAAATACCAATTGATGGTAAGTTATTTTAAAATGGTATGAAAAATAAACATCTCTCATTGTGGATGTAAGTGAAATGTAAATGAATAAAACTAAAACTAAATTGTTAAGGTTCGGGGTTGGTTTGTTTAATCAAACTGGGTGACTATGGTAGGTTTTAACAATATTGAAAAAAAATTAAACTGGGTGGATAAGATACTATTGCAGGAATAAGTAAAGTTTTTTGTAAAATTTTTGACAATTGCAAGTGTTTAATTTAAGGTATTCGAGTCAAGTGAATATTAACACTCCCCCCCATTAGAAAACAGAAAAAAGTCATAAGTTCAAACAAGATTAGCAAATTGTTTCAAGAGAAATTGATAGTTGACTATTTATTAATCAAATAATAGATAAAGCCTCCTTTGATTTTTTTCAATCATGAACCTTAAATATAAAACGATATATAAAGAAATTGAAAACATTGATTTAATTTTAGAGTTTGTTTCGTAATATTATATTTTTAAAAATATGCTTATTGAGCTCCACTCGTAAGCGGTATAATTATTCATTGAGTACAATATTTAAATATAAGGGTGCAACCATTAACTGAATGAATGGTTTTTATCTTTCACCTATATAAATTATTTTATTGTGGATAATAACGTGCATTTTTTGATTGCGTTCATTAAATTTTCAACAAATCTGATAACTATGATAACTTTGTGGTTTACCCTGTGGATTGGCTAAAGCAATCTCTGACCAGTAACTTTATATTTGACAGGAAATTTATCCACTAACTAACTTCTGTATTTCTTTTAATTTTTGGGCAAAATTAAATTGATTTAATTTTTGGAAACGAAATTGAATAATTCTGAACATTGGATAACTCAACATCATCCATGTCTGTGAGGGTCACTTTTTTTCAAAGGAAAAAAAGGGAGGGAGGGGGGAAATGTTCAATTTATTCGTTAAAAAATTGACAACCTTACGATACCCATATCATAACAATGATTTCGCTACTGACTCCAAACAAGCGTTGGGTCTGAGTCTTGCTACAATCACGCTGATGCTAAAAGCCTCGTCCTTGGAGCATCTTATCCCCGCGAAACAAACAAGAGTCTTCTCGTTCTGTCGATGTTCAAAGAACAACCAAAAAGAAAAAAGCTTTGGCGGATGGGTGTGACGCAATGGACAAAATAGGCCAAGGCGAATATGTCAACGCAAGAATGGGTAACCCTCTGACCCATTGGGACCCGTTGTACGTTTTTTTTGGTCCGTCATTATATTAAAAGAGTTAAGACTAAAGGGCAGGAGCGTTGGGCAAAGAGTTGACACCTCATGTAGTGGTTAAGTTGTCGAAAGAATCTCTTGTATAATATAAAACAAAAGGATGATAAGATCGTCAAAAATAGATATTTCCATAACCAATTTTCGGCCCCACCCACTTTCTCAAGCCAAAATATGTGCCAGTCAATAGCACGCGACAATATGACAAATTTAGACTCTCTCTCTGACTAACAAAGGTAACTTTGAGTCGAGGGGAAGAAAAATAGCGAGTACGTTTTTTTATGGGATGCCGCATAAAGAGACAGCAAAGTGTGGCTGTGAATTTATTTTAGTCCCCTTCACTCATTCGTACGTCATTTCTTCCTTATTAATACAATAATTATATATAACAACGAGCTTGAAATGTGAATTCAAGAATTGTTCATACTTTACATACTCTTCAGTATTTACAAAATATCTCAAAGATTTTTCTTTTTTTTAAAATATATATATATATATATATATGTCAGAGCATGTAAAAAAAGGGGTAATATGGTCATTTTAAATATCCAGACTCTTTTCCCCACCCACCACTCTCTTGAAAACAGAACAAAACGGTCGCCATATATCTTTCGGTCTTTCATTCACAGTCACCGACCCCCCAACATGGGCCAGTCCTCGTCGACGTCCTCGCACGACTCCGCCGCCGATTCCTCCCGAGTGTCCCGCCGGGACCGACTCCTCCGCCGCCTCCACCTCCGCAGCCGGGATAAGTCCTCCAGCTCCGACGGCCACTCCGTCCTTTCTGCCGACTTCGCTGGAATCGCTCGTATTCAGATTATTAGTGTCTGTTTGCTTTCTCTATTTTTTTTAGTTTTAGATTGATCTTGCTTGTGTTCATGGTCTTGGTTTCTTGGCTTGGGTTCAGGCGGAGATGGGGTTCAAGGACCGGTGGTTGGCCTGCATCTCCCTTGGGGAGCAGACTTTTCGCACCCTCAAGTCTGATTGGTGGTGAACTCGCTGCCTTTTTACCCTACAAAACTTTTTCTTCTCCCCAAAGTTCCTCCTTAGTCCCTACTAACTTCCTTTCAATGTTCTCCTTTTTTTTTTCAAATCTTTATGCGTATTGTGTGCTATTTTTTTTTGCAACTCTCTGTTGACAAATGACGGAGCGAGAAATCTAATTTATAATTTGATCTTTGCTATATTGACATATTCAATGATGCTGCAGCACGGACAAGCCAGTCTGGAACTCGGTGAGTTTATTTGCGTTGTATAATTTTTTTCCCTTCATTGCTGTATGAAATTCAACTTTGATATGCTCTAACGGCTTACTAATGAATTTTTTGGGGGGGAATAGGGTAAATGAGTAAGAATTTAGGCTGCAGTTTCAAATATAGCTTAATTTACGTTATTGAAGCAGGATGGAATACGTAGTGCTCGTATTAAGTCCTGTTCGAAATCCAATTTCCCCTAACCAACTTATTGGTAGTTTAGGAAGTGCATGCACTTCACTTGAAAAGCAACTGTCCTCCCTGGCTACTGATTAATGCTTTTAACTCGTCATCAACAAGGAGGATGGTGTCTTTACTTTGTCTCATTTTTGTTTCTGCTTCGATAGTTGTGTTAGGAAGGCCATTCATGATTATATGTTTCTACTTTTTGTTTTTTCACCGGTTTTTATGTCACAGACTTAAACACGAAAATAATCAACCGTTGATATGAAAATTACATTGCCAACTCCATCTAGTTGTTGGAACTTGGGTATAGGGATAGTCGGGTAGATGATGATGGTGATCAAGATGATCTTTATGGTGAGCTAACTCCAGTGTTGTCTTTATAGGAGAAGAAGCTTGTGCTAGAAAGAAATGGTCCTCACATTGCTCGGATCTCTGTATTTGAGGTAAGTGATTACTTTGTATATAGTCTTTTTCCTTTATACACGTGTATTCCATCTGACTTGCCTTCTGCAGACCAATATATTGTCCAAGAACAACTTGGTTGGATATTGTGAAGTTGACCTCTTGAATGTTCTCAGCATGGTGAGTCATTTCATGTCTTACATCTCAGCTATGCAAGAGATAAGGTTTCATTTTTTTGAGGTGAAAGTGTATTTAAGATTAACAAAGGGAGAAACTACATGAGAGGGTGGGTGCATCAGCCTCAAAGAGATGAAAAGAACAAGGCCTCTTAAGAGCCCTTGAGGGATAACATGCAAAAATTTGAAAGAAAAAGACAACGTTCAACAATATGCTTGTTGTTAAGACTTCTGAAGGGAAGTTCGATTTGCTAGATGGTGGATGTGGCTAATGCGCCTTGCTGCATTTTTATGCCATTTAAAGTCCTATTACATTTCATTACATTTCCTTTGTTGTGTACTTGGTCCTTTTAGGATGCTGAGGATAATGTCGAGGTACTGAACTTGGTGGATCCATCATCACCTGATAAAGTAGTGGGAAAAATATCTTTTTCATGTTCTACTGAGGTATATGATGGCAATTGATTATTTTGCATTTGCTTGCCCAGTTTTTTCATATTCTTTTATGATGTTAAAATGATGTTCAACAACCTTTTAGCTAAATAAAGATGAACTTCATGGTAGGATCCAATTGAGACAGAAAGAAGCTTTGTCAGGCGCATCTTGTCTATTGTGGTAAATGCTTTTTTTTATATCATTTTAATAATTTCTTTTACATGATGTTTCTTAAAAGGTAATAAAATCACGTGTAACTTTCATGACTGCCTCTAAATCTAGGAATTATAAAAAATCTCCCTAGGAATTATCAAAACTTCCCTAGAGACTTGAGGTAGTTATTTCCATAAAAAGTAATAAAATCTTGTGTGACTTCCATAACTGCCTCTAAATCTGGGAATTATCGAAAACTTCCCTAGGAATTATCATTAGCCAACAAATATTTGTTGGATTCTTTTACTATCTCTTACACTAAAGTGGGAAGATTTTCTTTGCTGCGGTTAATTTTGGGCCTACATTGACATTAAATCTTTGTAGGGCCTAAATTTTCCTAATAAGTGTCTAGCAAAAAATACATGTTAGTCCTCATTATTCCTATTCCTGATAAAATTCATTCCTCATTAATAAATTTATTAAAAAATCCTCATATTTTTTCTAGATAAAGAACTCTCTTTTTTAATATTAAATAACTATTCTCATTATTTATGTAAACTCAAAACTTTATTAATCTCAAATATATTAATAATTTTTAATTAATTTTTATACAAGTATATATATTTTAATTATTATTAGAAAAATCTTCAAATATAATTCTACTCAATTAGAAATCTCTATTGAATTAAAATCTCTAAGTAATATTAATAAAAAATAATAAAAATAATATCTTTAAATATAAAAATCAATAAATATTTAAAACCTTGTTATTTTTAATAAAAATCTTCTTCTTCTTTTTCATCCACCTGCTCCCAAATAATTGGGGTTCGGGGTTGCACGCATTGTGCGGATCTTTGACTAGTGACTAACTATATTTTAAAACAATGACATTTTTGTATTTATTTATTGCTGATTGGTTGCTCAATTTGTATCTTAGCATGAAATGAGTTCTTCTTGAAGCATCTAATATTCTAGTAGGACAAGTTTAGGAGGCGTTTTATGTTCGTTATTTAGTCATGAACTTCAAAATTATATACCTAGTCTATTTGTTGTACACATTTATTTACGTGGCCGCCACAAATAACCCACGACTTTTAATGATTTTAATGATGATCTTACTTTTGCAATAAGAACACATAATGTAATTCTCTTCTTGTTATTGCTTACTGCTAGCATGAGATGATTCATTTTAAATCTGTAATGCTTCATGTTTGTGTTCCCTTTGTGATTTCTCTGGATTTTAGTAATATCTTTGTTTATTGATGCCTTAACCCTTACTTCAACAAATGGTATCCGTGTTTTAGGATTATAACAAAGATGGCATACTTTCCTTCTCTGAGTTTAGTAACTTAGTAGAAGCATTTGGCAATCAATTGGCTGTTACCAAGGTTAATAACTCATCTGAACTTTCTTACTTTATGTGCACAAAATTTTCACAGTTTTTAGTGCCTTTAAAGTAATATTTATTTAATTAAGTTGCGTGTTTTGCAGAAAGCTGAACTTTTCAAAGCTGCAGACAAGAATGGAGATGGTGTTGTTAGCATGGATGAATTGGCCGACCTTCTAGCATTTGAACAAGAAGAGTAATGCTTCAAGTATATTTTCTTTTTAAAATATTTTGGTAGGTTGGATGATTTTTGGTTGGCTTGGTTAGGTTTTTGCTTTGGATGGTAACTATAGTTGGTTATCGTAGCTGGAGATGGACTGTTGGATTAGAGTGTGGTTGACTAATTATTATCAACAAAAGGGGGCTTAATGGTTATGCTATCACCGCTTGCCCTTTCCATGACGGCTTAAGCTGGTTTTTATCACGCTTAAGCTCTTAAAAGAATTTGATAGTTATTTAGTCTTGGTAATTATATCATGTTCTTCAGTTCCACTCTGATGTGAACATGCCGTGTTTAGGAAACTAACCATGAAGAAATGGCATATACTTTCTTGTGAACTACTATGGCCTAAGGAAGGCAGTTCATTCTGGTAAATTTTACATTTGCACAATTCCACTTAAAATGCTCAAGATCCTGTGGAGCTTTTTTTGGAATTTTTTTCTCTCTTTTCTCTTTTTTTGCATTGCTCTTTGTGGGGCAAAAACATATGGTCTGTGGATGCTTAGGACTGGCTTTAACACCAACTATCCGGGGTTGGATCCGTGCCAAATTAGCATGTTTACATGGTTTATTCACCCTAATGATAGCTATTCTACAATCCAATATGAGAGTAAGCACTAGGAATGCCTCTATTTCACTGTACAACAATAGCCACTTGACGAAATGATTCTATGCCTTGTAAATTGAAGTGAATATGAATACTTTAGATTTTGAAAGTTTGTGAGTCCTTTCTTATTGTATGGTTTTAATTTGAAACTCCTTTTCAGTATCAAAAAATGAGTGATGAATTTTACTCTTGGAAATGCATTAATTATTTAAGCAACTATTGGTGTTTTTATTTTATTTTGTTTTATTTTTTCTCCAATACTATTGAAAATCTTTACTGTGTGTCAAATGTGTATAAGTGTATGCTTTATCTAAAATAATTTTGAATTTTATACTTTCATGTTGCAAATATTTTGCAGAGATTCAATTCTAAGCAACTGCCCTATTTGTGGTGAAAATTTGGGTAAATCTGATAGGCTAAATGACATTGTTCACTTAACCTTGTGCTTTGATGAGGGAACTGGGAATCAGATAATGACAGGGGGATTTCTGACAGAAAGAGAAGCTTCATATGGGTATTTAAGCTTCCTTCATTCTCATGCATCCATTAGTTTCTAGTATTTCTGTCTTTGATATGTGATCATCTTTTGAGCTGTAGATAGCCATTTAGTTTCTAGTATTTCTGTCTTTGATATATGAGCATCTTTTGAGCTGTAGGTGGATGTTTAAGCTGAGTGAATGGGCACATGTTTCATCCTATGATGTAGGACTAAAGTCTGGCTCAAAAGCTTCTCATATATTGGTATGTATATTTTGATGCTACTACAGTGCCATAATAAGAAATTTTAAAGACAAATTATCTACCCTTTCCTGATCAATCCTCTAGTAGACACCTTACTGGGTAATGAAGGTCTGAATAAGGTTTCACATTGGCATCTGTATTTAATAGGTCCCATGGGGAGGACCGACTGAAATTTGTGCCAAGCAAAGTGGTGTTCCTATTAGTTAAGGTTTGCCTATAAGAAAGGCTGGGACACCCATTCAGTTCTTGATATGATGACACCAGTTAGATATACGCAGAAGTTCTTTGACTTTTTAACTTTAGATGGTACTGCCATGATGCTTGGTGATTGTCTTACAAAATTGCTTTTATTGAAAAATCAATCAATCAGGTGAAGTGAAAGTCTATGTCGTCTGTTGAGGTTGTAAGTTGGCTGAATAGATAATATTCCAAAGCAATCTGGAAAAACACTTATTTGAAAAAACCTATTTTATACAGGCCACGAGACTCCTGCAGTGCCTCAACACTGCCTTTTCATGTGGCAGCTTTTTACTTATGTATTATTTCTCGGAAGACTTGAAATTCTGGAATTGGGCATTGTTCTCTTAATCTTCAAAATTTAATTACCCAAAAAAATTTTAGAATTTCAATTTAGAGTTACTGACTTATGATGTATACTATGATTAAAAGTTGCTATTTAGAAGTTCCTTGAGCAAAATTGCAACTCTTGTGTACATACACTTTATAAGTGCACATCTGTTTTTTATTGTTTATTGTGCATTGGGCAGTCTATGACAAGGACTAAAATGTGAGCAAGAAATGTCTTATGGCTACTTAATCAACTGTAATCAATAATGTAAAAATAATCTTGTTCTAGTCCTTGTCTCTTATAGATTTCCACCGGTTGCTGTTCTGCCATTATGCTTTGGGAGGTGCTTGTAGCTCAATGTAGCTTTTTTTTATCGTGTAGGTTTTTGATAGAAAAACAAAAAGGCTTGTGGAAGAACTCATTGATGGGAAAATTATCTTGTCTATGCGTGCAATCTATCAATCAGAATTTGGTCTGGCTCTTATTAGTGCTGGTAGGCTTGTGGTGCAACATCAGAAAAGAATAAATTATTGTCAAATATTAGTGCTTCTCTTTTTTTTTGAATAATTAATTTATAATGTATTTGGTTACTAAACGATTGCATGTGAAACAATTGCATGTAGCTTTAAGCTTGAGCTGTAGTTAACAAGATATGATATTATACAAATCATATAGACAGGGTGCCAGATCAATGAACAAAATTATACCCACTGATTATGCTCTATTTACCAACTTAATGTCATTACCAAGCAACATGTTTTTTATGCGTTCTTTTTAGTTGGGTAAAGAATAGGGAGATAAAAGATTAGCCTGGTTAATCTCATTCTTGAAATTCTGCTTATTTTTATGCATGTCCCGAGTCCCGAGTGCAGTTTTCTGAAACAAAAATGTTAGATTCCAGCATTTTTCCTTGGAAATGCCTTTGCAGCATTTTAATATGTTTTATAATTTCTCTGAAGTATATCCATGTCAATTAACCACCATGCTTGAGTTTTTTTGTGAACTTCCATGGTAGGAGTGAAGGAAATTCTGCAGAATCTATCTGAGAAGCAGGGGAAGAAGATGAACTCGCCAGAATCTGCTAAAGATATCCCTGAATTTATCAAATTTTTCAAAGTATGCTCATCAATCCTTGTATCATCTTTACGGGAAGCATGATAGCAGGTAGAATCATAAAGTAGTATGTTTGTGAAGTTGAGCTGAAAAGATTTATGGTTGACTGGCAAACTTTTTATCAAAATGTTTATAGTTTTAAGCATTTTTTGTGCTATTGTATAGACTTCTGATTGCTGACTGCAAAGAAAGGAAAAATCTGTTAATCTGCCTACAACAAATAATAAACTCCAAGCACCACCATACTCCATGAGTGCATTTCTCATGAGCTTAACCAACTTGTTGTTGGTGTTGACCTCCCTTAGATGATTGGATTGTTTGTAATTGCCATTGGACACCTCAGTTTTAGTTTAAAATTTATGAATTTCATTGAGTGAAGCATCAAAGCGTATGTTTCATTTTCTCACATTCATTATGGCCTTGGAGTAAATCTCAATCTCGGTACAGAATGGTGCTGTTGTTGGTTTAAATTTTATTTTTCCATCCATATTCCCTTAGTTCTTATATCTTGGGTCTGCTGTTTTAATTTATTGAATTGTTATCAGGATCAAATTAATGTGGCTGATGCTAAGTACCCTATTGAAAGCTTCAAGGTAATCTTTGTTTGAATTTTCAATATATTAATTGCAATGTTGTCACATTTGTGGATTTTTTAAGCGAACAAGGTAAGAAAATGCTCAAATTAACATGTTTGACTCAATTTGATATTGCTGATTTAATGCATGTATGCTTCGTGATTATTTGTAACTTGTCAGCATTCAAGTTGAAACAAATTGAATCTTGTTATGATCAGCTTCATAATGGAGGATGATTACTTTAACATATCTCAACTAGTGCTCATTTCATGATGACTATCCTATAATTTAGCAAGGTATATGTTGACAATTATGGTAAAGCATCAGATCTCATTTCAGTGTCCCCTCTTTTGATAGGAAGAGGATCGCACAAGGGCAAAAAACAAAAAATTTTGCCACTTTGTTTTGGCATGGTTTTGTGTTATATATTTAAACGTGAAAGCAATCAATTAATGAGCTCAAATACATATTGCTGACTTCAGCATAGTTGGGATTAGGTGTTGGTGATGATGGTAATTAGAGCTGTCGTAAGCGGGGCTAGCTTGGACTGAGCTTGGGCTTGGCTTGGCTGGGTCACAAGATTAGCTGAAGTCAAGCTGCCTCTACATTGCCTTGGTTCATCTCGATTTGTCAAATTCTTTTAAATAGTTATATTTTATATTTTTAATACTTATAACAATAAAATGAATAAAGGCTAGATCGAGGGGTAGCAGTGGCGAATACTAAAAGGTGGTAGGTTAATTTTCCTATACTTACTCATACAAGCAAGCAGAGCTGAGCTCGAGTTTGGCTAGCCAAGCCCAAGCTAGTCAAAAGTTAGGCTGATTTATTGATACCCTTGTCAAAGGGGGAAACCTGATACAAAGAAAGTAACAATATTAAAATTAAGCGAAGAACAAGAATTCTAAGAGAAGTGCCTAAGCAGTTACATCCAAAAGTCTGAAAGAAGCAGACAATCATCAATGATTTTGTGCTTGTAATTTAAGACTTCCAAGGCAAGCTGGACTTTTGAGATAATGGAGGCGCCAACAAATCTTGATGCATTTTGAGGTCATTGAAGATTTACTACAACTAGAAACCATCAGCATTACATGGCAGGGAAAGATGAAATTGTATTTCCTTTTGAGTTCTTTTTCTTTGCAGAATATCGATGAAGTTGCCTTCGAAAGTTTTTCAATGTCATCAGCACCTAATCCCGGAATGCGGGGATTATCCTAACATATTTTACATCAACTTTTTGATTGTTTTCACATTTAAATTGTTTTACAGAACCCACACACCACACAGTAAATAAATTACAAAGAGTTAAGTTCCAAGAATTTTGAAAATATCTGAAGCACTTGTGTTTGTTTAAGTCCTTTTAACAGATCCTTTCTGATTTAGTATAATGCTTTAAATCCTCTGTATTCAGACATTTAATGACTTTTTCACGCGGGAGCTTAAGCCTGGAGCAAGGCCAGTTGCTTATGAAGATCGTGATAGTATTGCTATATGTGCGGCTGACTGCCGTTTGATGGCATTTCAATCAGTTAGCGATAGCTTAAGATTGTGGATAAAGGTAAGTGATACCTTCAGTGAATACTCTGAATACATTCAAATTATCATTCTCATTATCTTATAATAAAATTAATACAACGTCTAAAAGTATTAGTGTCCATGACCCTGAGTACTGATCTTTGCAAGAATCTGTTGAAAGATGCTGTAAACAGAAGTAAATCCTAGGTCTAACCATAGATTGGAGTTGTCCTCCAAGTCATTCTAGTAGTATTGAACAGTAGAACAGATTCAGTACGTCTGATGTCAGTATAGGTGATGTGGAAAGATGGTGATGGTAATGCTGGTGGCGGTGCAATTAGAGAAAATGGAAAGTAAGATCCTTGTTAAAGGCTAAAGTCATTGTGTTGCTTTCTACTTCACTTGCATGGGATTGTGATAGCCATAATTAATCATGTATTATAGTATTGATGTTGGCTGTCAACAATTCTCTTTTTAAATCTTGACCTTCAGCTATTGCTGGCAGCTCTTGTCAAGAAGCAGTATAGATTGGTTCCACTTTATGCTTGTTGTATTTTAGTGAAAATACTTGCCTTCAAATGAGGGGAGCGCATGGAGAATCCAATTATGATGCATGGGTTCAATTAATATGAATCACAGGGGCGTAAATTTTCAGTTGAAGGCCTCCTGGGAACAAGTGAATTGTCTACTCAGTTCAGTGGTGGATCGCTTGTTATATTTAGGTTGGCGCCTCAGGTATTGCACGATACAGACGTCCTTTTGAATCAAAGCAATGTTCAATAAATTTTACTTGCAAAAAAGGGTTTAATGGAATTCCAAAAATATGATTCTATTTTTTTTAATGAATTAAATATTCAATTAAAAAATACAAGAAGCCTAAGTTTTAGAAGGTGGAAGGCAAAATATAAAAAACATATTATATTGCTAACTTGATTCAAACACTGATTTCTATGCAAGCTTTGATTGTTATGCAATTAAATTTTGAAGAGCGAATGGAGGGCTTCTTCTTGTCGAAAAGTTTACTGACACTTTTTCCTGAATGGCAGGATTACCATCGTTTCCATCTTCCAGTTTCTGGGGTTATCGGGAAATGTGTTGATATTCCAGGCTGCTTGTACACTGTATGCCCCTGAAAATTGTAGCTTTTTTTATTGGGCAGTACATTAGTGTACAATATGGATCGTCATTTGTGTTTTTCTTTCAATCGTATGCAGGTAAATCCTATAGCTGTCAACAGTAAATACTGTAACGTTTTCACTGAGAATAAGCGAGCTGTAACTATCATTTCTTCTCCAGATTTTGGAAAGGTCAGACATCTTTCTATTAGTTCTTATTATGGTTTAGGGCTTTCAAACAGTTTTTTAATGTAGGATTGGGTGCCCACATTTTTTAATTAATTCAATTACTACGTCTTATGCAGAATCTGTCCCATCAAAACATTCATCCATAGCTTTGCCAAATAATAATTTAAAACTAATAGATATACCTTCGTTATGGAAAGTTTCTTTTTTCTTTTAAAAAGGAAAAACAAATTTTTTTGTTAGTTTCATTATCTTTGAAGATGCTCTGATTTTTCCTCTATGATTTTAGAGGATTTGTTCTTATGTTTTTGACATTGGGATGGGGTGTGGCAGTAATATGCTGACTGCATTGGGTCTGACCATTATATTTACTTCCTGTTAACCCAATGCTCGTTCTAGATTGATTGTTCCTCGTCTGGCTTCTCTGCATTACTGAAAAGTTTTATGACTGATGAGCTATGTGCTGTATTTTGTGTTAGAATCACTTGCCAATGAGGGATTAGAGAAAAGAGCAAAGTTGGTTTCTAACTAAATCAACTAGATACCAAGAAACCATACTAGACTAAGTTAACAACATTTAGAACATTGGCATGGCAGACTTCATGACAATGGATAGAAACAAGGCCTATTGGCATTAATACTTTGCTTCTAAACCTTTCAAAAGATTGGACATTTGGGATGGCCAACAACAAACATCTGCCAAAGAAAATGAACTAGACCAAAACAAATCAGTAATTTGATATGCGGTATTAGGGGTTCATGGGTGAACTATCGCCTGTATTCTACCATCTGTCTAAGATTGTAACTTGTTGGTGGGAAAGAAACTGCATGGTGGAAGTGAGATTTTAGTCAAGAGGCATTTATGAATGATGGAAAGTACTTGCGTTTTAATTTGGTTTATTCTACATGTTGGAGTCCATAATCCAAACCAGCTAATGGGAAATATGTTGTCTTTGTATGTAACAGAAATAGCTACCTTGAAATAATCTACCTCAAGAAGTACTATTCAAATACTAATCATGATCTAGTTAATGGTGTAGGTTGCATTTGTTGCAATTGGAGCAACCATGGTAGGTAGCATCACATTCACAAGGAAAGAGGGGAGTGCGTCAAAAGGAGAAGAGGTTGATACCCTCTCTAAACCGCACTTTTTTATCACATTCTTCTTGTTGCTTTTTATTCTGAGCCAGTTCACTCATTCATCACCATCTTCCTCTATAACAAGATTTTATTGCCTTCTTCAACAGTTTGGATATTTCTCTTTTGGTGGAAGCACTGTAATTTGTGTGTTTGAGAAGGTGAGTCATCTGTTATCCATATTTTCCTGTTCTATGAAGTGCAAAAGTTGGAGGCAAATGTTTGGAATTTATTGGTAGTTTATAACAAGTATGCAAAAACTGGACACTGATTGATCTACTGTGTTCACCGATTATCAATTACTTAGTGCTCACCGTTCTTCATTCCGAAACAACATTCAGGATGCAATTAAGCTAGATGCGGACCTCCTTGCAAACAGTGAGAGGTCACTGGAGACCTTAGTTGAAGTGGGTATGACATTAGGCGTCTCAAAAAGGAGCCCCTCCCAAACAGAAATTCCCATTTTGGATAACTGCAGATTGGAAGACTGATCAGGTAGAATGTGTGTGTTCTATACATGACGTTCTAAACGTCGTATGCCAATATTAGAACAATAATGTGTAGCTTATGTCTTCGTATGAACGTGTATATAATTTTTGTTCACCATGATAAGAAGCTTTTGCTCTGACATGCAATTGTTTTCCATAGTTTCCCTGAAATATGAATGGGTTTAGTGAAACTATTGTCTGCACCTCATCTGATTCCTCTGCTCGAATCAATGATTCATGCTTAATATTGTTAAATCTTAATTAATGTTGCTCAGAAAAAAAACTTAATTAGTATGACAATGACATAATGCTCCTTATCAACAGGGGGCCGCTCTAAATGCTACGTGGCGGAAGCTGGACACGGTGCTGATACACAGATTATTACAGCACCTATGATAAAATAAATGTCCTGTATCAATGTCCAAAATGATTCTGTTTAAGAAAAAAATGTCCGAATGGTTGACTGACATCCCTTCCACGGTGATGCTATCCATCTACCCACGTGTCCCGGTATTGTCATCCATCTCTGTCGCAAACGGGATGGGCTGGGTCTCCATTTCAATTATCATGTCCGATAATCCGACTTAATTAATTAAAATAATATAAATTTTAAAATAAAAATAAATAAATAATAAAAAATTATTATTTAAATTTTTTTAAAAAATATAATTTTATAAAATATTACTTATTCAAATTACAAACTTATATTTAAATTACAAACTTATATTTAAATTACAAATTTATATTCAAATTATAAATTTATATTTAATCTGAATATTTTTAGATATATTATATATTTAAAAAAATTAAATTTAATTAAAAATTATTCGGATAGTATATAATAGGTCAAATTTGAATCAGATTCACTGATATCAAATTTCTTAACTCATCTCTCATCCGTGAGTCACATGATATCAAGTATTCCGTTTAACAGGTGAAAGTTTTAAATTTTTAACACGCACAATGCTTAATATTTGGTTGACAGTCTACCAACAAAATAATAAGTAGAAGAAAAAAATTATGGTCACTGTTTTTTTCTTTTTCAATCTAACGGGTAAAAGATTAAATATCCCGGGTTAGCATGTTGAAAGAACCTGCACAAGGAGTACCACCCAACTTGATTGCTCCTGGGAATGAATGGGACACCCTCCACCATCGCTCCCACCCGATGCCCTCACAACCAATGTCTCCATCTTTTCTGATCTCGCCGTCACCACCATCATGATCACTCCACCGTCATCGTCATACGCCACCATCACTGACTGTAGGCCACCCCCACCTCACTGGAGCTTTTTCTCAAGTCAATGTCTCCTGTTTGTGCTGTATGTCATTATACTCATTAAAACAGTGTCATCAGATATCCACTTGAGTTTTCAATGGATTAGATTCTTTACTACTGGTCCAATGGCCACCAATAGGTCCTCAAGCAAATTCTGTTTTGAAGCTGTATTCATACTTTGAAGTTCAAACAAAGCACCATGTGGTGGAGCCCTGAGACAAGGATTAATGACATCTCCGCGAGTTTATGATTAGGTACAATGACAGTTTTACTTCAACAGAAATTGAAGACTAACCCCGCAGTAAAACATTTGTATTTACAGATGGGAGAGCTTGGCGACCAGTTATTACACCTCAAGACCATTTTTTTACATCCTTTACACCCAAATCATGTTTCCTGTTTCCTGTATCCTTTACACTGGTGTTAGTATTTCTGAAACTAAACGTACTCAGTTCTCAGCCAACCAGAAAAGAAAAATCGTTTATGCAAAGCTCCAAATGTGCTTGGGTCTTTCAAGTGGAAGCCTCTCCATTTCAAAATCAATGCGGCTCCTAGTCTCCGCTACGTCACTCAGGTCTCTTTCTTCCAGATCTGCCAGTGCCTTCTTCGCGTACACAGTGAAAAGAATCGTGGTAATAATCGCAATTACAAAGGAAATGGCATTGTATACTATCTCCACCGTAGTCATATGATGGTTCCCATATTTTACATCAGCCAAGGTCCTAATCAATCGGCCACTGCATCGCATTAAGGAATATAAATAGAATGGTTGAGATGTCTTCAAATCTTAGTCAAAGCTATGTCAGCTCATGTTTTTACGCTATTTTACATGATAAAACAGCATAAATATTTACTTAAGCTAAAGAGTGGGCATACCTGTATATGTATATAAAAGCTTCTGGTATCATTCCTGCAACTGATCCACATATATAGGGGCCAAATTTGATGTTTGTTACTACGACAATGTAGTTAAAAATTGTGTATGGGAACGGTGAAATCCTGAAGAGAGCAACTACACGAAATTGATGAAACCAGCCGCCTTCGCCAGCCAATCTCATTACAGCTGCTTTCTTGGGCCATCTTTTCAAGCATCGCTGCATTTTCAAGGAGGGCATCAGGTAATAGTAACTTCTTGCAACACAGATTGTAAGAAATTTTAAAACAAGTCTTACATGTATTTGTTCACGAAAAAATAGCCCTATCAAGTATGGGAGCACCATGCCAATGGTAGTTCCCACCATGATTATAAGAAACCCATATCCATACCCAAAAATCATTCCTGCAAGCCACATTGAAGGACCTGATGGAATTAAGAGCAATGGAAAGATAGCCAATGAAGCTACCAAAACGAAAGCAAGAACAGGTCTTCCAAAAGCTGTTGCTTCCCATTGCATAATAGGTAAAAGAACCTACATTGTAAACCGTAAACAGAATCAGATAAATATATCACAGAAAAGGCAATAAGCGAGTGCTTGATTTACGATAAATTATATCAAAATAGATGCTCAGAACAGGACAAGTGACAACTTAAGAAGTTCTTGATATTAATTAAGAATATAAAAGGGGCTTTATTTGGGATCGTATTGTTTGTAGTTCGGAGTTTTGTCAACTATTTCAATTTGAGTTCAGTGTCCTAGGCCTAGCAATGTTAGAATACTCATGCTATAGAATTGAGTTTGTTACAAGTTTGAAGGAATCTGAAGAATGGAACTTTGTCTTCAATTTAAGTAGAAATATCATAGAAATGAATGAATGAACATAGCTTGACATAAGAGTCATAGATAAAGAGAAATGTGATTTTAAAAATACCTTTTCAAAAGCAAAGGGAACTCCCCACTTCCCAAAAATCAGTAGAACTATCATTGCTAATACGCACAATAAGAACACTTTCAACCACCAAGAATAATATCTGCTACTGATACCAGTGCCAGAATATGATCTATCTGAATCAGGTTGTCTTTCATCACTTGTTACAACCAGTCTAACATACTCGCTGTCTTCTGGTACATGTTGGTCTGGTGTTTCGCAATCCTTTACTGAGCTATCTGATTGGTCTACCATGGCTTGGCTTTTAAACTCTGTAAATTGCACAGTTCAAAAGAGTACCCATTATAAATGGAATCAACTGCAAAAAACGTTTACAAATCAGCGGCCACCTATGGCCGTGTTCCGAATGCAAAAAGAAAAGTAGAGAAATAGATCACAAATAGCAAGGTCAAGGTCGCAGGACACTAAGCTTGATCTTTAAAACATTTATTATCATTGTATGAACCCAATAAATATGAACAAATTTCACCTGAATATGTACTTAAACCATTCCATGCACAACATCAAAAGCACTAACGTTTCTTCACTATGACTACCCATAACAAACCTGGGAGTGAAGCTACTAGTTGTACTTTGACAGCAAAGACTATTCAATCCGATCCCTACTTACATGCTTTAAGGCAGCGCAATCAAGAAGGTCTGAAAATTCTAATTTTTATTATTACAGATAGCCAAGTGGCACTGCATAAATCAACACAAGTTGGACGGCTCAAATAAAGACGAACCTCCAAACATTCAACCGTTTTTTGTTTCTTTTGGACGACCTTAAACTTTCAACTAATTACCGGTCTCCACCAAGCGGGAAATCCACGCACAGGAGTCCCGAGCAAACAACCAATTCCAGTGAATGCAGAGAAGGGGGCGGCCAGACAAGAAACACAGCCCAGAGAAGATAAGTTAATGAAAAGAAGGCACAAGTTTAAATGAAAATAAACGTAAAAAAACAAAGAAAACAAGATCTTACCCAAAACAATTGCCTGAAATAAAAAATCGCTTCAGAGGGAAGCAGGAAAACACACGGGGGGTGGGGGTTAGAGGAAGAAGAGAATTGGGCTGGGAGGTGTAAAGATTGGGTTTTTTTGTGAGAAGAAGAAGAGAGAAAAGAGAAGGAGGCAAAAGCCAAAGTCGAGGATGATGTTGAAAGGGCACCACCAAGGGAAAGCGAGGAGGAGAAGAAGAAGGACTGCAACAGAGAAGCAGGTGATGGGATTTGATTTTGGCTCTGTTTTCAAAACTTAATAAAATAAGAATTAGGTTGGCTGGTGGGGGAGAAGAAATTAAAAAATAATAATAATAATAATTATTATTATTATTTTCAAAATTTTTGTTATATGTAATAATATTGAAAATATAATGCTGGAAAAAAATGGAAAAGATATAAGTTCGATTAGGGGTAAGATTTTGATTGAAACATTTGTAATCCAATATTACTATCAAACTAGCATCATTAAATGTTATCTAATAATATTTTTAAAAGTCCGGTAATTAATTTTCGTCTTATCATTCATAAATATCTAAATATTTATTATATCATCGTATGACTAATTATTTTTGGAAGACTTGCAGTAAATTACGCTCTCATGTAATTATTCGACGGGCATGTGTGGCTACATTAAAATTTTTAAAAATTGTTCTTGCAAAAAAATTTTAAAAATTTAAAAATTTAAAAAGTCAAAAAAATCTAGAAAAGAAAAAGAGTAGAGTTTGAAGGGAAAGGGGTTAGTGAATTGACTAAAACCAAAGTCAAAAGTACAAAGCAAGGGGGTGCTTTTCAGACAGAGATAAGATGGGTTTTCTGGGGATTTGACGTGTCCGCTGGTCCAACAAACCACCCTTCCAGAACTTCCTTCAATCCCACGCGCTTCGTTCATTCCACGCTTTTCCTTTCTCAAATGCCGACTTCTATCCTAAATATCATTTTCTACGCGCACGATGGATGTAAATAAGTTAAACATGTAATTAAATATTTTAAATTTTTCTTAATTTAATTTGAATTTATATTTATTAATTTTATGTTCGAAAAAATATTCGACTTGAAATAAATAATTCTTTAAATAACAAATAGAGTTTGAGCTAACAGAATATTTGTCTTGACTTGACTCAAAATTCAAATTCAATGTGTTGAAACTCAAAAAATAATCGGTTTGACTCAACTCGTCAATACTATTGAGATCATATTAAATATATATAATGTTGAAAATAAGATTTTGATCGTATATAAGTAGAACTGAGCCAAACACAAATATTCGCTCGACTCAAACTCGATTCGAAGAATATAGTAACTGAACATGGGCAAAGTCTAAACAACATGAATTTTAGACGAACTCGACTCGACCTATAATATATCAAAGCTTATCAAATATTCAAACTAGTTCAAACATATTTGGTAAAAATTACGTCGAATTCAAAAACATATTTGTTCAACTTGGCTCAGCTCGGCTCGGCTCGGCTCGTTTGTACCTCTAATATATATTAATTTATCATCTCTCTTGTAACACATCTAATTAAATTTAATAATAATATTATTAATTGAATAATAATAATAATTGATTGTTGATTATTTTATGATACTTATTAACCTTTTGTCCGCGAAACATGTCTACTTTAATTAACATGTGTTAGCTAATTTCGTTAGATGGGTTGGTGTCATCACAGTTGACTCTCTCCCTCTGGTAGGCTTGCTAGTTGGTTATTTTTTGGTACAACTTTCGGAAATGGTGAAAATAAGGTGAAATAACCAACTTACCTAAGTTCGAATTTAAAATAATAATACCAAATTATCCAAGCATATTTGAGCAAAAAACAGCTAGGCAAAAATATCTTCTTAAAATCAAAACAAAAGTAAAGAAGGATATCAGAATTGTGTGCAATGGCGCAATAGATGATGCCTTCAATTATGGGCTCTCCCCTAGGCCCAAACACAAAGCTCCAAAGAAGAGCAAGCCCAACTATCCAACACAATAATATGCCAAATTCTCAATTGACAACAGCCAACAAATTAGAGGAGACACTCGGTTGAGGGTGGAGACAACCAGACAGTGGCGTGTGAAGTGTCATAAACAAAAAAGAAAGGAAAAGTGATTTAAAACAAATCTAGCTATTTTTTTTAATTATCCTTGATTAGTTGTATTCGTCTCCATTAATTAGTCCCTAGTCACATTAGTGGCATTCTCCATGTCCCTTATTACTCCTCAATTAATCTGTTTATGTATAAAAATTGTATAGCTTTAAGCTTGAATTATGTGCATGATTATTTTCCTGCCATTATCTCTATATAAATTATTGTCTCTATATGAACAAATTATCCAATTCCTTGTGCATTATTTTCATTGACTTCTTCAAAGTCAATAATTAGCCCATTTTATGTTGGAGGATAACTTGGGGGAGGCGTAATTATTATCTATAAGGGAGAGAATTATTATATTAACATGGCTCGGACTTATTTCTTACAGTTTGACTTTTCCATCCACGGGCAGCCATACAAGCGCTCGACATCCATCAGATCCAACAAAAAATAGTATCAACTAGTTTAATGCAAATGTTATTATATTATGTCGACTTAAGTTAATATAAGTAATTATATTACCAAGAGACCAAATGATGAAATAATTTTGTGTAGTTTAGTAAAATAATACGCGTGTGATGTAATAATCTCACAAAAGAACATTGACACTCGGGTTGATAGTAAGTGCTAGAATGATCTCACATCTCCATATGAGAGGGATGTTATATTGTATATGCATGAATTCTTTCACTTTGCAAAAAAGAATCATTTTGGAAGACAATATATGTGTTATAATATATATATATATATATATATATATATATATATATATATACATAAAATATCACTAATTTATATATTTTATATAGCAATAGAGATGTGGGATTATTCGTAAGCAATTTGAATAAATGAAACATATTGTTTAATGCTGAAAATATAGTGAAGTAAAAAACATGGAACTGGCAGGTGTATGGCTGGATGCATGCATTTGATATAAGCCTGCACACGTTTGTAGTTTAATACATTACTTGTGTTGAAGCAAAAAGTGCAATGGACTGCCCATATGATTAATTAATTCCAGTAATATGTGTTTAATGACTGACTTTATCCCACTCAAACCCGAATTATAAATCCCAATATTTTAAAATTTCTGCTTTGGGAAAAAAATACTTTTGATATTATATATTAAAGGATACAAGTAAAAGTTATAAATTTTTTTAATATTATTGTAACACCCCAAATCCGGTCTAAGTTCGTAAATCAAACCGGCATGTTACAGTCCCGGTTAGGTCGGCTAACTTGAACCCAACTCGCGCGGATCTAATCTCGACGTCTTAAGATGAAGATATTACTCATCGTGCATAGATGAATGTATAAAATCTTAACATGATATTACATGGATGACATGCAAACTAAATTACACACTATCACAATTACAATCAAAATCGATGAAAATTTTAAAATAAAATAGACAGAATTTCTCCTAAAAGTGCAATTAGGGTCACCCTGTCAAAATATTATATATAAACATATATGCAAACATGTATCTATACATCACGCAACTTCATTCACACAATCTGTCCTTGTGTCTTAGCATTCAATCATATCACATCATCATATCTTATCGTCATCTCGTGACATTCAATCATATCATACCATGTCTTAGCATTTCACAACATCCGCAATATAATAGCATCATAAACAAAATATAACCACTCAATTGATTGACATGTGTACAAGCGATAACAATGCTCCTCCGTCCAAGCTAGCTCTTATAACTTATGATTATTACCTACATATAGTATAAAAATACGTCACTAACAAGTGTTACTGGTCCAAAAAATAAAATAACTATAACAAGCTGGCTATGAGAGCAAACTCTCATATGCAAGAAAACATCATATACTCCACGTGAACACTCTGAAAGGCACTACTGAGGAGCCACTGGGTTACAGACCCAGTAGCATCCAGAACTTATTGATCTACTGCTGCTGATGCCGCTATCATTTTCTTACTTCATTTTTTGGTCTCAAATCCTAAGCCCTCTCCTTACCTTCATATTTCTCCTGGCCTTGAGCACGAAGGCCGAGTACTCTCAGGCTGTCGCCTTTAGTACCCTTTGAACCACAAGTTTAGACATGCGTTGTACTAAACAGTACCCGTAAACCTCCACGTTCTTCGGGTGTGAGGAACTCAAATGCGGAGGTGTCAGGATCCCTCGGGAATGGAACAGTCCGGTGGCACTAATCTAGAGCCTGCTTTGACTGTCACGGCATCCGCTCATAGTACGTGCAATCGATTTCTCCATCTCTCGTCTCACTGAAAATGTTAAAACTACATATATATTGGGCTGGGTAGGGATTTATATAATAGGCCCGAAGGCAACTTATGGTGGATCTTGTTTTATCCTCGAGGGGTTATTAATCTGGAAAACTGTTCGGTTAATGCCCGAGTTAAGTGGGATCCAATAAAATGCCACTTAACCGGTCTTGCAAATAATAAAATAACATACAATAGAAAAGAGCATAAAACAGAGATGAGTCCTAAACGGACCTGGTAGAAGCTCTAAGCGTGTCATCGCGCCTACGCGGCGAGCTCCTACTCCGTACCTACACATTAAAACTAAATACTAACGCCTGCTAACTAAATGATGCATCAAACTCAATGAATATCAATCAACAATCAAATAATCATAAGTATGAAAATAATTCTAACTAATCCTATTTATACCAATTTTACTGTGTTTTTACGTCATACTCGATTAGCATGCTCATATTTACTTATCTCATTAGATCACTTATCCTCCATGCACTATCAATCACATCATATAACTTATCACTTCATCACTTATCTTCTACGCACTATCAATCACATTATAAATCAACCCTAGCATGTTGTGCTAACAATCATCAAGTTTTAAATAACAAATTCGGAGGTAATTATACCTTATGTCATCGGCAATCGACGATAACTAGGGTTTTGTCGCGCATCTCGGAGCTCGAATTTGGCACTCATCAGCGTCCGAAGTTCGATTGGGATCGACTGGATGAGCTCCGCACAAGATTCGGTAAATTCCAGCGAATCCGGTTTTCTGGCGTGTTTCGGCAATTTTTCGGTAGCTTCAGGCGGTTTTCGGCGACAATCACTCGCAGCGTTTACTAGTTGGATAGGGGTCATATTGAGTACCATTGGAACCGGCTCGGCGAGCCCGACGCATCTATGGCGTCGACATGGTCGGCAGAAGTGGCGGCTCGCCAAAAAATGGTAAAATAGAGGCGGCGGCAATGGGGGACTCGATCCGGCCGGCCTAGGCGGTGATGGCCTCAGTTCCAGTAGGAAAAGGTCACTGGGTGGTCGATGATGCTGAGGTGACCACTGGATGGCGGCTGCGACGGTCGCCGACGGCAGAATCGGCGACGCGATTGAAACGTAGCCGCGGCAATTCCGACGTCACGGCAGTCCGGCAGCGGCCGGGCTGGTCGGGCGGCACGACGATGCCATGGCAGGGCTAGGCGGCGATGCCCGGTGGCAAGGCGATGACGGCGCCGGCGATGGCAGCACCAAACAGTGGGGGCGGCTAGGGTTTGGAAGGGGAAAGTGTCGGGGGTGGAGAAGAAATGGTTGAGTGGCAAACTTGTAAATAAGACTTGACTCGTCTCCGGCTTGAGTCAAGTATAATAACTAAGTCGTATTAAATCCTAAAAAAATTCATAAAAATTAAAAAAAATCCCATAAAATTAAACAAACACTAAAACATCGCAATGATATGCTCTAGAACTATCAACCCATCCAAACTGCCCGTAACGCGTCTTAACGCGATAAACAGCCTAAATTTAATTCTACGACCCACTATGTATAAAATAAAAAAACATAAGTAACATACTCTCATATAATCTAATAAATCTAATTCTGTTATACTATATTCATGACATTATCATCATATACTTGGGTACGCATGACCCTTATAACTCATACATGCGACTGACGTCAGCTCAGTACATGTATTCTAAAACCGACTCCGCTTGAAAATAAGCGTCAAACCAACCGCTTAATCGAGTCGTGGGTTTTACAATTATCGCCTTGAAAAACATGATTTTCATGAAGTAAAAAGGGTATAAAAAACCAGGTAAATGAGACAATCTCAGAAATTGTAAATAACTAGACACAGTTCAAAGAGAAGGTTGTGAACAAATAAATTTGTTTAAAAAATAGAGAAGCCCTGCTTATGCATAAAAATTAAACCCGCTTAACCACGGACATTCAGTTATCAAAAACCCAAATCGAGGGAAGACGGAGACCAAGTTTTATAGGCCAGGTCAGGTCATCATCACCATCATTTTCTTAAAAAAAGATTTCATCAAAAACTCGAATATGGCCAGCGACCACTCTGACCACAGAAGACTCGATCAAATACTCCTTTCCCTTGTTCGATGGTGGCACCAATGGCCATATATTTCTGAATTTTGAAGCAAAAGCCATCCCAACTATACTGTTTAAAAATTATAATAAAATAAAATTCATCAAAGAAATTAACAAACAGCACTACAACATCCATAGAATCTGGAACCATACAAAAGGCTACTTGCGTTAGCCAGCAAACATCAGCCCTGGAATTAAAAGCCGAATATTTTACAGGCCATCCAGAAAGTTAATATACAGACAATAGCTCTCTCACCTTATGAAATTTCCATGCCGCCAGCCCCACAGCTTGCGACCAGGAAATCAATCAAGGATTCATCACCTGCTAATAGTCATCAGAATTTATACCATCCTTTGGTCACTCACAGTAACAGATTAACAAGCTTTTTCAATCTTTGGTGTGAGTTCAACTTCATTTGTTGTTGTCTCTTAAACAAACGGGTAGAGGTATTTATACAAAGATTCCAATCCCAACCGCCCAGATAAAACTTAAAAATCTAGAAACTAAACGAAAAAACTCCCAATCTAAAGGAGTTGGACATTGTGGGCAACTATCAAACCCCCTCCACACCAAGAGTATCCAGCTCTTTGAACCCCTCATCCCACTCAGGGACACTATACCGTAGTGCACTTCACAACCGAAAACCTGAAAATAAATCTAGCATATGGAAGCAATTAGTTGCATCCACTGCAGCATAAGGTACTGACAAATCACATCCATGCCTCAATGTTTCCTCACCATTTCCGTTTTGCACAAGTGGAACGACCAGAAACTAGTAAGTGGGATTCCGTCAACACCCATGGGGCAGGGACAAGCCATGGCAACAAGTATCTCCTTGCTTCACAGCTCAGCCACAGTAATGAATACAGTATCACTCCATTAGTACGTAGAACTGTCATGAGTTCTTCAGTCAAACTGGAGATTGTTAAAGCTATTCACAGATCCAAGGCTGCCCAACAACCGATTCCCGACATCTTGATTCTGATAATTAATGTTTGGGGCTTGTGCCATGGAACCCATCCCAACTCTCCCATTCAAAGACATAGGGTTATTACTGGTTGTGGCAGATCTAATTCCGCCCATCATGCCCACAGCTCCCGCACCTCCCATATTACCGAAACTAGCAACACCCATACCTAAATTACCATTTATACCATTGCCAACCATGCAAGGACCACCATTCAAAACCGTACTGCCTGGTTGTACAGTACCATTCAAGCCCTTCATTTCACTGCTCAATGATCCAACACCAACCATGTTGTTACCTCCAGTTAACTGAGATGTCATCATTATTTCTTGTAGCATTTGCTGAACAGCATTATATGAATCATTTGGATCAACCTCATTAGGCTGTGAAGGCTGTTGCATGGAGATATTAGCAGGGGAACTCACAGCTGCTGAGGGTTGTTGATTATTGGTGGAAGAAGGGGTTGGTGAGGGGAAGGGCGATGATGGATTTGCTTGGTGCGACTGTGGGTGAGATGTGGATGAACCAGCTGAAGGGATCTGAACAGTGTTCCCTTGACCACCATAAGGACTATTTGCACTGTTGATTGCATTTTCTTGGGTGTTCAACGCACTTTGGTGTAGAAGTCCAGTGACAGCCGTTGTGGTCGCAGAACTGGTGGAATGGGTGGTGCTAAGAGAGGTATTGTTCATGTTCACCACCCCATTACCAGAACCAAGCTGAACAGCGGCTGAAACAGTATTTTGATCACTGTTAGAGTTGTTGCGTGCTATAGTTTGTTGTTCCTCTGTTGGTGGCCCCTGCGCATGGAGCCCTGAAGCAGCAGCTGTTCTTCGCGGAAAGTTTACTAAGCTTGCTGGAATGAGGGGAAATAAAAGATACACAATCCAACAATTACTACAGCAGTAATAAAAAATTCACTCATGCATTTTAATATAGACATGCTAGTGCAGAACTTCATAAAGAGTTTAAACGTACTAGGTGTGTATAAAAAGAAACTTTGATAAAGCCTATTTTTTAAAGCACTAAGACAAGGCAACATTAGAGAACTAAAAAATAATTTTCTTACAGGTAACAACAGAATCGCTTTAGCAATGCGGTAATGAATGCAACATTCCACTTAGAAATGTGACCTAAACCAAGAACCTTACCCATAGGTCCACTTCCTGTTTGTCTACTATAATCAATCAAATCTTTCATGCTATTAACAACTTCTGATATCTGCAAAAGCAACAATGAAGTCAATAAACAAATCCAAAAGTTAACAACAGCTAGTTTAACTTTTCTGCAACTCAACCAAATGTAATTTAGGTCTGGCTACTTTTCAATACATAAGATTATTGATCATGCAACAAGATTACCTGCAGACAACGAACATATCTTTTTGTATATCCTAAGTCATTTACGAGGGGCACCTCCAAGGCTTTCGCCAACTGACGGGCCGATGAAACAAACCTAGAATAAGCGGTTTGAATAAATACCCAACAAAATATTCCTCATTCATAGCTATTACTCAACATAAGAAGTTTGATATATCAGGACAAATATATATATATATATTAATCAATGTATGGTACATTCCTTGCTTGAATGCATCACAATCAGCTACGCATTAACCCTAAGTGGTCATATTAGGATGGAACCATGATAGACTAAAAGAGGTATCATGGAAGGCCAAAGCCAGTGTAATTGAGTCCATCCAAACATGAGAACCCATTCACATGGTGAGAAAGCACTGATGACCATGCATGGCGAGAAAAGCACCAACAACTATGTGCAAGGCTATAACAAACAAGATAAATTACATTATTCTAAACAAGTAACTCTAAAAGCATACTACGCATAATTTAGTATGAGACGCATCTTCTGATGCCTAGACAACTCATCATATGCATTCCTCAACAATTGTCCACATTGACATATCTTTGGGCATTCCTTATTTTAGATGAGTCCAACGGTAGGGTGGTGCAGTGATGAAAATGAATAACACAGACTAACAGATCCAAAGCACAATCAGATTGTCATACGTAGCAGAGATTACAAACATTTTAAAAGTAGCAGAGAGTATGGAGAACAGTTTATAATTGCATGAAGCAAGCAAATGTATGCCCCAATGAACCATATCATAAAATTTAACAATGACACCAATTAAAAGTAAAACATATCAGAAAGAACAGAAATTCAGTTGCAACCAAGGGTTCACCATCTCGGTGATACAGCCAAGTCTGTGTACATAAATCATTTTCACATTCCTTCATCCTATTTGAAATCCGGCCAAGACAAAGGGAAAAGAAATAATGAGATACCTCTTAAGATTGAAAAAAACCTCTCAGTTGCAACAATTTTTAGCAAGAGATGGAAAAAGAACTCAAACAGACCATGAAAGACAATAGAAAGATATGATTAGAGATAGTCATATGCATAGTCCTATCATGATAATGCCCCTTCTGTTTGCTGGATGAGCCAGTTATTCTTCATATGGTTTAATATATTACTAATTAAAAACTTAAATCATCCAATTCTAAAAAGTCAAAGCCTTTTCTAACATTGGTTTTAATCGTATGAATTCACATACAATGCATACTAAGATATTGGCCCAGCACACATTAACTGGGCATGCTCAGCATAGGCCTCCAAACAAAGTTCAGCTCGAGTTTGGCTCGTCATTCCTTGTACTTAAACACACACAGATATTGAAAAAATATTTCTTTAGCAATCAACAGTGAAAATTTTATCAAAAATTTTGCTGATGAAATGATAAATATTTGGCCAATAATAACTTTGAAGTTAATCTCCCTTGAGCACCCTAACATCTATAGTTCCAAAAATAAAATAAGATAACAAAAACCTTCAATCTATTATTGACATCAACGAACATGGCATGAAACAGCAAGGAAATAAGTAAAGGAATCAAGCACATACTAGCTTGGAAAGAAGAACCAATACTTCAGTCAAATAAAAAATCACGCACTTGCTTGGAAATAAGATTATATAGAAATAGCAATACGGAAAATTACATATTGCAGTTGTTTTGTAAGTCTTGGACAGACAAATTTGAGGATGCATTCTGCGAGGCAGATTGATATTTCTGAGCTACTGCCCCGAGCTGGCTCACCTGCAGTAAACAAAAGTTTCCCTTCAGTAACAAGCATATCATAGAAAGCAACAGAACAAAATTTTAATTGATAATTTTTTTTATAAACCATGCAAGCGCCTTGCATCAGTATCACACATAAGGCAAATTATTGATGACCAACTTCCAAAAATATAAGCAATATCATAAATAGGAAAAAGCACCACGAAAACACCAACTTCAAAAATCTAAACAAATGAAACTAAAAAAACTAATCAATTGTACTTAATATGAAGATGCGCTAAAATTACAAAATGCACACACAAACATTGACTGAGGGTCTGCTAATAGCAATGAAGTAAATATGTAAAAAATGATTAATAGACCAAAAGGAGCAGAAGTCAAGAAACTACATGAACATATTCGTGATGGGATCTTGAGATGCAAAATGAAGCCCAAAAAACACTTGAATGTTGTCTAAATGGATAAATTACAGATGTTCATCACGAAGTGAATCCAAACCACAGCAATTGGCATTTAGTGGACTATGATGGCACCATTGTTTTATTATCTAGTAAACTGAATTTTTGTGAACGAAACAGCCATCAAATCAACATTGATACCAATAGAAGATCATATCACTTAGCAATAATCGGGAATGTGATCTCTCTACACAAATCGTACTTAAAATTTCATTACTCACAGTCGTCTTTTACAGTGTTCAACCATTTTCAACTTTTAGACTTACTTGAGGTATTATCAACCTCCGAGGAATAAGCTCCTCATGTCGCCTTGCACAAAACTCCCATGAGCAAATCTGCATGCATTATATCTCAGCTTGTTTAGAGAGAATAAATGAAGTTGGTTTCAAATTGATCAACTAAAATCATAACAGCACAGACCTTCAGATCAGATGAGAACACAATTCTGAGTTGACCCTCGCGCACAACCCTTAGATGCTCAAAAACACTTTCCTGAATAGCCTTTGCATAATCGAGGACTATTTGACCATTAGCATTTTGATACTCATGTGGCATGTCTACATAAAGAAGTTCTTCAAGAGTACCACTGTCATATTTGATTTTGCAAAGTCTAGGTAAAACCTCCACAGTGGTTTCTGCAGAAAAGAAGAGGTTGCTTGTGACCGCAACTAATGCATAAAAACATCCTATCTGGGAATAAGAATAAAACAAGCAGCTAGGGAAAAAAAGCATACCAAAACCACGGCCTGGCTTGCGGTTACATATTTCACAGTGCCATATATCCTGTAAAAAGCCAAATTCAAGTCATTTACTCAATATCCATGTTAATAAGCCAGCAAAGGTTCTCAAAGTACCATAACCGTCCAAATGATCAAGAAAAATACTGCAACTTGTCATTCACAGCATGACAAAAAGCATCTCATGCACAATAATCAGTCAGACTAAGTCAACTATATATAGTGCAACATTACGACAAATGCATTATCATTCAAATGACAGGAAAAGGGAACATTATCCAACTGACCTGAAAAGTGTGATGCAGATTGATAGTGATGAAACTAATTTTTCAGGAACAGTGAGGAAAGGAATAGGAGTTAACTTTTTCAGGGACACACATTGTATTGATATTAATTGTTGATTGTCTGATCAGTATTGATAATGCTTGGAGGATTTAGTGAAGTGTACAAGTACAGATATGTACAAAGAAACATATAAATTAGGTACTGAAACTTCCCATAGTTTAGAATACAGGTCAAATTTTAGCTTATTAAACAAAACAAGGAGTTTTGTACGTATATAGCTCATTCCCATGGTAAACTGCTGTAAACACACTCAGTCCAGCCAGCTTGTCAAGTCATCAAGCAAGGTAGAATGTCTGTGTCTGGCACTACTAAGATCTACTACTACAGCAAATATGTTCTTCTAAAACATTTGATAGGCGTATTTATATACTCTTCCAGCTTAGAAAACAACAAAACTTCGAAAAATTTGGATGATTATTTTAGAAGACAAATACCTGAGGGAAAACACCAGTAGTTTGCCGGCCACTTCCATACATAGAAACGCACCATCTTTTTTTGGCATGAGGTGCAAAATACTCAGCCACAAATTTCCGCCAAAATTCTATGTTGTTATCCTGCATAGAGTAGATGCCAATAGCATTGTTAGATCATAGATCACAAGCATTCGTGTACACATCATAGGAGAATAATCTTACAGGAGGCCTTCGTTGTTGATGGTACATATAGAGTGTCAATCTCCGAGCACACATTCCTGGTTCATAACCTTGTTTCGGTACAGCTCTAACAGGTAAACTTTGCTGTTGCAATTGTTGGGATAATGGTGGCCGCTGCGGGGGAAGATTCTTGAGCAGTTGCTGTTGCTGCAACGAAAGCCTGTGCTGCTGCAAGAAACTCATTTGAGCTGCAGCCTGCGGAGACTGCCGAGATATGTTGAGAAGCTGCTGTTGCTGTTGCTGCTGCAGTAGTATCGATTGATCTGAGCTATGGGGCTCCAGCTTGACAGGACCCAAGGCTCTCAAAGATTGAAGCTGCTGCGGCTCCAACTTCACAGGACACAAATTCCTCAAAGGCCCGTTTTGTTCGTTAGACATTTGAGGCTCTAGCTTCACGGCCCCCATGTTGCCCAACCCTCCCCGAAGTGACTGGTATTGAGGCTGCGGTTGCTGTTGTTGTTGTTGCTGCTGCTGCTGCAATTGCTGTTGCTGCTGACGGGAAAATTGCTGGATTGACTGCTGCCCTTGAAGAAAACTTTGCGAGTCAAGCTGCTGCTGCTGCTGCTGTGGTTGATGTTGATCCATACATATCTGAGCACCGGATGGGTTCTGGAAATGCTGAGTCTGGACGGAAGAGCTGGGATTCCCAGCAGACGGCTGCGCAAAGGAAGGATTGAAGCCATTGGCAACACCGGAAAGGGGATCCAACTCAGAGCCACCGCCCATGTCCATGGCCCCGCGCTGCAGACCTCCGGAGGGGGAGATCCCCGAATGCCCGCCATTGGCGAACGACTGGTTGAGCAAAGCCGAGACATTGGCCATGTTCCCCACCATGTTCATGCCGCCGCCGCCGCCATACTGGTTGCGCGGGGAGACCAGTGACGAGAAGGACGGCTGGGTCGACAAAGACCCAGCTTGTGCACCCAAAATACCAGAGTTGGAACGCAAAAGAGATGGATTGACAGGTTGTCCACCGCCCACCGGAGTGGGAGGCCCCGATGGAACCATCTTTACCTCTCTCTCCAAATCTTTCTCTCTCACACAATAGATAGAGATGATGAAGACACCAAGAGCGAGAAGGATGCAAATCAACACAGCAACCGTCACCAAATTGGCATGAACCTGGTAGTGGAAGCCATGAAAAGTTCAAACTCTCTCGATTGGATACAGTCAAATCTGGAGATCGCCGTCCACCTCTAGCAGCAAAAACGCTGTCAAACAAAAGCTGCAACTTTGAACGCCCTCACAAGCATGTTCTTCCCCAATTCGTGGAAGGCAAAGAACGGCCCTTTCTTCCACCATCAAGCTAGCGAAAAACGCGAAAATGTCAGTCAATCAGAGGCCTCCTTCCTGCAATTTCTGACTTCAATCCAAGATTTGCAGCTGAGTAGAAGCCACTCCAACCGAAGAGTAACCCTTTTCACAACCTGGGATGCAGCAGAAACAGATGGGGAACAACAAATCAGCACCCGATAGCAAGAGGCAGACCGAATCAACACATCAAAACCACAAGCAAGCAAGCCGCCTTCTCCCCCAACCGAACAAATCAAGAAACGCAATAAAGATAATACAAACCCATCAACAACAGAATGGCAAACAATCTCTCCCCCACCCAATCAACCAAACAGCGCCAAAACCAGTAAAACTCACCCCAAAAGAAATAATAAATCGAAAGAAAGAAAGAGAGAAGAACGACGAAAACAAGAAAACCAAAATCTCGCCTTAAAAGAGAGCACAGGCCATGGCCACCAGCTCGGAGCTTCTCATCCCCCACAGCCATCATCCTCCTCCCCATGGGGTGGGATGAATCAGACGAGAGTCTGATCTTTCATACCACTTGTTTCTTCCGTTAACAAACATCAAAACCTCTCATATTTCTTCAACAACGGTCATTGTTTTTTTGTCTTTGCTTTTTGATCTTCTGGTTGATGGCCTTCTGGGGCAGTGTGTCCTTCCAACCTCTCTCTAGACTCTCTCTCTCTCTCCTACACATTGGGCTCTCTCTCTCTCTCTATCTCTGCGCTGGGGCGTCTCTCTGCTGCAGCTGCTGCTCTGCTGCTGCTCGCGTGAGAGACTTTTTAGAGAGAGAAAGGGTGTTGTTTTTAGAGATGGAAGAGAGAGAAAGAGGGAGAGGAAGAGGTGGGGGAGTTCGGACGTGAAATGTGGGATTGGGTTTAATTGAATTGAATTGATGGACTTTGAATTCCACATATCCTTCCCCCCCTTACCAAACTCCCCCTCCTCTATTTTCTCCTTTCTTACTATTATTTTTTTATTTTTTTATTCTTGTTTTTATGCCACCATCTTAAAAGTCTCGCTCCTGGTCATCGAAGTATGTATATTTATTCATATTTTCATCGACCAATGTATATCAATCACATAATGTTGTGTGTGTGTAAAATTTTCTATGTATGTATGTGTGTGTGGTATTCTTGTGCATGGCATTGATGCATAGATGCAGCTGGGGGGTGTTTGTCGCCACGGATCTAACTAACGGATTGTGGGGTCCGCGTGGGATGGGGAGGCGAGCCCCGGTTCTGCGGGCCCACGAGAATCTAGGCCCGCCGTCACCTTGACGTGGCCCTAAAAGGCGGCAAACAATTGTTCTCTCCCTCATATTTTGCCCGAGACCACGTTGTTCACCAGCCAAACTAGCCGATGATTTTTTTATTTTAAAAAAAATTAATGATTTTTTCAAGGTTTGATTAAAGTAATTATTTCTGCTTCACATGATAAGATCTGATTTTAGTTACTCTTGACTGTTAAAGAATTGCAAAAAATTATTAATTTCGATGATAAAAAATATCATTAATTTTTGCAAATCGTTACCTTTCAAACCGGTCCTTCATAATCCATAATATATTGAAATTTTAATTTGAACTTTTAAAAAGCTCAATCTTAATCTTTTAAGGGTGGCCAATGCAATGCGTGTAGTTTCTTCTTTTTTTGTTCCCATTGTATTTCAGCTTTCTACCAATGTAGTTAATTCTAACCTCGCTATTCTCTAAGAGCCCACTAACACATACTTAATTTAAGATTTATGTTATTGCTAGTTGCATTTAGGAAAATTTTAGACTATAATTCTATCCTAATTAGGAATGTTTAAAATTTTGGTAAATTATATTTATATATTTAGAATGATATTGCTCTAATTAAAATTTTTAATTAATAGTATATGCTTGATTAATTTACCATTTCTACATATTTTTATTTAAATAAAAAATATTGAAAAAATGATCAACTTCATTCTAATGCTAAAATTTTACTAAGATTAAAAAATTTTAATTGTTGTTGCCCACTTAAATAGGAAATCAGTTATTTTAAACATAAATTTGAAATTATTTTGAACAGCTTTATATAACTATTATATTCTAAGAATGAATATTTAAAAATAGTTATTTGTTATTTTTATTTAAAAATAAAAATGAGCAATAATTTTTATAATTAAATTTTGTACATTGTTAAAACATATTAACAAAATTGTTGCATGTGAGTCGCGGTCGAGGCATGGATCCATAATCTATAAAAAATCATTTAATGGTTCGAATTCTCGGAGGACCAAGTTTATGTGGTAAGTCAACCTTTCTGCAACGGACGCGTTGCTGTTATTAATAACATTTATACACTTAATTTGACCGTGACTAGATCAGTGTATTTAGAACAAGCAACCTTAATAGAATCAAGAAAATATAATCCTCTCATTAGGGTTATTCACTATTCAAATAATTGAAATAAGGCCATAGTTCGAATTAATTTGGATAGAAAATAAAATTGTTAAGAAAAGTAAAATTTTACATTCTTAAACACGTGGCTAGACAATTTGTTTATCTACTAAAATAAGGAGCTGTGTGACACAGAGTATACAACAACGCGTATACGAGTCAGCCTCTATTAATTATTATACATTAAATTGCACATGCTAATAATTAGCCAAGGTCGAATTGGAATACATACACGATTTACATCCTAAGCTTTAACGTGCGGGACTATAATATGTTATTTGCGAGAATTGTAATTGATAATAGAGAGAGTTATACTAAATTACGTGGCTTTGAAAAATATAATGCAGGATATCGAAGTAATATGCGTGTGCTTAGGAGAGATCAAGATAGAAAAAATGCATTAACACTAATCACTCTTAGTTGTCTTAATTTGCGTTACCACTCATAATCAAGAAGCCGCATATGAGCCAATAAGTCAGGCCAAAAACTTATTTGTAAATGGGCATTGAAATAATTACACTTAAAAATTTATTAAAAAAATTAAAAATTGCAACTCACCCATGAGTGATAGAATAGTAACCATGAGCTAAACATGTAAAGATAATAATAATAATAATAATAATAATAATAATAATGTATCACGATAAATTTATTCTCGATTTAAAAAATAACATTAGAATAAGTGTTGGTGTTAATATATTCATATTTGTATGTCAGTTTGGCCTTTATTGGCAAAATAGTATGCAGAGGGATATCATATTCGACGTTATTTACTATGGTAATAATGAAATTGGCCCTCCATAAAATAATCTTTAATATGAAGTATAAGACGTTGCTCTCCTTGTCACCAAAGGAGAAGTTGTTGTGTACTATCAAGAGTAACGAGGATTTAGAGGTCACATTTGACGAATATGTGATTGGTGTGACACATAGTCACAATTTATATGGAAACGAAAGATAAATATATAATGAAGATGAGAAGCAAAAGTGGAGAGGCCGAGCTGAAGAAGCAAAGATGGAGAGGTCGCATTTGACAAATATATGATGGCGTGATACACAAATTATCATATCAACAGATGCACCATCTTGTTAGCCCATGCTCTTCATAATTATCCCCTACTTCATTAATTTAATTTATTTTTGGGAAAATCACTTTTTTTACTGGTTGTGATAACATGACAATGCTTCTATTCATTATTTCACTTGTATGTAAGTTGTCAAGCTAGACATTTATTAATAAGGTATATAATATGGGTTGTAAAACTTGAATTTGGTCTACAAATATATCAGCATTGCTTTTATAGGGTACATAATATGTCATTGACGAATAGAGAGGCAAATCTAACTATAAAAGATATCTTAAGCATGAAATATAGATTGTAAAGGTATTATGAGAAAATAAATATGTCGATATCAAGAGTCACATACATTTTGTCAGCATACATATGCCAGTGGACTTTTTGTCGACATATATATACTGTGAATGTATCTTAACCATAGTGCATACTTATCTTGTAAAAAATCATTTTAAAAAGTATAAAGTGACCTTCAAAGTAGTCAGAAAATCTTTTTAAAATAATACTCAAAATGGTGAAATTGGTGTTCTTACAATTGTCAATTTTGAAAAAAAAAGTAAACTCCAAAATATGATTATTACAAACTTATATATGCAAGTCACAAAATTACAACAATATTAAACATTTGGTTATCTTTTACTCCTCGTTTATCTCTTCAAAACCTCCTTTTGCTTGTGAAACTTATTTATGAAATGTTACGGAAAACTTGCCCATGAATTAGAGAAACTGCTACATAGAAGTGTTCCTCACATCTAAATCCATCGTTGTTAGGGATAAATTTGAAAAATATAGACAATTGAGAATTATAATTTGTAAGTAATTGAAACTATATGTGGATTCGGTTGTTGTACTGATTATGAGAGAGCATATACACACACTAACTACAACTTATCAATTATAGCGATTAGAACAAGTAAAACAAAAAAAAAAAAAATCTAATTTTCATCCCCTCCACCCACCCACCTCTACCACTGATTCATCCAATCCTTACAACCCAAAGATTACCGCTACTAGTAACATGACTTTGTCCCACCACCACCCCCACCTTACCTCCTCGTCGTTGGCATCCCTCTCCTTTGACACTTTCCCCGACAACAACTACCTCGTGGTGGTGCCGTTGAACGTCGGGTTTGACCTATATAGTTGTTGCGCCCCCTTCCACGTCATTAATGACGAGCTACACCTTCTTCGACTTAAATGAGATAATCAGGTACATGATTGCCTCGGCATCGAAGGAGTGGTCAAGGCTGAGTAGGTGGCCGATCTCGTGCACAACCACCAACTCTAGGTCGTTCGTCGTTCACCACACGAGTAGGGAGTCAACGTTCTAGTTCTCGGCGTCGTCAAGGTCGAACTAGCTGTCGGGCAAGGAGAAGTTGTAGGCAAGCATCCCCCAACATGTCGTGAAATTAAGAAGAAAAATCAGGGGGGAGATGAACAAAGAAGGAAGACTACTCCCTATGGTGGGAATTTCATTCCCCAAAGACGGTCGTGTGATTATACCTACCACGTCAAACACTACCCCACTAACTCTAACTTACTCGAGGGTCTGTTTTAGTGTCCGAACTTGTCACGTGGCAACTAACTCAAGCCAAGGGTAACAGTGACATGATAACTCAAATACCCACACTCAAATAATTTCATTAATCTTCTACCATATTAAAATAATTCTCACACATGTAAAAATCCCTTTTTTTGTATCATGCATCCACATATCCCAAAGATATGGTTGGGTATTGAGATCCATATGCTTTGAATAAAGTTTTTAGCCATTCTAGTTTTGCGAAAGTAAATAACCATTTTGGCAAAGTTGCTAGATCTGCTAGTTACAAGGAAAGGGTTTTATTTTATGTGTGTTAATCTGTAGAAACAAAAAAAGGTTTCTCAAGAAGAAAAAATTTACGCAAATTGTCGTTTGTATAGGGAATTCAGAATCAAGCTTGTCAATTAAACCACTTTCTCATCCTCAACATTTATAATTATAATCCACATTAATTTTTGCGTATGTTAGATTTGAATACCCTGTGTCTTTTTTTAATGTGGATTATAATTAACCGGGTAATTTCCTAAAGGATTTGCCTAGATACTAAATAAGGGCAAAACAATAATTTCATGAATTGCTTGTTTTTATTCAATCATTCATTATATGTCATGTCGCTCTGGCTTAACAATTCAAAGCATATCATTGCACACGCCAGACTTGGAATTTTGTCGAAAATATAACACGACACATTCGAGCGATTTGGGACTAACGGGTCAAAATTTCAACGCAAATGTATAATAATGTTTAAATTATCGTTTAAAAACTCGATACCTTAACTTAATTTAACCCATAATTGAGTAAAGTCGACTCTGACTCTTAGCCTATTTAAAATTATTGATATTAAAATTTTAATCATGTAAATAAAAATTCGTCTAAAATTAATAAAAATTTATATTTAGATGTTTAAAATTAATAAATATACAATTTATATTAATTAAAAATATTTATTCAACTAATAGAAAAAAATAATTTATTTTGATAGCTTTTATAATATGACTAGAGGAGTCAATTACTATATAATCTTTTATAGAGTTATCTATTAAGTTTAACTAGACAAATCACGTAATAAAGTCGTCTCAAAAAATTATTAAAGTTAAAATAAAATTAAATTATAATTTAAATGCGAGTTTGGATAAGATTTTTTAGACTATAAACTCATAATATTTCTCACCAAATCTCCAAGCAAGAGGAAAATAACACTTTGCTAAAATAATTTTTAAAAATAACTAGAAAATTAAGTCATAAACTCTTATTCTCGCCGTCAAAACTATCACAGCTTTTGTGATCCGAATTGAGTTGCAACATCCGCATTAACCTCAAAAAGTAAAAATTGGTGAGTGGCGACGACCAGACGCCTGAAAAATGTGGGAAACGGAAAGTAGAGAAAAGGTGCGTAAGTTGAGGGCCATGGAATCATCAAGTCAAAAGGGCGTACATCAGTAACAGCACGAGGTCCCAATCATTTATCATTATAAACGACCCCCTCCAAATTTCCAATAAATATATATATATATATATCTATATATATACATAGACCAAAGTCTGTTCCATTCCAATTCCTTTGAAATCAATGTTTATATATTAGACCATAAAAGAATGGGCAGCGGGCACACCGAACGCAGGCCAAGACATGGAGGGTGAGATGTGATGGGATGTCCTTGTGAAAGTCCTCTGTGGAGACAGCAAACTAGAACACATGATGCCTATCGTGCACTCGTATTCTCTCCATGCCATGTCATGCATTGGCCGTCTAGAGCTGGTCGGACCGTCGGACTTGTTGACTACTTTTAAAGTGAGCATTTTCTAGCTTCTACTTGCCAAAAGGAAAGGATTATTATTTTAATTTACGAGTACTATGGGAATTATCATCAACCGTTTAAACGGCTAATGTCCTCATTTTTTTTCAACATTCCTGTCATCTACTTTAAGGGAAAAGTTTTTCTAGGCCACCGACCAAGAGAAGAAAGAGTTTTCTCCCCAAACTCTAGCATGAGTTATTCGATCGCAAAATGGTCCAAAGTTAACAAAAAAAAACAAATACCCCTCCTTTACGTGTCATCGGTGGCAATTGTTGGTAATTAAGACCGACCAGCTATAATCAGAACTGGCCATTAGTAACTGTTTTTTTTAAAACATTTGGTTGCAGTCGATCAGATCCATCCAGGGGATGGTCAGGTTCAACCATTGGTGGTCGGATTTAGCTGCGCAGGGCCATTTGAGGTGGAAATAGAGGTTTTTTATTTTTTTTGTTTATTTTTTAAAAATCAATCTATGCCGTCCTTTTAATTGGATGGCCAGATCAAACTTTGGGGTAGAAAATTTATCTACCCTGGTTCACCCAATCGCCTCTCTAATGAAAAAGATAACCCAATAACCATCAGATATTGGGTTCGTAAACTTCAACTTGATCCCAGGAGTCTTCTTCTTTTGTCTTCGTGAAAAAAATACTCCAATGTAAAAAGTTACTGTTCAACCAAACAAGCTTTTTATCAAGCAAGTCAAATGTAGCTCAAACTCAACTCTTTTGGTTTTGAGTTAAAGTCAACCTAATAATTACTTGAGTTGGTTAAAGTTTGAGCTAACTTAATTTATATTTACTAATATTATTATTTCGTATAATTCATACTAAAATTTAATTAATAATTATAATGACTCAATTTTAATACAATTATGCATAAAAAAACAAGTTAATCATGCACAATTTTATTTAAAATTGTTATCATATAATTATATTTTATAATTTAATTAAATCTATATGAAAGAATTTAAGATAAATATGACCAGATACTTTATTCCTTATATAACATATTGAGTTTTTAGTCAAGCCGAGTTGAGCTAGTACAATCCCAAACCCAATTTATTTAATATCAAGTTTTGAATCGAGTTCTTTTTGAGTTAAGTACCAGACTAAATCGAATTTAATTGAGCTTAAACAACCCAACAAATGAGATACATTTAGACTCAAATCCCTTTTTATTTCACCATGGGGCAAATGAGGGAGAGGGACCTTCCTTTTCAAATCAAGATTAGTGATTTTACATTCTCTAATAAAGTACACCAAAAATTACTAGTAGAACTTGAAATCAAAGAATACGAATTATGTGTTCAATTGGATAAAACAAAATTATACATTAGATGAACAAAAAATATATTTTTAAAATAAGAGAAAAACTCAATGAGAGATAATATACAAAATAAAAAGTAGTATCAGTTTGTAGGCCAAGGATATGCAATAATACTTGCTGCAACAAACCTGCTATGGCACTTGTTTGACACCCAGCTTAACAAAAATTACATATATCTAGTTACTCATCAATCCATAATAAAGAGTTATGGGTTAAAAGTTGAAACTTCATAATTTATTATTATTATTATTATTATTATTATTATTATTTTGGACAATAGACATCTCTATGTATTATGACAAAAAAAGCTAATATTTGAGCTTTAAACAAATCAAATACAAGGCATATTATAACTGATATAGCTTATGTAGAATAAATCTGTAATGGATATGAGTTGAAACCTAGATAAATTCTAAGAATTGAGCAATCAAAGTAGCTAGATAGTCATTTGAGATAAGACCCAAATCTTTTTACCATATCAAAACCACCAACTAGGGGTGCTAATTGAGCGAGGGAGTCGAGCTCAACATGTGTTCGAACTCGGCTCGAATAGTTCGAAACTCGTTCAAACTCGACTCGAGATCGAACGAGTTTTAGACATACATGCTCGAGTTCGATTCGAATATCTTTTATGTGTGCTCGACTTGAGCTCGAATATACTTAAACTATTTAATTTTTGTGAGCTCGTTTGCCAGCTCGCTCGTTAGCTCGAAACCAGCTCGATTAAAAGTCAAAAGTACCTCATTTAAAATAAAAAATGAGGCCATTGTGGAACCACAACCTTGAAGTCATCAAGGTGAATTCTTGCCATCTCAACTATCTTGCTTCTTTGTTATTATATTTCATATATATATATATATAAATAAAATATAATATAAAGACTATATTATTATATTATTTTGTCGAGTCGAGGTCGAGTCAAACAACGAGTCGAGTTCGAGTCGAGTTCGAGTTAGAACCGAGTCGAGTCGAGTCGAACACGACCTTGCTCGGGCTCGGCTCGTAAGATTCGAGTTCGAGTCGAGTTCGAGTCGAGCATTTAAATGTCGAGTTTCGAGTCGAGTCAAGCCGAGCCGAACGCTAAATGCTCACGAACGGATTCGCTCAATTAGCAACCCTACCACCAACTCATGTGATAAATAAAAAATAAAGTCAAATAAGTGGAGCAAACATTTTTTAAAGACTAAGTGAGAAGCCTAAGTGGCAAAGACGGTCCAATTATAGACCTTAGAAGACCCGCAAGGTAATTAGCTTAACTACCTAGCAAGTGTTGCCTTACAATTGCGAAGGAGTGTTAAAAATAGTCTCATATATCTAATGATATGATAGGGACTTTGATAAATGCTAAGAGTTGAACTTCGCTGGGTCCATTTAAGTACGGAGTACACCTTAGATGTAGTTCGCCAAGGTAAAAAATCAAATAAAACACGCAATAGCATATATCATATATATATATTATGTTTGTTTAAAAAAAGATATATTATATTGTTAAGAAAACATATATGAGATATATCGCTTAATTAAATAAACATAAGTTCTTTTATTTTTTAAAGCATAGCAGGTTAAGCTCATAAGGAATTAGACTCGTATGCAAAACAAAACAATACCCTTTGCCTTGTTAAAAAAAAAATTTTACACAAGCAAAACATGTGGTACAGGGGAAGATGATCTATGGGCTTGGCCACTAGTGCCTGCAACGATATAGGCCAAGGTGTGGCCATCTCCCCATCCCTCTGTTACTTTTCAAGTGTCCGTTGGCTTCTTCTAGCACACAGGAATAATGCCATCCATGCAAACTATTTTTTGAACATTTTAGAATGACCTCAGTTCGTCGTTTAGCATTTGAACAATCTTTTCAACCTTATTTTTGATTGGTTTCTGGATAGGGAATTTGTTCGTCGTCCATCACGTCTGTGGTTAGGTCTTTAAATTTCGATGGAAACTTGGATTTTGTGGATCTCATAGATCTACTAATAACCTCTATAACTTGAAACGAATAGTTCTGAGGATGGCGATCATACATATGTGGCTCAAAAAGCAATAGAGCCGCCAAAATCCATTCTAATGGTATATCCAAGCTCACTTAGGTGACTTTTTGTGGATGAAACTAGAGACCGAGAACGAGAAGCAATTAGAAAACCAGAGACCCCATTAATTGAAGCGTTATTGGAATATACTGGACGAGCGTGCTCCCAAACCATACATGTGCATACAGAAAGATCCCTTCCACCGTATACACCCACCATTGACCATACAAACAACAAAACGTACTAATCATGATGATGACCGAACACTCGGAGCCAGAGTGGAACTGCGGGACGACCATCTCCTCCACCATATCTGAAACGCGGCACTGAGATTGGGACACTCAGAACCACATTTAGAGAAACACTCAAACCAGTCCATGAAGAAGTTCTGTTGTTGTACCAGTGGTAGTGTTAGGAGAGCCTGACCCATGGCATCCTCCAAGTCCCTCACGTCAAGTCCCTTGGAACATCTTCGCAACCATCCATAGTCGCACAGCATTGGCCCGAACCACGCCCTGAAAGCATTGTACCGATCATCGCGCTTGCAGTGCAACTTGCCCTTTCCCAATGCTATGAAAACATACGCAGAAATCCGACTCAGTTCATATCTCAACAGTGGGGAGCATTTGCTATGCATATTAATTAATTGGCTTTGGTCTGCCCATAAGCTGACAAAATCTTCTCCCATCTGTTTATCAATCAGAACCTCAAGCAGCCAGCTTATGCTCTCAACTTGCTTCGAAATAAGACCAATAAGAGGCTGTTGTTTCATCTCAACTTCTTCTAGGAATGAACTAGACAAGGCCTGCTTATATAGTTCAACAAGCGAGCACAAACAAGACTTGCAGATTCTGTATAATGCCTCTTTAGTAATTCCAGCAGGGTCTTTCTGGTAGACGGAGCTTTGGGACAGGAGGCCTCTAACTAGGGTTTTAAGCTCCTTCGTTGCATTTCGATCTGTTCCTTTCGTGATGGCCACAACAAGGTCAACAGCCAGAGGTAGCCTTTCAGCTTCCTTTTGATGATATAACCTTGCTAAGATATCATGAGCATTAGATCCAGAGTAATTACATTTTGCCAACAATGATTTCAGCTTCTCTTCCTCGTTCTCAGTCCAGGGAACAGCTTCTAAATAGTTCAAACAGGATGAGATGCCCATGCTGAACTTGATCTCGGTTGATACCTGGTCAAAAGTAACAAGAAAGCATTCATAACAGTTGACATATATCCTCTAAAATGAAGAATTAATACAAGTGAAATTCTGGGAGTGTGCTACGTAAATGTATTCATCATTTAATGAAGCAATAAAACTGATGCCGAAAATGGTGCTGAAATAGATGCCATCTTCTATCAAAGCCAAATGACTGCTGACCATAACCAACCTTTACATCAACCTCATTTGATAGGCAAAATTTTATCACATAGGGTAAAAAGCATGTGTGTTATTCTAAGCAACGTGACACCAATAGCAAAATGGGGAGGGGACTCATCTCATGTGAAAGAGAGAACAAATAGAACCGAAAAGTAGACAGAAGGGAAGAAAGATAGAGAGAGAATAGGACACCATATAAAGTTAATAGTATCTTAACATTTAGTAAGGAGAAAATGACATTGAGATGTCAAGTACATACGGAGACAAACAAAACAAAATTAGACGTCCGACTTCACATGCAAGTTTCTCCCCTAGTCCAATGCAAGTTATTCTATTTGATAAAATTAGTATTTTTATAACACACACTTACGGGCGATAGCTAATAAAAAATCTATTTTTAGCCATTGTATAAATTTACCACTGCTAGTCTTCAAAAATAATCTACACTACATTGTCATTAATCAGTTTCCTCGTCAACTAAGATTATACATTTTGACTTCCATCATCTTTTTTTTTTTTTTTTGGGAGGGAGGTGGGGGGTGGAGGTGATGCCTTATTTTTCCTTTTTCCTACCTTTTGATCTTATTATCCAAACTTTATAATTAGAAGGACTACTACCAGGGCTCATAGTTAGGTTTTTCATTGAAAATTACATCTTTGCACAGTTCACGGGTTTGACATACAATTTTACACCAGTTCTATTGCCAAGTTACAAGCTTCCATCTCTAATCCTTGCGTAGACGTTTTAGTTCAGTAACTTTGCTTTTTCACATCCAAACCCTATAAGAAAATATTTATTGTTGTTATGCTTCTTGCAGTGGACTTCTTACACCTCGTACTCCCATTATATGGGTTATTTCTGGTAATTAATATGTTTTAGAAATGGATATTTCAATTCAGACGATCCATGACCTAAGGCAAAAGTTTGTCTGCCTCCAGGTTACTCGTGGGCTCATTCACGTTAAAATGCTGATCATACTTCATGATAAACAGAATTTGCTTCCTAAGCAAGAAAACTGTGCAATTGTTACATAGGAGGTTAATACCAATCTTATACCTTCAAAGCAGGGTATCCACCTTGCTCCTCTAACATAGACTGGAATAGCTCTAATATATATATATATATATATATAAGCAATAATTGAAACAGCTTATCACACAAATGTGGCATCTTTGTTGTCTTCCGAAAAACTTGAGCGTACACTTCAATCAACAGGGAATGAGATTTCTCCATCAAGCAAAGCCGCCCACAGATTTGATCTGGGG